>CM038678.1:263965154-264391323 GCA_021605205.1 Aegilops longissima | reverse complement strand
CCTTTGTTTAGATATGTTCCTAGAAAATATAGTTGAAAGTTGAAAGTAGCGATTATGCGGACGGTAGATAGCTTATGTCCTTAATGCACGCTCGATGTCTGAACCCCAAATGTCGTTTGTGGATGTTGCGAACATCGGACATACGTTTGACAACTACGTGATAGTTCGGTTAAGCGGTTTAGAGTTGAGGCACCAAAGGCGTTTTGAAGCGTCGCGGAACATATAAGATGTTTGAGGGCTGAAATTGGGATTTCAGGCTCGTGCCCGTCAAGAGGTATGAGACCTCCGACGATTTTCTTAGCCTGCAAACTAAGGGAGAAAAGCTCAATCGTTGAGCTTGTGCTCAGATTGTCTGAGTACAACAATCACTTGAATCGAGTGGGAGTTAACCTTCCAGATGAGATAGTGATGTTTCTCCAAAGTCATTGCCACCGAGCTGCTAGAGCTTCGTGATGAACTATAACAAATCAGGGATAGATATGATGATCCTTGAGGTATTAGCGTTTTTGACATCGCGAAAGTAGAAATCAGAAGGAGCATCAATTGTTGATGGTTGGTGAAACCACTAGTTTCAAGAAAGGCAAGGGCAATAAGGGATACTTCACGAAATGGCAAATCAGCTGCTGCTCGATGAAGAAACCGAGGTTGAACCCAAACCGAGACTAAGTGCTTACGAGATAAGGGAACAGCCTTTGGAGTAGAATTACCCTAGATACTTGGTAGATAAGAAGGCAGGCAAGGTCGATAGAAGTATATTTGATATACATTATGTTAATGTGTACTTTACTAGTACTCCTAGTAGCACCGGAATATTAGATGCGGTTCGGTTGCTAAATGTTAGTAACTCGAAATAAAGGCTACAGGACGAAGCGGAGACTAGCTAAAGGTGAGTGACGATATGTGTTGGAAGTGTTTCCAAGGTTGATGTGATCAAGCATCGCACTCTCCCTCTACCATCGAGATTGATGTTAAATCTAAATAATTGTTATTTGGTGTTTGCGTTGAGCATAGACATGATTGGATTATGTCTATCATGTCTGATTATTCATTTGAGGAGAATAATGGTTACTCTATTTATTTGAATAACACCTTGATGGTCTTGCACTTAAATAAATGGTTTATTGAATCTCGATCGTAGTGATACACATTTTCATGCCAAAGGTATAAGATAGTAATGATAGTACCACTTACTTGTGGCACTGCCATGTAAGTCATATTGGTATAAAAGCATGAAGAAGCTCCATGTTGATGGATCTTTGGACTCACTCGTTTTGAAAAGTTTGAGACATGCGAACCATGTCTATTGGTGTATCGCATGAAGAAACTCCATGCAGATGGATCGTTAGGACTCACTTGATTTTGAATCACTTGAGACATGCAAATCATACCACATGGGCAAGATGGTGAAAAGCCTCGGTTTGATAAGATGGAACAAGGTAGCAACCTGTTGGAAGTAACACATTCGATGTGTGCAGTCAATGAGTCTTTGAGCATCACGATGAATATCGTTATGTTTTGACTTCACGGATGATTCGAGTAGATGTTGAGTATATTTGCTTGATGAAACACAAGTCTGAATTATTGAATGGTTCAAGTAATTTCAGAGTGAAGTTTAAGATCTTACGTGACAAGAGGATAGAATGTCTATGATATGATCATAGAGATGAATATCTGAGTTCTGATTTTGGCACACAATTAAGACATTGTGCAAATTGTTTCACAATTAATACCGCTGGAACACCAGTGTGATGGTGTGTCCGAACATCATAGTTGCACTCTATTGGATATGGTGCGTACCATGATGTCTCTTATCGAATTACCACTATCGTTCATGGGTTAGGCATTAGAGACAACCACACTCACTTTAATAGGGCACCACGTAATTCCGTTGAGATGACACCGTATGAACTATGGTTTATAGAAACCTAAGCTGTCATTTCTTAAAGGTTTGGGGCTGCGGCGCTTATGTGGAAAAGTTTCAGGTTGATAAGCTCGAACCCAAAGTGGACAAAATGCATCTTCATAGGACACCCAAAGCGGTTGGGTATACCTCCTAATTCAGATCCGAAAGCAATAGGGATTGTTTCTTGAATGGGTCCTTTCTCGAGGAAAAGTTAGTCTCGAAAAGTTGAGTGGGAGGATGGTGGAGACTTGATGAGGTTATTGAACCATCACTTCAACTAGTGTGTAGCGAGGCACGGGAAGTTGTTCCGTGGCACCTACACCAATTGAAGTAGAAGCTTATGATAGTGATCATGAAGTTTGGATCAAGTCAGCGGCGTACCTCGTGGGGTGACAAGGATGCGTACCACTTGAGTGGTACAGTAATCATGTCTTGAAGGTCATGTTGCTGGACAACAATGAACCTCTGAGCTATGGAGAAGCGATGGTGGGCCCAAATTCCGACAAATGGTTAGAAACCATGAAATCCGAGATAGGATCCATGTATCAAAAACAAAGCATGGACTTTGGTGGACTTGCCGATGATCGGCAAGCCATTGAGATGAATGGATCTTTAAGAAGAAGAGCGGACATGGGCGGTAATGTCACCTTCTATGAAGCTCGACTTGTGGCAAAGAGTTTTCACAAGTTCAAGGAGTTGACTATGATGAGATTCTCTCATTAAATAGCGATGCTTAAGTCCGTCGGAATCATGTTAGCATAAGCTGCATTTATGAAATCTGGCGGATGGATGTCAAAATGAGTTTCCTTACCGGTTTTCGTAAGGAAAGGTTGTATGTGATACAATCGAGAAAAGTTTTGTCGATCCTAAGGATGCTAAAAGGTATGCTGGCTCCAGCGATCCTTTCTAAGGATGGGAGTAAGCATGTCGGAGTTGGAATGTGCGCTTTGATGAGATGATCAAAGATTTTGGGTGTATACAAAGTTTATGAAAACTTGTATTTCCAAAGAAGTGAGTGGGAGCACTATAAATTTCGATGAGTATATGTTGTTGACATATTGATGATCGAAATGATGTAGAATTTACGTAAAGCATATAGGGTTAAAGTGTTTTCAAGTGAAAACCTGGATTAAGCTACTTGAACATTGAGCATCAAGATCTATGAGGATAGATCAAAAAAAGCGCTCAATAGTACTTTCAAATGAGCACATACCTTGACATGATCTTGAAGGTGTTCAAGATGGATCGATCGAAGAAGGAGTTCTTGCACGAGATGTAAGGTATGAAGTTAAGACTTAAAAGCTCGACCACGGCGGAAAAGAGAGAAAGGATGAAGGTGCGTCCCTATGCTTCAGGACATAGGCTCTATAGTATGCTATCTTTGTGTACCGCACGGAAGTGTGCCTTGCCATGAGTCGATCAAGGGGTACAAGAATGATCCGAGAATGGGGATCATTGGACAGCGGTCAAAAATTGTCCTTGGAGTAAATAAGGACATGTTTCTCGATTATGGAGGTGATAAAGAGTTGGCGTAAAGGGTTACGTCGATGCAAGCCTTAACACCTATCCGAGTGACTCGAGTAGCAAACCGGATCGTATAGTGGAGCAACCATTTGGAATAGCTCCAAGTGGGCGTGAAAGCAGCATTACAATATGACATAGAGATTTGCGAAGTACACACGGATCTGAAAGGTTCAGACCGTTGACTAAAACCTCTCTCACAAGCAAAACATGATCAAACCCGAACTCATTGAGACTTAATCACATGGTGATGTGAACTAGTTTAAGACACTAGTAAACTCTTTGGATGTTGGTCACATGGCGATGTGACCTATCGATGTTAATCACATGGCGATGTGAACTAGATTATTGACTCTAGTGCAAGTGGGAGGCTGTTGGAAATATGCCTAGAGGCAATAATAAATTAGTTATTATTATATTTCCTTGTTCATGATAATCGTTTATTATTCATGCTATAATTGTATTGATAGAAACAGCAATACATGTGTGGATACGTAGACAACACCATGTCCTAGTAAGCCTCTAGTTAACTAGCTCGTTGATCAATAGATGGTTATGGTTTCGACCATGGACATTGGATGTAATTGATGGCGGGATCACATCATTAGGAGAATGATGTGATGGACAAGACAATCTAAGCCTAGCACAAAGATCGTGTAGTTAGTATGCTAAAGCTTTTCAATGTCAAGTATCTCTTCCTTAGACCATGAGATCGTGCAATTCCGGATACCGTAGGAGTGCTTTGGGTGTATCAAGCGTCTGGCGTGGCTGGGTGACTATAAAGGTGCACTACGGTATCTCGAAAGTGACCATTGGGTTGACACGGATCGAGGCTGGGATTTGTCACTCCGTGTAAGCGGAGAGGTATCTCTGGGCCCTCTCGGTAGGACATCATCATAATGTGCAGTGTGACCAAGGGGTTGATCACGGGATGATGTGTTCGGAGCGAGTAAAGAGACTTGCGATGCGAGATTGAACAAGGTATCGGTATACTGGCGATCGAATCTCGGGCAAGTACAATACCGCTAGACAAAGGGAATTGTATCACGGGATCGATTGAGTCCTTGACATCGTGGTTCATCCGATGAGATCATCGTGGAACATGTAGGAGCCAACATGGGTATCCAGATCCGCTGTTGGTTATTGACGGGAGAACGTCTCGGTCATATGCGCTTGTCTCGAACCCGTGGGGTCTACACATAAGGTTCGATGGCGCTAGGGTTATATAGGAAGCTTGTATGTGGTTACGAATGTTGTTGAGTCCGGATGAGATCCGGGACGTCACGAGGAGTTCGGAATGGTCGGAGGTAAAGATTTATATGGGAAGTCCTGTTTTGGTAACAGGAAAGGTTTGAGGCGATATCGGTAATGTCTGGGACCACGGGAGGTCGAGGTCCACCAAGTGGGGCCACATGCTCAAGAGGCATACATGGGCCAAGTGTGAGAGGCACCAGCCCCTAGGTGGGCTAGGCGCCTCCACCATGGCCCATGTGGCTAGAAAGGGAGAGGGGCAAACCCTAAGGCGGATGGGCCTAAGGCCCATACTCCTGCGCCTCCCTCTCCTCCCCTTGTGGCCGCCACCCATTAGATGGGTTTGGGGCTGCCGCCCCTCTGGGGTTGGGAACCCTGGAGGCGCACCCTCCTCCTCTCCCCTATATATATGAGGCCACAGGGGCTGCCCATAACACACGAGTCTCCCTCTCCAGGCGCAGCCTGCCTCTCCTCCTCCTCCTCTCCCCAGGTGCTTGGCGAAGCCTGCTTGGGATGCCACGCTCCTCCATCACCACCATGCCGTTGTGCTGCTGCTGGATGGAGTCTTCCTCAACCTCTCCCTCTCTCCTTGCTGGATCAAAGGCGTGGGAGGCGTCACCGGGCTGTCGTGTGTTGAGCAGCGGAGGTGCCGTCCGTTCGGCACTTGATCATCGGTGATTTGAATCACGGCAGTCGACTCCTTCAACCCCGTTCACATGAGCGCTTCCGCTTAGCGATCTACAAGGGTATGTAGATGCACTCTCCTTCCCTCGTTGCTAGTTTCTCCATAGATTGATCTTGGTGATGCGTAGAAAATTTTGAATTTCTGCTACGTTCCCCAACAGACATATATATATATAGGTAGAGGGAGCTAGGAGACTCAAATGAGGTGCGGTTTTGACCCCTTGATCGTGATCGAGCGACCGAGAAGCATGGAGGGAGTTAAGTGGGTTTTAGGCCACTTTGGAAGGGGTGTTGGGCTGCAAGAGAAAGAGGGGTTTACGGTTACCCGGTTAACCGTTGGAGTATCAAACGACCTCCAAATGGCACGAAACTTGACAGGCGGTCTACGGTGCTATACCAAGGCAGCTTGACAAACCTCGGTCCATTCGAGACCGTTTAACACCCGCTTTTGACGAAAAAGAGGTAAAAGGGCGGGGAGACATAGGAGTGCGGATTGCAAAAGCGGACAGCGGGGAAAATGCTCGGATGCATGAGGCGAACATGTATGCAAAATGAAATGCACATGATGACATGATAAAATGCAGATGATGACATGGCAAAATGCAACACATAAAGCAAATGACATAGCAGCGACGGCGAATAAGCTGGCGGACACAGGCGCATCGAATCCGAGGCGTTACAACACTCCTCCACTAACAAGAGATCTCGTCCGAGATCTTAGGACCGAGCGGAAGGAAAAGGGATGAGGTGAAACAAGAACTCGAGAGAAGAAGCAAAGAATCGAGAGAACTCGAGAAGAAGAGAAGAGCGACGAGAATCGAAAGCTCACGGAATCGGATAGACTATGAAACAACTCGTTCTAACGGATTGGTTAGAATGAGAAAAAAACAGTAAGGCTGAAAGGATTTAGGCATCACACGGTTGAACAAGGAAAGAATAGAATATGAGCTTCAGAAGATGGAATGACACTTGATGAATACGTGACACAAAACCTCCGGAGAGAATTGAAAAAAGTTGAATGAAAAGAACTTAGAAGGAAGGATTGAGTGGAGTTGTTGAGAAAATCACCAACGAAAAGAATAAGATTGTTTTGGACTTATGGATAACATCCCAAAAAAAATTATGAGGTGATAACCGACCACAATCGGAAAATATTGAATAACTGAGAAAAACGAGGAAATGCAAAACTCCACTTCAAAAGAATATGGAGAATTAATTGGACTTCGAAAAGCAAGAAGGAAAAATACTTGAGCTCCCCCAAAAAAATCTTGATGAACTCTTGAAGAATGAATTAAATCATGAAGAACCACCATGAAGAACTCCGGTAACGAAAAGGATGATGAGATAGAATGAAGGGTGAAAGAATAAGACTAAAGCCTTGCGATGAATTAGATGGAGGATTCCGACGAAATGGTTGAGGAAATAATTGAACTCCGGAAAAGAAAAGATGAGAACACTTGGAACTAGAATTTATTCATCAAGAACAAACTCCGCAGGAAGGGATTAATCACTTGGATGAAATAAGAATAAGATTTATTGTATGCTTATCCTTCATCAAATTAAATTGATGACAAGAAATGGATTTAGCATAATACTTATTCTCGTTGAAAAAGGATTAAGGGGAAACATCGCACAAAACTTGAGAAAGTCTTCATGAACCACCGGTAGGATTGGAAAGAATGAATGGATTAAAATGATAATCAAAGAAAAAGAATCTTGAGCGAACCACCGTAAGAATTCAAAAATGACTGATGAAAGAGAATGAATCACGGGAAAATTAGAAAAGCACAAAAGATACTTGAGGAATTAAGAAAAGAGATCGAAGAGATCTCGAACTGATTAACGAATGCTTGAGCGCAACACGGAAGAATATTGAGAAAACGAAGCTGAAAACTTGGAGCGAAGAAATATTCGAAAAGATGACCTCGGATGGTCGAGAGCGGAAAACAACTCTGAAATACTCGGATGGATGAAAAGAATTACTGGCTGAAACAAATTAGATAGGATAACATTGAGCTAGCACCATGAATCTCGAGAGCGGACAAGATTTAAGAGAAAAAATCTCTGACGGTCTTCAAATGTTGAGAATGACGACGAGGAACACCGGTAAAATTCTGGGATACTCAAGGAGAATGAAAAGCGAAGAGGTTGAGCCAACAATGAAATGAATTGAAAAGCGATCTTAGCGATGGAATCGGTGATGAAATCCATTCTTCGTCAAACTCGAAAAGAATTAGAGAATAGCTCGGAAATTAGAAGAGTCGGGTAAGATCACGGGAAAAGACACGTGGGTTAGGGCCCACTAAAAAGAAAAACACCGTTGGAAAGGATTGTTGAACAGATAGATGATGCACCGAAAAAATAGAGATATTTGCATGAGGTGACCACCTCGGATTAATTCAAACACAGACGAATCTCCTGAGATGTCTTCGGAACTCCGGAATGATAAACTGGCGAGAGGCGAACGAGCAAAGAGAACACTCGACCCAAGGAAAAGAATATGATCAACACCGAAAAACTTGAATTGAGTGCACCGGAGAAAGAAAGGGATGAAGAATGATGAACAAGACGAGAATTCACCGGTTGAAATAATTGAGGGAAGACTGAAGAGGCTCCACACGAATGGAATTGATGGTCGGAAGAAACTCGAACTCGGGAATAATAGGGTGGGAGGCGGGAAAAACAAAGGCAACTTAGAAGGAAATCGTGAATATCTTGAATAGAAAACACGGTTGAAATCATTGAGGAGAGGGCAAAAACTTCATACGAGTAGGATGGATACTCGATTATGAACTCGGTTCGAGAAGAAGAAGGGGTGGGTGGGTGGGAAAAACAAGGACAACTTGGACAAGGAAAAAACAACGACGGAGGAATAGCGAGGTTGAACTTGGCAAAGATGGAGATGGTCGAGTCGACTTGGCGAGAACTGCACGGATGAAAAGAGAACGAGGGCCAACGATCGGAAAACCAAGCTGCGTGATCCTAAAGAAAAAATTTGAAGGGAAGAGGTAATTCAAAACACCTCGTCAGGATTCCTCACCGGGGCTGACGAAGGGTGAGGAGTAAAAAATTCCTACTCTCCTATATAACTAGACTCAAATCAGTTTTCTTCTAGACTCAACAACGGCCAAACTACATGATCAATCAAGGGGCTCCTAGGGTGGATCGAGGCTCGATACCAACTTGTCACGCCCAATATCGACCCTATCCAAAAGGAACTCGGCGGTCCCACCAAGGATAGACCCGCATATTGAAGCGCTTTTACAAGGTGGATATCATTACATCAACATTACATAATAGATGGGATACATACATAAGGCACAAATGCCACAAGAATACATCAACATCATATACAAGATCAACATCCGACTACGGATGAAACATAAACGAAACTCAAACAATATCCACCACTGCTAGCCCAGGCTGCCGACACAGAACCTATCCCTGATCGAAGAAGAAGCGGAAGAAGAACTCAATGCAAGCAAACATCGCTCTCGCATCATGATCATCATAAACCTGTACACGCAACTAGTGGTGTAGTAATCATGAGTCCACGAGGACTCAGCAATCCCATTACCATGGGTATCAAGACTAGCAAAGCTTAAAGGGAAAGGAAAGGGTAAAGTGGTGAGGTTGCAGCAGCGACTAAGCATATATGGTGGCTAACATACATAAATGAGGCGAGAAGAGAAACAAAGGCAGTCGTCAACTAGTAATGATCAAGAAGTGATCCTGAACTCCTACTTCGTCAAACATAACCCGAAACCGTGTTCTCCTCTCGATCAACCCGAAAAGAGACACTCACGATTCGCACACGGTTGGTGTATTTTAGAAGAGTTTGCTTCAAGTTTATTACAACGGATATTAACAAATTCCCATCGCCACATAACGCGGGCACGGCTCTCGAAAGTTTATACCTGCGGGGTGTCCCAACAACCCATGATAAGCTCTCGCGATCAACGAAGGATATTCCTTCTCCCGGGAAGACCGATCAGTCTCGAATCCGGCTACAAGACATTTCGACAGCAATAAAACAAGACCAGCAAAGCCGCCGGATGTGCCGACAAATCTGATAGGAGCTGCACATATCTCGGTCTCGGGCACACGGATGAGCAAGGCGTCGGGTTGGCATAAACCCTGATTGCCCATGGGGCGCGGACATCGCTTCGGTTTGGACCAACACTTTCGAAGGAGAACTGGCCGGGGGCTAAAATAAAGATGACCCTCGGGCTCCGAAACCCAAGGGAAAAAGGGCATAGGTGAGGCAAATGGTAAAACCAATGTTGGGCCTTCTGGAAAAGTCTTATTCAAAGCGAACTGTCAAGGGGTCCCATAAATCACCCGACCGCGTTAGGGCGCAAAATCCGGGAACATAATACCGATATGGCGGAAACTAGAGGCGGCAAGAGTGGAACAAAACACCAGGCATAAGGCCGAGCCTTCCACCCTTTACCAAGTATATAGATGCATTAATAATATAAGATATATTGTGATATCCCAACAAATAAACATGTTCCAACAAGGAACAACATCTCCATGTTCAACAAGGAACAAACTTCATGTTCAACAAGGAACAAACTTCATCTTCACCTGCAACTAACAACGCTATAAGAGGGCTGAGCAAAGCGGTAACATAGCCAAACAACGGTTTGCTAGGAAGGTGCAAAAGGTTAGAGGCTGACATGGCAAATAGGGGCTTGAGCAGCAAGTGATAGGTAGCGCAGCATAGCGAAAAAGCGAAGCAACTAGCATAGCAATGATAGTAGTGAGATCCAGGGTAGCGGTCATCTTGCCTGAAATCCATAAGGAAGAAGAACGAATCCATGAAGAAGATGAGCGGATGAAGTCGAACCAAGCGTGAGCGAGCGAATCCTCACGATCATAGCAAGCAGGAACTAACAAGAAGAAGCACACAACATGGTAAACACACCACACATGAACAAGGCATGATGCACAACAAGCATGATGCATGACAAAACTACATGAAGCTACTCATGGCAAGAGATGATGCAAACAAGACCAACACATCAAAGCAAGTTCAAATGAGGCCGGGAACAACACATAACAATTCCGGTAAGTCCTCATATGCATATTTCGAAATTGGTCCAGATCTGAATAAACCTTATGTTCAAGTTGTTAAATAGCAAGTTAAGATGCATCACGATGATCTACACGAAATTCTAGTCATGTTACATATAAAGTTCATTAGATTGAGACTCGACCTAGAAGATATGAGCAAAACAAGTTAAACATGGCATTGATGCAAAATGCACCCAAACATCAAGCAAACACCTCAAAACAAGGATGCAACAAGATAATATGAAACTACATGCAAAATCAAGCAAGTTTCACATAGATCACACTCAAAAGCGAACAGCGGTTCAACACATACACACTATACAAGTTATAGCAACAATCTGTCCAAAACAGCAACTAGGCATATTGCAAGCATCAAAACAACATGCTACAGGACCTCAACAAGAAAACAAAAGGCATGGGCATGATGTACAGGTAAAGCATGACAAAAGATGAGCACTGAGCTATCTCCAGAAATCACTAGAACATGCTCAAAATGACATGGCAAGATTGCAAATAATAACAGTTTCAGACTTAAGCAGAAATAACATCAGGTTGCAATGTTTAGAGCTATCAAACAATATGCTACAGGAACTTAACATGGCAAATGAAGGCATGGCATGAATCTACTAATTGCATAGAACAAAAGTCCCTTACTGACCATAAGCCAAAAAGGATCAGAAAATATGATGGCACCCATGTAAACATGGCAAGTTATATTACAGATTTGAACATGGCAGGAACAGCAATGAGTAGGCATGTTGGTGATCTTGAACCACTCACCACAGAGTAATACATGGCATGGCAAGGCAACCAACAGTAAGAAGACATGGCATAGAAGCTATACATGGCAAGAACAACATCATAGCATGCTTGGATCAACTACAACAACCTTGGCAAAATTGAATAACATGTAAACAATCTGCCAGGAAACATTTTATAGCAAAAGTAGAGCTCGATTGACTCAAGCTATGGCACTCCATAATTGCAAACAAGGGCATTGATGGATAGAGCAAGACATGTTTAACAAAACATACTTACTGAAGTATCTCAAAATATGCATGGATCTCTCGGTAGCATCTAGTTAACATGGCAACAAAATATCAGCAAAACAGGGCTGAAATCAGCAACATCAGGAAGCCTAGTTTGCATGCTTGTGCTAGTCACCACATTGATCACAAAAATACATGGCATACACTCCTGGAAAGATGGCATGGCATATTACAAAACACATGTAGGACTCAAATCCATAGGATGCACACATCAATCATGGCAAAAATGACAAAAGTGCATGTTCTGATAAAAATCAGAAACTAACATCACATAGCACTCTTGCAACAGCATTTCGGGCATCAAGATGAGCTCAAATGAAAATGATGCAATGGGATGAAATGATCTACTCTTGAGATGAACATTTTGACATATTACAGCATAAAGCGGACAACAATGCAGAGTTATGATGCTATGAAAATGCAACAAAATAACTTCTGATTCTGGGGACAGATGAATTTGGGGAGGAAAAGTCAACCTCCGTGCACGTTCTTGAAGTTCGCGGAGCTGGCTTGATCTCGCCGGAACTTGGGAGGAGGCGGGAGAGGAGATCAGGCGGTGGGGCGGCGCCCGGCGGAGGCTTCATGCGGAGGAGGACCCGGCGCCCGTAGCCCGAACCTGCGAAGCAGCCGGAGTGGAGGTCGGGCGGCCAGGCGAGAGTCCATGGCGGCGGTGTCGATGGCGGGCGGCGGGCGTCCTGGCCTGAGGCGGCGCCATGGCGCAGCCGGAGAAAACGAACAGCGGAACCAGCCTTGCGGCGCATTCTCCGTGGCAGCAGCAGAAACGCGGCAGCGAAAGCTGGGCGAGGCGGATGGCGGCGGGCGGCGGCAGGCTTCAGCAGGCGGCGGCCTTGTGTCGAACTTCAGCAGGCCCGTGATGGGCTCAGCAGGCAGCGGCCTGGCTGAGAGAAGAAGGCAGCCAGGGACAGGTGGCGGAAGCCGATTAGGCCTTGGCGGCGGACATGTCCGCTGCCGGATTTTGTCCGTGGCGGCGGAGAAGAAAGCTAGGGTTTCTTTGCGAAAATTTGGGGAGGACATATATATATATAGGTAGAGGAGCTAGGAGACTCCAAATGAGGTGTGGTTTTTGACCCGCGATCGTGATCGAGCGACCGAGAGCATGGAGGGAGTTAAGTGGGTTTTGGGCCACTTTGGAAGGGTGTTGGGCTGCAAGAGAAAGAGGGTTTCTGATTTACCGGTTAACCGTTGGAGTATCAAACGACCTCCAAATGGCCGAAACTTGACAGGCGGTCTACGGTGCTATACCAAGGCCGCTTGACAAACCTCGGTCCATTCGAGACCGTTTAACACCCGCTTACGAAAAAGAGGTAAAAGAGGCGGCAAGGAGACATAGGAGTGCGGATTGCAAAAGCGGACAGCAGGGAAAATGCTCGGATGCATGAGGCGAACATGTATGCAAAATGAAATGCACATGATGACATGATAAAAATGCAGATGATGACATGGAAAAATGCAACACGCAAGCAAATGACATGCCAACGACGGCGAATAACTGGCGGACACCTGGCGCATCGAATTCGGGGCGTTACAGTCTTGAGTGCTCGTTGGTGAAGATGTGTCGTATGGGCCCTTTCATGAAATACGCCGTGTGCCTTGAGCGAGCAGCAAGTCTAAGGACCCCGTTCGAAACGCCGACAGTTAAATATGATTTATTTATGGCATTTCTTGGAGTAATAATGATCTTGCCGCTGCTTGATTATGCTTGGATTACTTAAGACTTATGCTTCGCAGTTTGAAGATGCTATGTCATCATTGGATTGCTAGGAGTAATAATTATATTCATCATGACCGTATTGGATATTATGCATGGGAGCATTATTTGGATTTTGATTCTATCATATTGATCTTTAGTTAAATATCTTGATATTGCTATTGGATCATTTGGTTTGGATTTAGCGGGATCACATTTAATCTTGTGCATATGGAGTTATAATGATGCTATGACTATATTCTTTGGTTGATATTGCTTTAACTTGGATTATAGGTTGGTATATGATATTGGAGTATCGATATTATAACAAATATATTTTGGGGACAAATTTAGTCATTTAAATGCATCGGGTGCCACGAACCGAGCTCACCGGTGCGATAAACATGCTTGGATGGGGAGGCCCTAATTAGACCTATTTTCATGCAGCTCGCTAGTGCCTCCAACTAGTGAAGGTTATTTGCTAGTGTTGCCCTAGTCCAATAGGAGGCAATAACCTTGTGTGCCCAAGTTGTATTGTACACAGGTGTCCATGTTTGGGACAAGTTTGTTTTGCCACGACGGTGGTGGTAATCGTCTCAACGTATCTATAATTTTTATTGTTCCATGCTATTATATTATCTGTTTTCGATGTTTAATGGGCTTTAATATGCTATTTTATATTATTTTGGGACTAACCTATTAACGGAGGCCAGTGCGATTCTTGTTTTTTGCCTATTTGAGTGTTTGCGAAAAAGGAATATCAAGCGAATTCAAGCAAGCAGAAACCTTGAGGATCTTACTTGGAAACATGCAGTCCAGAGACTTGGAGTGGGAGTCGAGAACACTGGCGGCCACGAGGCGGGAGGCGCCCGGGGGTAGGCATGCCCCCCACCCTCGTGGGCCCCTCATAGATCCACCGACCTACTTCTTTCGCCTATATATACTCTTATACCTTGAAAACAACCATTGGAGCCACGAATACACTTCTCCATCGCCGCAACCTTCTGTACCCATGAGATCCCATCTTGGGGCCTTTTCTGGCAATCTGCCGAAGGGGATTCGATCACGGAGGGCTTCTACATCAACACCATAACCTCTCCGATGATGTGTGAGTAGTTTACCACAGACCTTCGGGTCTATAGTTATTAGCTAGATGGCTTCTTCTCTCTCTTTGATTCTAAATACAAAGTTCTCCTCGATGTTCTTGGAGATCTATTCGATGTAATACTTTTTGCGATGTGTTTCTCGAGATCCGATGAATTGTGGGCTTACGATCAAGATCATCTATGAACAATATTTGATTCTTCTCTAAATTCTTATATGCATTATTTGATATCTTTGCAAGTCCCTTCGAATTACCGGTTTAGTTTGGCCTACTAGATTGATCTTTCTTGCAATGGGAGAAGTGCTTAGCTTTGGGTTCAATCTTGTGGTGCTTGATTGTAGCGACCAGACCTCAAACAGCCTGATCTCTGTGCTCAGGTGTCATCCCTGGATCAGTAATGCTGACACCACATAGTACTCAAAGGATTTATAGCAGTAGCAATCACACACTTATTACATGAATGTCTCAAAAGTGAACTTATGAAAATAAATATGGCTTAAGGCCAACTAATAACGATAACAACGGAAGACTTGGAAGATAAGCGAGTCCATCAACTCCAACGGCATTCTTGAGTATAGAACCATGACCTAAAAGCACCTTACAAATCGTTTGAAAAATCTGCAACATGAAGCGTTGCAGCCAGCAATTGACACATGGAATATCTTGGCAATGTAACACATAGAGAGTAATGAAAGAATAAGCTATACTACATGCATATATGGCTGGTGGAAAGCTCTATAGTTCTGATTTTTTTGAAAAGCCAAGTTTTCCCTCTTGCAAAGGAATACATTTTATTTCACTATCATGGTGGTTGTTAAACATTGAGAATGGTTGACAGCATCCTCAATCCCAATTAAAATAATCATCATTAAAACCCAACAAAATTAATTAAAGTAACATGATGAGATTCACATGATATCCAAGTACTAGATACTCAAAGCGTCCATAACAGGGGACACGGCTAACCATGATTAGTTTATACACCTGCGAGAGGTTTAGCACTTTTCCCCACAAGACTCGATCACCTCCGTTGGATTTCTCGCTTTACATGATGTTTGAAAGCAGATGGCCGAGACACATCTTTGAAGTGCTAGCACCTTACGAAGGTGAGACGGTACACCTACTTTCCCCTACATCGCTAGTCTACCCATAAGAGTTCGCACAACAATCAACTATGCGAGCCCACAATGTCTTGTGGCTGCACACAGAAGTTTCTAGTATGAATAATCTCATGATCCCTTTGGGCACGGGTGGCGGTCCAAAAAAAAAGCAGGCAAGTCTGGAATAACCGGTACCTCAATCCACCAGGATGTGTATTAATGTTGCCACCTTAAATAAACCATTAATTAACAATCTCACATCTGTCATGGAAAATCACTCACCCAATCCACATCTACTTGCATAGCATGGCAAAATAAGCAAGCGTGAAGTAGCTCTCAAGGGTTTGATAATAAAATAGGTAATAGGTACTACCTCAATCTACTTCCCCAAACCCACAATTTAATTAGATCCTAATCATGTAATGTTTGAGGATTGATCTAGCATAATAAAACTGGGTATTAGAAAAGGTATGATCAAAGTGTTACTTGCCTTGCTAATGATCAGTGAAACCTAGAGATTGAAATGTGAGCGGCGCCTCCGGTATTCTATCGCAGAAAAACAAACAAGCATACAATAAGTACTCATCTAATGCACAAGTAAATTTCAAATAAAAGATCTAACCAGAAAGTTCAACTTAAGAACTCCGGTTTGCAAAAGAATCAAATCAAGCGAAGGCGGAAGTCAAGCGGCGAAAAAAACAGCTTCGTTTTACTAATCTGGATCTAAGTCAAATTTTACAGAAGCAAAAACTTCCTTCAGTTGGTTATTCGAAAGAGGGTTTGAGGCGAAACTCCGGCGCTTGAATCGCCTGATTCCGATAAGCAGCGAAAAGTTATCTTTGAAGCGAAAATCGAATTGAAATCGCGATCGAGAAAATCGCGGATTAAATTCGAGAAAAGAAAAAGCGACAAACAGGTTAGCGAGCGAGCGTTCGTTAACTAGAATCTAAACGACGAACACGTTCGTTAAAATGAACGACGAGCAAACGCTCGCTATTTAACCGAACCGGGAAAAAACCGATCTAAATAAAAAAAGCTGAAACAAAAAACGGCGGAAAAATCAAAGCGGTTTTCGAGGAAAAGCTGGCGACCGCAGTTCGAGGCAACCTCGGTAGCGGCTCTGCGGCGGCTAGGGTTGGTAGGCGGCTCGGGCTGGGCTGGCTCCCCGGGCTTATAAAGCTGCGGGCGGAGTCCCGGTCGGACATAACCGTAAATCGGTTCGTTTTTAAATAATTCCACGGAAAAACAAGCGAAAGAAATACTAAGCGGACTCCAAAATCCCGAAATAAATTTTCCCGGCTTCTAAAATCAAGCGGACTAGATGAACATTTATTGGGGCCTAAATACAATTTTGAAAAACGCACATTTTCTAAATTCAAATAAAATGGCGAAAAACTCCAAAATAAAATCTTATTTGATTATATTATTAAATCCTCAATATTTCTTTATTTTGGGAAAGTCATTTTATTCCCTCTCTCATATTTTTGTAATAGAAATAATTGATGATAAAATAATTAAAATCAAATGATCCTATTTTCAAAATTTGAGAAAACTCAAATATGAAAATAACGAAATCCCCAACTGTAAGGGCATATTTATCCCTTAGGTGTTTTGGTGATTGATGATGATACTTTTGCGGACTAATCATATGCCTTGAGTTTCTCAGATGCTTCATCACTAGGCGCGAGGCGATTGGTGCCCCTCGGAGACTATTGAAGGCGGCGTTGTTCTCGTTTCTCTTTGGTGGATTTGAGTCGTGGGAGAGCCGTACTATTAAGAGGGGTCAGCGTCGGAAAGGTTTGGAGTGGAATCAACACGTACACTTGTCCTTCCTTTCCTTGCACTTTGGAGCATCTTCCGTTATCATAGTTGTGCATAATCCGAAGCTGACTCTTCTTTGTTCTTGCGGTAATCTTGCTCTAGGGAGGCGGTAATCTGTAAGCACCAACAATAATACCGCATGAGAAGTCCGCAGTAGTACCGCTCCCACAGGCTTAGTACCACAACTCCGGGCCTAGTGCTGCTCCGCTTCGGTAGTAAGCGCGGATGTAATTTTTACATCCGCGCCCACATCAATAATACCGCTACGTCTTCTTGCGGTAGTACCATGAGAAACCGCAGTAGTACCGCTCTCTTGGAGCCGTAATACCGTGGACCTCATCTCCGATACCGTTACACCCATGATAGTAGGAAGCGGATGTAATTTTTACATCCGCGCCTCCACGATAATGCCGCACCTCGTCTTGTGATAATCTGCGTCGGGTTTACCTTGTCTCTTTTTTTGCGGAGTAAACGCGGATGTAGTTTATTTCATCCGTGCTCTTAAATAAACTGTAGCTTACACCTTGCGGTAGTACCGCAAGGGTGTCTTGATAATACCCTGCGGCGGTAATCTTTCGCTCGATCGAACAAGTCCGGCCTCTGCTGCTGCCGCGGTAATACCGCGTGGCATGCATGATAATCTGCAGCGCTTCGAATGGTAGTCCGGCGTGTCGCGAGCTGAACTAGAGGATAACGGTTGGATCTTTTCCACAGTATAAAAGGTGTGTCTCCTACCTCTAGTTGACCACCTCTTCCATCTCTAAGCTCCATTGTTGCTCCAAGCTCCATTTTGGCCCGATCTCTCTCTAGCCATTCAAACTTGTTGATTTGCTCGGGATTGGGTGACAAGGGCCCAATCCACTTCCACCAAGAGACATTTGATTCCCCACTTATCCCTTGCGGATCTTGTTACTCTTGGGTGTTTGAGCACCCTTGACGGTTGAGGTCACCGTGGAGCCATATTCCATTGTGGTGAAGCTTACGTGGTGTCGTTAGGAGCCTCAATTAAGTTGTGGGTTGCCCCAACCTTGTTTTAAAGGTTCCGTTGCCGCCTTCAAGGGCACCAATAGTGGAATCACGGCTCTTGCATTGTCTTGAGGTGTGAGGAGATTCACAGTGGCCCTAGTGGCTTCTTGGGGAGCATTGTGCCTCCACACGCTCTATGAGGCGTACTTCCCTTCAAAGGAAGGAACTTGGTAACATCCTCGTCTCCACCGGCTCCACTTTTGGTTATCCTATCCCTTTACTTGTGCAAGCTTATTTGTGTTTCTATCTTTGCTTGCTCTTGTGCTTGTGTTGATTGCATCATATAGGTTTTTCACCTAGTTTCACATCTAGACAACCTTTATTATTGCAAAGTTTAAATTGGTAAAGAAAAGCTTAAAAATTGTTAGTTGCCTATTCACCCCCCCTCTAGTCAACCATATCGATCCTTTCACCAACTCTCTCCGTGGGTCCTTGAGTTGCGTAGAATTTCTAGGATCAAAACCCAAAGCAAATAAAATATGATATGCATTGATGATCTAATGTATAACATTCCAAATTGAAAATTTGGGATGTTACAAACCTACCCCTTAAGATGAATCTAGCCCTCGAGATTGGGTTAACTAAAAATAGGTGAGGTGGTCCTTTAGCAAATCTTCCTCTCGCTCCCAGGTGGCTTCATCTTCGGTGTGGTGGCTCCACTGAACTTTGCAAAACTTGATAACCTTGCTGCGGGTAACTCGACTGGCAGCCTCGAGAATCTTAACTGGTTTCTCCTCATAGGTCAAATCGTTATTCAACTGAATCGCTTCCAATGGCACTGTATCCCTTAGTGGTATTTTAGCCATGTCCGCATGTCATTTCTTTAACTGGGAAATGTGGAATACATCATGAAATCCTGACAATCCTTCGGGCAATTCCAACTTGTAGGCCACTTCCCCCATACGTTCCAAAACACGATATGGTCCTACAAAACATGGTGCTAACTTTCCCTTAACTCCAAAACGCTTAATTCCTCGTAGTGGAGATACTCGAAGATAAACTTGGTCTCCAACTTCGTAAACTGTCTCCTTGCGTTTTGAATCCGCATAACTCTTCTGCCTGGACTGGGCTACCTTGAGCCTGTCGTGAATCAACTGCACTTTCTGTTCAGACTCCTTAATCAAATCCGGTCCGAACAACTGGCGGTCTCCAACTTCATCCCACAACAACGGGATCCTGCACCTCCTTCCGTACAAGGCTTCGAAAGGGGCCATTTTCAAACTGGATTGATAACTGTTGTTGTAAGAGAATTCCGCATATGGCAAATTGTCGTCCCAACTACATCCATAATCTAGTGCACAAGCTCTCAGCATATCCTCCAAAATCTGATTGACTCTCTCGGTCATCCATCATGCTGCGGATGGAAGCTGTGCTAAACTCAGCACTGGTACCCAAAGTTTCATGCAACTGCTTCCGAACTTTGAGGTGAATTAGGTTCCTCTATCGAGATCTGATACTCCTCGGAACTCCATGTAAACATACAATCCTGGTCATGTATATCTTAGCCAACTTAGCTTGGTGTAAGTGGTCTTTACGGGATGAAATGAGCTACCTTCGTCAACCAATCCACTACAACCCAAATTGAGTCATAGCGGAGCAGGTCCTAGGTAATCCGTGATAAAATCCATGCCTAGTTTATCCCACTTCCATTCGGGTATCGGCAATGGCTGTAACAATCTCTTTGACCACGATGCTCTGCCTTTACTCTCGACATACATCACAAACTGCTACATATTCATAATATCTTTCTTCATTCGGTCCACGAAAGTATTCTTCAAATCCAAATACATCTTGGTATTTCCTGGGTGAATCGAATATGGTGAATCATGTGCCTCCTGCAAAATCAACTTCCTGATCTCCGGGTCATTGGGCACATAAAAACGGTCTTCAAACCATAGGGTGTCATGCTCATCCTCACAAAATCACTTAGCTTTTCCTTCGCTCATTTTCTCCTTTATAGAGGCAATCTCTTTGTCAGTCTTCTGAGCATCTCTGATTCTATCCATCAAGGTTGACTGAATCTCCAATGCTGCTACATAGCCTCTCGGAACTATTTCCAACCATAGCTCACGAAGATCCTCGGCTAACTCCTTTGGTATTTCTCCCGTCATTAGTGTATTGACATGGCTCTTACGGCTCAATGCGTCAGCTACTACATTATCCTTTCCGGGATGGTAATGCAATCTCATATCATAATCCTTGATGAGCTCCAACCATCTCCTTTGTCTAAGGTTTAACTCCTTCTGCGTGAAAATGTACTTCAAACTCTTGTGATCCGTATACACCTCGCAATGATTTCCAATGAGGAAATGCCTCCATGTTTTCAATGCATGCACTACGGCTGCTAACCACAAATCATGTGTGGCATAATTCAATTCGTGAGGTTTCAGTTGTCGTGAAGCATACGAAACCACTCTTCCCTCCTGCATGAAACCTTGCTCCAAGTCCTCGGCGTGAGCGTCGAATACACCTCATAATCTTTAGTGCAGTGCAGCAAAATCAAGGCTGGTGAGGTAACCAAGCGTTTCTTCAACTCCTGGAAACTAGCCTCACACTCCTCGATCCATTTGAACTTGGTATCTTTCTTGACAACTCCGTCATAGGCTTTGCAATCTTTGAGAAGTTCGAACAAATCTCGATAGTATCCTGCGAGTCAAGAAACTCCGGATCTCTCCAACTGTTGTTGGTGCTTCCCAATTAGTCACAGTGATAACCTTTGTGGGGTCAACCGCTATTTCTTCTCGGATATAGCGTGTCAGGAACCCTACTTCCTTCACCAAAACTCACATTTTCGAACTTGGCATATAAGCGATGTTCTCAGAGCTTCTCGGTACCAATCGCAAATGTTCCTTATGTTCCTCTTCATTGTTGAGTAAACCAAAATATCATCAATGAACACTCTGACGAACTTATCCAAAAACTCCATAAACACCTTTTCATCATGTTCATAAAATAGGCAGGTGCGTTAGTCAGACCAAATGACATAACGGTATACTCATACAGTCCATATCTTGTGGTGAATGATGTCTTAGGTATATCCTGCTCTCGAATCTTCAACTGATGGTATCCTGATCGTAAATCTATTTTGGAAAACACTTTAGCTCCTTGCAACCGATCAAATAGATCATTGATCATTGGTAGTGGGTACTTGTTCTTGATCGTTACTTCATTCAATCCACGATAATCAACAACCATCATAACGATCCATCCTTCTTTTCCACTAAATCAGGTGATCCCCAAAGCGAAGAACTTGGGAGAATGTAACCTTTATCCAATAACTCCTTAATCTGCTTCTTAATCTCCACCAAATCCTTTGCGGGCATCCTGTATGGTCGCTTCGATATTGGCCATGTGCCTGGCAAAAGCTCAATCAAAAACTCAATATCCCGATCCGGTGGCATGCCTGGCAACTCTTTTGGAAATACGTCAGGGAAATCCTTTACCACTGGTACTTCCTCCTGCACGACTCCTGATAAGGAATTTACTTGCATCCTATATGGCACATGCGGGATACATACTTGATCCGTCTTCCTTACGGTGTAAGTAAGCAAAATTGTCTTCTGGCGTAATCGATGTTTCCTCCATGCATCGACGGCCAATCCATACCAAAATTACATCAAATCCTTGGGATTCGAGTAATTAAATCCGTTGGGAAAATATGCCTTCCTATACTTAATGTCACTTGAAAACATCCTTGGCTGGCCATATACTCCGCTCCTGGTGAGCTTACTAGCATAGTTGTTTTAAGAATCCTAGTGGGCAGGCTATACTTATCCACAAATCCCCTTGATATGTATGAATGTGATGCACCAGTATCAAAAAGAACGAGTGGAGTAAATGACAACCAAAAACTTACCTATTACTACATCGGTGAGCTTCAACCTCCTCCACGCTAACGTGGTTCACCTGTCCCCTGTTGAAAGGGTTCGGCTTCTTTCCAGAGCTTCCATTTCCATTCTGGCCTTGAGGACATTCATTGGCATAATGTCACGTCTTGACACTTAAAGCAAGTGATTTGGCTCAGGTCTTTCTTGGCTGGGGTTGATGGGGAGAATGCAGTTACGGCGTTGCTTCCTCCATTCCCATTACCATTCTTGGGGCCATTATGGTTGTGTGAACTACCTCCTCCATGGGTATCTTGAGAATGAACTCCGGTTTAGGGGTACAGCAGGGCCTCTGTGAGGTCGAATGTACTTCCCTGTCCATACTTCCTCTTGCGGTTTTCAATCTGCTGCTGCTTCCCTCAATCATAAAACACGATCTACCAACTCTGGTAGTTATTGAAGCTTCGACCATCAGCGCATACTCAGCTCATCGTTCGGTCCTTCGAAACTTCTCTGTTTAGGCGCATCCGTAGCGTCATCGTGGCATAACGTGTTAGCTTACTAAAGTCATCCACATACTGGCCAACTGTCCGTCCTCCTTGGCGCAAGTTGCGAAATTCACGCTTCTTCATGGCCATAGCTCCAGCTGAAACATGGGCTGTGGAAAGTTCTTGGCCAGATCCCATGTGGCGGTGTCTCTGAGGTAAGTGGCTGCAAAATTCTCCCACCATGCTTTGCTGCGGGTCCTTCAAGCTGATGTGCGGCAAATTTCACCTTTTCCCATACATACATCATGCGTGGTCAACTCCTCCCTATCTTCGGAGCCAATCATCGCCACTATTGGCTCGGTGCTCTTGGAAAACACCGTGATTCAGCCTAAGAAAACGGGTTAAATGATCAACAGGTGGTGGTGGTGGTGGGTTGTTGTTGTTGTTGTTGTTCTAGTTCTGGACTAGTAACTGCATCAACGCATTCTACTGCTGGATCAACTGAGTGAGCTCCGGTGGGAAAGCAAATCCATTGTCACGTCTCGGAGGCATCTGAGGGTTTGTAGAAAAGACGAGAGTTAAGAATAGAATGAGGTCTAAAGAGAAAACACTACCCAAATGCACATGATACAAAAGCACACAAAATCACTTCATTCAATCAAGCAAAAGCATACAAACGGTCTAGAACTATCACAAAAGTGAGTGGACTATGCTATGTACATGGTGGAACACTACTACTGTTATGGTGGTCAACTAGAAAAACTGCTCCGATGAAGATTCCATGATATCTGCTCCAGCTTCATCAACATAGTCATCATCACTATGGTCGGGATCCGAGTCGGTGTCGTTGATGATGATATAATTATCCGAGCAAGTGGAATCGTCATCTTCTCTTTTGGGTCTGAACCTCCATGAATACTCAATCTTCTCCTTAAGGTAGCGTTCTATCTCACTAGGCGATGATCTCCTCCATGTAGTCTTCACGTGTAGCCTTGATTTCTTCTTCTAGCTCCTTGTTCTTGGTCATGGCCTTACATAGATCCTCCATACCTGCTTTGTCTGGTTCTCCGGCATCGGATGTGCTGGTTTAATCTGAATGTGCTGCGATTGATCTATCCCTCCAGTGCTGATCATCTCCCATTGCTCATCTCGGCGCCCACAAATCAGGTAGATGGTATTCTTGAGATCATTGTGGTAAACTTTTCCAATTAGCCCCATGGTGATGTGGGCTACCATGCTCTTTCCTAGACTCCAAGTTGGTGCATCAAGGAAAACTCTATGGGCTCGTGGTGGTGCAAATGTCTGCTGGAATTTGAACTTGAATCATCCAGCGCTCCTCTTGGGTAAAGTGGCGTTGAAAGTCGGTGAAGCTTGGTATTCCTATGTTCGGTATCTAGTGACTTCCTTCAAGTGACATCAAAGGTGTATCTTCATCCGGTTGTGTGAACTTGTTCCTTGCATCCGCCATCCTAAAAGAATAGAAAAGATGAGGAGTCGAAATGAGAAGAAAGAGTAGTGATCTAGGGCTTTAGCTTAGTGGCCGTGTCCTCGGTCGTGTGCTCGATACCATCTTTGTAGCGACCAAACCTCAAGCAGTCGATCTCTATGCTCGGTGTCATCCACTGGATCGATAATCTTGACACAACCACGATTACTTGAAGGATTTATAACGAGTAGCAATCACACACTTATTACATCAAATGTCTCAAAGAGAACTTATTAAAATAAATATGGCTTAAGGCCAACTAATAACGATAATAGCGGAAGACTTGGAAGATAAGCGAGTCCATCAACTCAAATGGCATCCTGAGTAAAGAACCACGACCTAAAAGCACCTTACTGGTTTATGCGAAAAATCTGCAACATGAAGCGTTGCAGCCGAAAATGGGTTGACACATGGAATATCTTGGCAATGTAACACATAGAGAGTAATGAAAGAATAAGCTATACTACATGCATATATGGCTGGTGGAAAGCTCTATGGTTACAATTTTTGCGAAAAGCCAATTCCCTACTGCAAAGGAATACATTTTATTTAACTATCATGGTGGTTGTTAAACATTGAGAATGGTTGACAGCATCCTCAATCCCAATTAAAATAATCATCATTAAAACCCAACAAAATTAATTAAAGTAACATGATGAGATTCACATGATATCCAAGTACTAGATACTCAAAACGTCCATAACAGGGGACACGGCTAACCATGATTAGTTTATACACTCTGCGGAGGTTTGCACTTTTCCCCACAAGACTCAATCGCCTCCGTTGGATTTCTACACTACATGATGTTTGAGAAGCGGATGGCCGAGACACAGTCTTTCGAAGTGCTAGCACCTTCGAAGGTAGACCGGTACACATACTTTCCCTTACATACGCTAGTCTACCCGTAGAGTTCGCACAACTTAATCAACTATGCGAGGCCCATAATGGCTTGTGGCTGCACACGAAGTTTCTAGTATGAATAATCTCATGATCCCTTTGGGCACAGGTGGCGGTCCAAAAAGCAGGCAATTCTGGAATAACCGGTACCTCAATCCACCAGATGTGTATTAATGTTGCCACCTTAAATAAACCATTAATTAACAATCTCACATCTATCATGGAAAATCACTCACCCAATCCACGTCAACTTGCATAGCATGGCAAAATAAGCACACGTAGAAGTGGCTCCCAAGGGTTTGATAATAAAACAGGTAATAGGTACTACCTCAATCTACTTCCCAAAACCCACAATTTAATTAGATTCTAATCATGCAATGTTTGATGATTGATCTAATGCAATAAAACTGGGTATTAGAAAAGGTATGATGAAAGTGTTACTTGCCTTGCTGATGATCCGTGAAACCTAGAGATTCGAAGTAACAAGCGGCGCACTCCGGCTATTCTATCGCAGACAAACAAACAAGCATACAATAAGTACTCATCTAATGCACAGGTAAATCTCAAATAAAAGATCTAACCAGAAAGTTCAACTTAAGAACTACGGTTTGCAAAAGAATCAAATCAAGCGAAACAGCGAAAGTCAAGCGGTGAAAGAAAAAGAGCTTCATTTTACTAATCTGGATCTAAGTCAAATTTTACAGAAGCAAAAACTTGCTTAAGTTGGTTATTCGAAATCGGGTTTGAGGCGAAACTCGGTAGCTTGAATCGCTGATTCCGATAAGCAGCGAAAAGTTATACTAAAACAAAAATCGGATCGAAATCGCGATCGGAAAAACACGGATTAAATCCAAGAAAAGAAAAAGCAGCGAACAGGTTAGCGAACAAGCGTTCGTTAACTAGAATCTAAGCAGCGAACACGTTCGTTAAAAGCGAGCGAGCAATGAGCGCTCGCTATTTAACGAACCAGGAAAAAATCGATCTAAATAAAAAAGCTGAAACTAAAAAAGGGGAAAACCGGCGGAAAAACCGAGCGGTTTTCGAGGAAAACAATGGCAGTTTCAAAACAACCTCGGGCGTGAGGACTCGGCTCAGTGGCGAAGCGTGACATGGCAGCTAGGGTTGAAGCGTATTGCTGCTCGAGTGGCTGGCTCCCCGGCTTATAAAGCCTGCCGGGCGAGTCTGATGGGACCACGGCCGTGGGCAGTTCGTTTTTTAATAATTCCGTGCAGAAAAACAAACGAAAGAAATACTAACCAGACTCCAAAAATCCCGAAATAAAATTTCCCCGGCTTCTCAAATCAAGCCGGACTAGATGAACATTTATTTGGGGCCTAAATGCAATTTTGAAAAACACACATTTTTTTCTAAATTCAAATAAAATGGCGAAAAACTTGAAAATAAAATCTTATTTGATTTTATTATTAAATCCTCAATATTTCTTTATTTTGGGAAAGTCATTTTATTCCCTCTCTCTTATTTTTGTAATAGAAATAATTGATGATAAAATAATTAAAATCAAATGATCCTATTTTCAAAATTTGAGAAAACTCAAATATGAAAATAACGAAATCTAACTCTCTCCGTGGGTCCTTGAGTTGCGTAAATTTCTAGGATCAAAAGCAAAGCAAATAAAATATTATATGCATTGATGATCTAATGTATA
Organism: Aegilops longissima; assembly: GCA_021605205.1. Taxonomy (NCBI): domain Eukaryota; kingdom Viridiplantae; phylum Streptophyta; class Magnoliopsida; order Poales; family Poaceae; genus Aegilops; species Aegilops longissima. The sequence goes on along the minus strand of CM038678.1, from coordinate 264,364,715 downwards.
ACATTCCAAATTGAAAATTTGGGATGTTACATTAATCTAGTGACGAAAGGAACCAAACACGTATTGTATTATTGCCATCGAGGATAAAAGATGGGGTTTATATCATATTGCTTGAGTTTATCCTTCTACATCATGTCATCTTGCCTAATCGTTACTCCGTTCGATGAACTTAATACTCTAGATGCATCTGGATAGCGGTCGATGTGTGGAGTAATAGTAGTAGATCTTGAGAATCGTTTGGTCTACTTGACACGGACGTGATGCCTATGTTCATGATCATGCCTAGATATTCTCATAACTATAAGCTTTTCTATCAATTGCTCGGCAGTAGTTTGTTCACCCACCATAATATATGATATCATGAGAGAAGCCACTAGTGAAACCTATGGCCCTTAGGTCTACTTTACACCATATAAGTTTCCGATCTATAATTATAGTTTACTATTTATTTTGCAATCTTTATTTTCCAATCTATTCAAGAAAAATACCAAAAATATTTATCTTATTATCTTTATCAGATCTCACTTTTGCAAGTGGTTGTGAAGGGATTGACAACCCCTTTATCGCGTTGGTTGCAAGGTTCTTGATTGTTTGTGCAGGTACTAGGCGATTTGCGTGTAGTCTCCTACTGGATTGATACCTTGGTTCTCAAAAACTGAGGGAAATACTTATGCTACTTTGTTGCATCACCCTTTCCTCTTCAAGGGAAAACCAACGCATGCTAAAGAGGTAGCAAGAAGCAATTTCTGGTGCCGTTGCCGGGGAGATCTACGCTCAAGTCAAGACATACCAAGTACCCATCACAAACTCTTCTCCCTCGCATTACATTATTTTCCATTCGCCTCTCGTTTTCCTCTCCCCCACTTCACCTTTGCCTTTTCTTCGCCCCCCTTCCGTTCGATCTTGTGTTACCATGTGCCTTCTTTTTGCTTGCATCTTCGCTTGCTAAAAGTTTATGGATCCTCATCCCCTTGCTAATCTTTCTAAGAGATCCAATTATGATGAACCTATTGCTAGTGAGTTGAGTGCACTAGACTATCTTTATGAGGTTTTGCTTGAAATCCATGATTCTGAATATTGTGATGCAGAAATTTATGAAGAGATTCACGATAGCTCCCTGAATAAAAAGCATGATTGCAATGATTTTACTATAAATTCTCTTGATGTCCATTGTGCTAATAATATGCAAAACCCTAAGCTTGGGGATGCTAGTTTTGCTATGTCTACTACTTGTTGCAATGATCATGATTGGGGTGATTCTTCTTATGATCTTGAAAAATTATTTAAGCCCCATGATGAATATGAGATTGATAATAGTGTTTGCAATAATATTTAAAGTGGGTTGGGAAGATTTTCAACTTTAGATCCCACATATTCGGAGAATGTTCAATCTTATGAAATTTTTGATAAAAGTGGGTTTGGAGAGGTCATGACTTTAGTTAATGATAATCCCACTATTTTGGAAGAGTGTCAACTTCGCATGCATGTGGATCGTGTTGATAATATGTTATGTGGTAGCTATTTTGTTGAATTTTCCTATGATCCTACATGTAATTATTATGAGAGAGGAAAATATGGTTCTAGGAATTTTTATCTTACTAAATTACCTCTCGTCATGTTGAGATTGCTATTGTTTCTTTCTTCTTCCTTGCATATGGTGGTTTTTACTTGTCTTGATAATTTGTTTGCCTATAAGATGCCTATGCATAGGAAGTATGTTAGACTCAGATGTTCTTTTAACATGCTACATGATGATCTCGTTGTGCTTCAATTCTTGTCTTTCATGTGAGCATCATTGAAATCTCAATGCCTAGCTAGGGGCGTTAAACGATAGCGCTTGTTGGGAGGCAACCCAATTTTATTTTTTTCCTTGATTTTTGTTCCTGTTTAGTAATAAATAATTCATATAGCCTCTGTTTAGATGTGGTTTTATGTTTTAATTATTGTTTGTTCCAAGTAGAACCTTTGGGAAGACTTGGGTGAAGTCTTTGCGATTTTGATGTAAAAAACAGAAACTTTAGCGCTCACAATACTAGCTGCCATTTTTTACTGGAGAGTGCTTTTAGGTTGATTATTTTTGCATATGATTAATATATAAATTCCGCACGACCACCTATTTATTTCAGAATTTTTGGAGTTCCAGAAGTATAAGTTTGATACATATTACTACAGACTATTCTGTTTTTGACAGATTCTGTTTTTCGTTTGTTGTTTGCTTATTTTGATGAATCTATGAGTAGTATCGGGGGGTATGAACCAGATAGAAGTTGGAATATAGTAGGTTTAACACCAATGTAAATAAAGAATGAGTTCATTACAGTACATTAAAGTGGTGATTTGTTTTCATATACTAACGGAGCTCATGAGATTTTCTGTTTAAGTTTTGTGTTGTGAAGTTTTCAAGTTTTCGGGTAAAGATTGGATGGATTTTGGAATAAGGACTGGAAAGAGCCTAAGCTTGGGGATGCCCAAGGCACCCCAAGGTGAAATTGAAGGACAACCAAAAGCCTAAGCTTGGGGATGCCCCGGAAGGCATCCCCTCTTTCCTCTTCGTCTATCGGTAACTTTACTTGAGGCTATATTCTTATTCACCACATGATATGTGTTTTGCTTGGAGCGTCTTGTATGATTTGACTCTTTGATTTTTAGTTTCACAATCATCCTTGCTGTACACACCTTTTGGGAGAGACACACATGAATCGGAATTTATTAGAATACTCTATGTGCTTCACTTATATATTTTGAGCTAGATAATTTTGCTCTAGCGCTTCACTTATATCTTTTAGATCACGGTGGTGGTTTTATTTTATAGAAATTATTGATCTCTCATGCTTCACTTATATTATTTTGAGAGTCTTTTATAACAACATGGTAATTTGCTTTGGCTATAAAATTAGTCCTAATATGATGGACATCAAGATGGGTATAATAAAACTTCCATATAGAGTGCATTGAATACTATGAGAGTTTGATACTTGATGATTGTTTTGAGATATGAAGATGGTAATATTAGAGTCGTGCTAGTTGAGTAATTGTGAATTTGAGAAATACTTGTGTTGGGTTTGCAAGTCCGTAGCATGCGATATGGTAACCGTTATGTAACAAATTTGAAGCATGAGGTGTTTCTTTGATTGTCCTCCTTATGAGTGGCGGTCGGGGAATGACGATGGTTTCTTCCTACCAATCTATCCCCCTAGGAGCATCTGCGTAGTGCTTAGTTTTGATGACTTGTAGATTTTGGCAATAAATATGTGAGTTGATTATGACTAATGTTGAGTCCATGGATTATCGCCTTGTCGGGGAGGCTGATCGTGTCCCACAAACACCTCGGGACACAGGTCCCTTGTGGTTCGGAGGAGATTGCACAAAGCGGATCGGCGATGCACAGCGGTTACCCAGCGGAGCTCTCCGGAGATAATACTCCTCTTGCTGCTCTGTGGATTATCTTGTGTTCTTGCTAGGGAGTAATGGGAGCTACAAGACCTAGCACGAGTGTGGTTTCGTATGAGTATGATGAACTAAGCGGAGCTGGACCGAACCCTTTCTCGTTGCACTTGGGCCTCCTTTTATAGGCATAAGGGGTCACCACATGTGGCAAGTAGACAAGGGTAAGATGGTAAAACATAGGTTGGTACACGCTCACATGCGAGTGTCTGATAATCTATACCTAACTCGGCGGCAAGGGACAAGAGTCATCAATGCCCGTCTCGATCGCCCGAAACGATGTAACGAGGACCGTCAAGTGCGCCTCCGTTTGCCACGATGGTAGCTTTGTCGGCGCCGCTGCTCGCTGCTCCCGCTGGCTGCACAGCCCATCGACAGCGTGCTTGGGAGAGCCCGTGGTGACACGTTGGCGGGTGAGCTGGGCGGAGATGAAGAGGTCACTTGCATGGCGGCGTACTTTGCCGGCAAGGTTCTTGTCGCTTCGAGGCTTATCGCTCACCAAGCCTTCCCGCAAGCTCCTCTTGCGGGGCCTTATTCCTTCGGCATACAGAGTGGCCTTCCGGCAAGCTCCTCTTGCGGGGTCTTGATACTTTGTTCTTGAATGGCTCGCGGCAAGATCCTCTTGCCGGGGTCTTGTTCTGAAGGGCAGCGGAGGGTCTTGGCGGGCGCCCGGCAAGGCTTGCCACGAGGGCGCTGCGTTGCCCGTGCTGCAGGTTGAGGTACTAAGGTACCCCTACTTTAAATACACCGATAGGGCCAGAGTGCAGGCCATACGGTGCGGCGCTGTTGGGCGGGTCCAAAAGCAGAACGCGAACGCAGCGGCACAGGCCCAAACCAAATCCTCCGGCTCCGGTGCAGGCCATACGGCGCCGGCGCTGTTGGGCAGGGCCCAAAACAGACGCGAACACCGCTGCACAGGTCCAAACCAAATCCTCCGTATCCGCCGCATTCCCCGTAGCAGCCTGCGCGTCAATTGCGGCGTCATGGGGAAGTGGGCGGCGTCTGAGTCGCCTCATCCGTCGCCTCGGTTCACGCACCCCCCGTGGTTCCCATGCTCTTGGGGTCGCGGACGGTGGAAGTGGGAAGCTGGGCGTTGCGGCGGAGAGCAGCAGGTGGCCCGATTCCTGCTCTTCCTATGCCTGATTCCTTTGGCCAGGCGGCCGAGCCCACTTGCTTCTTTTAAAAAGCGGAAGGGGCCTTGAAGCCCGCTTTTCCCATCTCTTCCTTTCCTCGGCTTCTGCTCCCTTTCTCTCATTCGTCATGGAGAAAGGAACCTTGATTCTTCATCGGTGGCGGCGGTGCGCGCTAGACAGCGCTCCCCTCCCAACCCCACGCCGGGGTGGCGAGCCAACCACAAGAGGAAGATGGAGGCGAGTCGTGGGCAGGTCGGCGCTCGGGGAAAAGCGGGCAGGCGGCGCCGTCTCCTCCTCGCTGGCAGTTCCCCTCCTGCTGCGGTCCATAAAGGGGCGACCCTTGCGAGTTCTTCGTCCCGAGCTGCGCCAGGCGCCTCGTCGTCGCCTCGGCTTCCAGCTCCGTTCATGGCCTTGATAGAGTCGGATCCGCCGAACAGAGACTGCACATGAGGGCTGTGGGATCAGCGGCAGCGAGTCCGTGTTGTATTCCCAGCCCCTAATGTGATGTATCTTGATCGTGGGTGGAAGGCGTTCACCGCATCCACAGCGATGGCGGGGTTTACCCTCCATTTAAGTTAATGGAGGTGATCTCCTCTCCGTCAAGGTCTTGAGGATCTCGGTACTCGGGCGAAGTGCTGCGTGGATAGCTCCTCCGGCAGCGAAGATTCCCCCTCGAGCAAGAGTGGCGAGGAGGAGGCGACAACGACAACGAGGTGGCGGGCCCGATTAGTTGTCGAGGCGCCGCCGTCGTCTGGCGACCCATCATCGCGTCGCGGCTCCTTGAACTCCCGGTGCGTCTCCTTGGCGTGGCGTAGGGAAGCTGCGGAAGGGAAGAGGATGGCGCCAAGGCCGTCAAGTGAATCTGAGGGCATAGTGCCCTTGACAGCGTCTTGGCGTCCTGCCGCCCGTCTTGAGCCCGCTTCGGCGCCCGCCGTCTTCGTTAAGCCCTCGGACAGCCCGGGATGTTCCTTGGTGCCTTCGGCTTTGTAGCTTACCTAAGCGCTCCTTTTGTCCTTCTCGCCTCCTTGACCTACCTCTGAAGAGAGGGGCAGGAAAAGGATTACGGGCATCTTATCTTTTAAATTGTAATCGCCGGGCCTTATCCGCATTTAAAACTTGTAATCCTCTCTTTCATGTCTTTCATTCTCCACGGACTGTATCCGAGTAGGATGTTTTAATGAAAAAGGATGCTAGAAAAGGGCGAAAACTTATCGATACCGCAGCCCCGGCAACTCGGCTTGCCGCAGCCCCGGCAACTACGGCTTGCGGGGCTTGGGTCTTGGCGCACCCTTCTTCTCCTCTTCGCTGTTATTTCAGTTACGAGAACAATTTAGCTTGATGCCGCAATAAGTTATTTTGTAATATAACTTTGTTACGGGCAATATTTGCTATGTTACTTCATTTACTCGACTCTTGGCTTTGTATGTTACTGCCCTACACTTTTAGAAACTTGCGGTGCGAGCACCCTTGCCCTGGCGCGAGTCGGAACTTCAGCAACTTCTTGGCGGGGTCGCTACCGACAAGCAACCTTATCGCGGACTAGCCGCAGCTCATTTAAGTTGTTGGCGGACTCGAAACAAAGTAAGAAGCGCGACCAGTCACGATTTGGTTCCTTCGGCGCGGGTTTTCCATACAAAGCCTTGATCGTTCAAGGAAAATAACTTTTAAAATTTAAAAATCAAATGCTCAAACTTTGGCAACTTAGCTTTTCATTCTCCATTTCCGGCAAGCGGCAGTTCCTCGGCGGCGGCTTGGCGGCCACCTCATATATTCTCCTTCCCCGGATAACTTGTGGGTGGATGAACCTTCTTCTTGTTTGAGAAGAAAGAAGAAAATAAAGTTATGGAGCCTAGAGGCTCGTTATTGTTTACGGGTGCGGATGCTGCACAAAATGTTAGTAAACACATGCATATATGATTATGAGCATGTATTGACAAAATGTCGCAACACATAAACTTCTTGATGCAGGGTCTGCGCCCGGCTTTGTACAAAGGATTACATGCAACAGCGGCAAGACTTGTACAAAAGGGTGGTTGCGGAGCAGGGTCCGGCAACCGCGCCTCATGGGTAAAACTTACGAAGATGCTCTATATTCAGGAATTGCTCACGGAAGGCCATCTTGGTCTCAAAGCGGACAGCGCCGGGCCTAGTGACTTCGTTTCACCCGATAAGGCCTTCCCGCCGGCGTCAACTTGTTGGAATTCTTGGCGGATTGAGCGGCGAAGAACAAGGTCGCCTTCCTCGAAGCTTCGGCATTAACTGCGGCTATGGTAGCGGCGCAAAAAGCTTCTTGATAACGAGCAGCTCATCTGCCTTTGAAGGCGATCTTCCTCGAGGCAGCGCGTCATCTTGTCGCAGCTGCTCTTGCTCAAACTCATCGTGGCGAGCACTCGAGGAGACCCATACGAGTTCGTGGGGAGAACTGCCTCTGCTCCGTGACTAGGCGCCAAGGTGTACGGCGATGGCTCGATTTGGCATCGTCTGATCGACCAAGAACCACCGGCAGCTCCTCGATCCATTCCTTCGCGCTTGCGCCTGTCAAAAGTTCTGGTCTTGAGTCCCGCAGCACTTCAGCGTTTGCTCTCTCCTTGACCGTTGCTTCTCGGATGAGCAGCGAAGCAAAGCAGATCTTGGCGCCAAGATCTTGGGCGTCTGCATGAAGGTGCGGCTCGTGAACTGTGTGCCGTTGTCGGTGATGATTCTGTTAGGAATCCCAAAGCGTCAAACAATTGACACGAAGAACTTGACGGTGGTATGTCTTGTCACCTTCCTCACTGGTTCCGCCGGCCACTTTGTGAACTTGTCGATTCACGACGTACAAGTACTCAAAGCCCCGATATTTCGGGGAAAAGGGCGAGGATGTCGAGCCCCAGACCGAGAAGGGCCAGGATAAAGGGATCGTCTGGAGAGTTTGAGCTGGTTGGAGTATCTGTTTGGAATGGGCCTTGCACGCTTCACACTTTGTTACTTGTGCGGTTGCATCTGGAGGGCTTCGGCGGAAGAAACCTTGCGGAAAGCTTTGCGGCAAGTGCCCTTCGCCAATGTGGTGACCACATATGCCTCCATGTATCTCTGCCAACAGCTTCATCCATCTTCGGCAAATGCACTTCAATTTCACACGTTGAGTCTTCTTACATACATACTTGGTAGCCGTGCTACTTTTCCGCTTCTTCTTGCTCTTGGGAAGTTCTCTGTCTGAAGGAAATGGGCGATTTGTTGTGCCCATCTTTGGAGCACAATGGCTCGACAACAAGGACTAAAGGCTCATCTATCACTGCGGGAACATCAGCTTCTCTGGCAAGGACACTGTGGGTCATTTGGAGCTTGATGATCCCGACAAGCTGCGGGGCCGAAACTTGTCGGGGCGTTTGCTTCAACGATACAAACTGTATGGTTTGTCGGGCAGACTGCTCTGAGTGATATTGTGTTGATTTTAAGGACCTTCTTGGCGGCGGCTTGAGGAGCTCTGCTTGGAAAGTAGTCGCGGAAACTAGTTTTCTCTTCTTGCTCTGTCTGTTGATGTTATTACGGTTGGCTGAGTCGGCTTGAGCACATAAATTCCTGGTTCCACAGGTAATTTAAGTGTGGCACATTTGGAGAAGCCATCAGCTATATCATTACGAGCTCTTGGAGCGTGTTCCATTTGCAAGCCTTCAAAGTGCTCTTCTAGCTTTCTCACTTCACGGCGTAAGCTTCCATCAGCGGGCTCGATAATCTTTATTTACTTGGCGGACGACGATTCGAGTCCCCCTGACGATGAGCTTCTTAATCCCAAGGTCTCTGACAATCCACGAGACCGGCAAGCAAACCTTCATACTCTGCGGTATTGTTTGTTGCTTGTTCCTTGGGAAAGTGCATCTGGACTATGTACTTGAGGTGCTCTCCGATGGGTGCGATAAGCAACACGCCCGGCACCGGCGCCTTATGCGAAGGCACCATCGAAGTACATCAACCACTCTTTATTTGCTTCTTTGGCGGGATGCTTGTCTCGTAATTTCTGCATATTGCGTTGGTGTCCATTCAGCTATGAATTCCACCAATGCTCTGCTTTCTGAATAGTTGAAGTGCTTTCAAACTTGAGACCAAAGCTTGCAGTTCCGGTGCCCTTTCGGCGATTACGCTGTTGCTTACGGATTTTGTAATATCCTTTTCAGCGGAAGCGGTGACAACTGTTATCTCATGTGCTTGGAAGTAATGGCGCAGCTTTCTCGAGGCCATGAGGAGGCGAAAAGCAACCGCACACGGTACCTTGACCTAGCCCCTGCGAAGGGGCTGACAAAATAGGCTGGGCGTTGCACCATCTTCTTACGTATCTTATCGCAACCCTGCGCTGATCCGTCCTTATCGGGACGAGCTTGTGGCGAAGCCCCTTGCTTGTCATTGGATCGCTGCCTCGGTTGCCGGCTCATCATCTGCTTCCCTCTCCGCTACTAATGCAGCACTAACCACTTGATTGGTTGCCGCAATATATAGCAACAACTTCTCTTGTGGCTTAGGTGCGGCAAGTATTGGAAGCGGAGGGCAGTACCTCTTTAAATCCTGCAGCGCAGCCTCCGCCGAGTCCATTTCATTGGACCTGCCTTTTCAAAATCTTGAAAAATGGCGAGCGCTTCAGCAGAACTTAGAGATAAACCTGTTGAGAGCAGCCACATAACCGGCAAGCCTTGACATCCTTGGCGCTTTGGTGCTTCAATCTGCTCAATAGCCTTGATCTTGTCGGGATTGGCTTGATTCCCGTTGAGATACAAAGAACCGAGAAGCTTGCGGAAGGACTCCAAACACGCACTTCTCGGGGTTGAGCTTGAGGTTGATCTTGCGCAGATTTTCACATGTCTCATCAAATCCTGAATCGAGTTGCTTTGTCCTTGCTTTTGACCACTATATCATCCATATAGCTTCTACATTTACGTGTGTCTGCGGCTCAAAGGCATCATGGACTACTCTTGCAAAGGTTGAACCAGCATTCTTTAAACGAAGGCATTAGTATGAAGCGATCGTGCCACATGGTGTAATGAATGCGGTTTCTCTTCATCCTCTTCGCCATGAAGATCGATGATATCCACGATATGCATCAAGAAATGAAAGCAGATCACATCCGGCCGTGGAGTCAACAATCTGGTCGTCTGGCGGCAAGGAAATGGGTCTTTGGGACAAGCTTTATTAACATCGGTGAAGTCAATACAAAGTCTCCATTTCCCATTAGCCTTCGATACAACTACGGATTAGCCAACCCGTGGGATGAAGTACTCCCGACAAGTCCGCTGCTTCCAACTTCTTGATTTCTTACGCTATGAACTCTTGGCGCTCCTTTGCTGTTTCCTAACTTTTTGCTTGCGGGCGTGCGTGAGGACAGACCGCTAGATGGTGCTCAATTACTTTCACAGGAACACGGGGATGTCGGATGGTTGCCACGCAAACACGCCGACATTAGCCGCGAGAAAACAGCGAGCTCGCCTTCCTATTTAGGGTCAACGCGGCGCGATGGTGAAGGTACCACCGATCTTTGTCCTCCTTGGCGGGCACCTTCTTGGTCTTGGCGGACCTCCGCCGTCTTCTTGCACTTGCGGTGGAGCTCGATGGTGCGTCCTCGGCGGTGGCGCAGCACTCCGGGAGGTGCGCTTGCGGAGTGGGCAGCAGAGCTCTTGCGGACTTGGTGGTCTTCTTCTTCCCCAGGAGCTTGAGCGGCAAGTGGTTTTGCTATCTGTGGCGGCTGCTGCATCGGTAAATCTTGTCGGCGCGAGATAAGTGCATCCTTCTTGTCGCCATGGACGAAATAGCGCTTATCGGGCGGGCATCTTGAGTAGGTTGTAAGCATAATGAGGCGGCCATGACCTTGGCGAGTCTTTGGGCGGCTAAGTATGCCATTGTAGTGCAGATGGGAAATCGGCGGCGTCAGCGTGACCCTCTCGGTTCGAAGTTGAGCTCGCTGCCGAATGTTACCGGCAGCGTGATCTTCCCTTTGGGCTTGCTCCTTCTGGGTTGATTCCTTGGAAAGTACCAGTTTCTTGAGCTTCGTTGTCGGGGATTTGAAGCTTTTGGAGCCTTTGCGAGAGGAGATTAGGTTCAGGCGGCCCGCCGTCAACCAACATCTTTGTGACTTTGAGGTTGCGGATGGTTGGTGAGACCAACATCGGCAAGCACCCGACCGCGATGATGCGATCGGGGTGGTCCTCAATGTCAAAAATGATGGGCGTGCTGGACCATTTGAGAGGTTTGCGTGAATCTATGGAGGTTCTGCTGCATTAACCTCACGCATCCATTGTTTGAGTTGGCGGTGCGAGGTATGCGAGAAGCACCACCGTCAGCATAAAGGACCTCTGTTGCCTTTTGAAACTCTTGCTCGTCTACTTCGCCGTCTTCCATGTCTTCGTCCTCTTCATCTTCATCTTCTTCCTTGTCGCGGCCAGAGGTCATCTCCTTGCCGCTGCTTGGCTTTACCGGCGCCCTCCCGACGGGTCTCTTCTTACTTGCTGCACCTGCATCTTCTTGGGCCTTCTCCTTGTCCGCGCTCGTATTCAGCTCTCGTAGCTCAACAAGCTGCTCGACTTTCTTGCAGCTCTGAAGATCGTGGCCCTTAGTGCGGTGGATCTTCTGATCTTGCTTGTTGGGCTGTCGGGCTTGTCGGCGGCCGCCCACAGCTTGGCGGTCGGCGTCAGCAACAACCTCCTTGCGGAGCCACCAGCCTTAGCTTTGTTGGCGGCACCATCCTTGCGGACTGCTTTCGACAACTAGTACTTCTTGGTTTTCTTCCTACATTGTTTACGCCGGCTCTTTCTTGCAGGCGATCTCCTCCTTGTCGGACTCTGCTCCCACATTCTCTCACAGGAGTCTTCTTCCTTCTTCAGTAGCGTGCACACTTGTCGGCCAGGCGTAGAGCTCGTGGCGTCTTTCACTTTGCACATCGCCATCTCCTCCCTCATCCTGCGGTTTCGCACATTACGATGGAATGCCTTTGATCACTGCAGCGGGGTGGGCGTCACAGGATGTTGTAGTGCACTTGGTGAATCTCTGGATGAACTTGCGAGAGACTCCCCCTCATACAGGCAAGCAGGTGGAATCACTCTCCAGGCCATGAGGCTTGTGGCGCTGTGAAGGCGCCAACAAGCTGGTGGCACAAATCTGCCAAGAAGAAATAGAGCCATCCGGCAAGTGCATGAGCCAAGATCGGCGTTTGGCTTGAGCACCGGGGAAAGTAGTTGGCGAGATCTTGTCGTCTCGTCCCCTGCAGCTTGCACGCGATGGATTAGATCTTGAGGAACTCCGATGGGTGTGTCCTGCCATCATACTTCTCCGGCACATCTGGTTTGAAGTTTTTCTTGTCGGACCACGGACTTGCCGCAGCTCACGGGTGAGCGGGGCAACCTACGCGTCTGACAAGTCGCCCGGTTCCCCAGGCGCATGCATATCGACAGCAGGCCCGGCCGCGCTGGTCGGATGACGGCGCGCTTCTCTTGGCGCTTCGTCACGGGTTTGGCGTATTCTTCTTGCCGTTCGCGGAGAACTTGGCGCTGGTCGCGGCGAGCTCGCGGATCCGGCAACTTGTGGAGTCGCTGTCGAGGTGGATCCGGCGAGTCGGCGATCTTAGCCTTCGGGAAGGGGAGTGCGGTGGCTGCACCCCGCAAGTCTCGTCGCCATCAGCTCGCGCCTTGTCGCCTTGCAGCGGCTGCGAGGCACTCGGTTGCCTCGGGGCGTCGCCGTTAAGCGAAGCCGATGAGACTCTGGTGTGGCCCTCCATTAAATCGACCTTATCGGCCGTTGGAGGTAATCTAAGTAAGTGAGCTCTAGCCAAGGCTTCCGCTAGTGTGGTTGGCGGCAGCGGCGTGCGGGCGAAAAGCGGGATGTGCTCGGACTCTAACCAAGTTAGGAGGGCAGCATCCATAGCGACCGTACTCCGCTTCGTACCAGCATCTTTGGGGTGCATCTGAGTCTCGAGGCCTCGGGATCCTCGGCAGCCTTGATCCAGCGGCGTATGGTGCGCGAGCATCATGGCGCTGTCGGTCCAGCGCCTCCTGCGAAGAAGCGGTGCGGACTTCGGGCGCCGGCGCTGTGCTGCCTTGTCCTTGGACCTGGCGGCATTGTGGGCTCTTCGATGATGCGGTTCCTCGCGGCGTTTCCCCACCACGACAGCTCCGGTGGTGGTGGGTTCACAGCAGACGGCTCTGCTGCTGCCGAAGACTTCTTCTTGGCGCCATGTCGGCGAATGTTGATGAAGTTGCTCGTGTAACCGCGGATCGGGTTCACACAGCCTCGGCGCCCCCTACAGCGCGCCAAGATGTCGGGAGAACTGATCGTGTCCCACGAGCACCTATGGGACATGGGTCCCTTGTGGTTCGGAGGCGGAGATTGCACAAAGCGGATCGAGCGATGCACGAGAAGATTTACCCAGCCGGAGCTCTCGGAGAGATAATACTCCTCTGCTGCTTTGTGGATTATCTTGTGTTCTTGCTAGGGAGCAATGGGAGCTACAAAACCTAGCTGAGTGTGGTCTCGTATGAGTAGAATGAACTAAGCGGACTGAACCGAACCCTTTCTATGTTGCACTTGGGCCTCCTTTTATAGGCATAAGGGGTCACCACATGTGGCAAGTAGACAAGGGTAAGATGGTAAAAACATAGGTTGGTACACGCTGCATGCGGTGTCACGATAATCTATACCTAACTTTCGGCGGCAAGGGACAAGAGTCATCAATGCCCGTCTCGATCGCCCGACGATTATATGAGACCGTCAAGTGCGCCTCCGTTTGCCACGATGGTAGCTTGTCGGCGCCGCTTATCGCTGCTCCCGCTGGCTGCACAGCCATCGACCTGCGTGCTTAGGAGAGCCCGTGGTGACACGTTGGCGGGTGAGCTGGGCGGAGATGAAGAGGTCACTTGCCGCGGCGAGTACTTTCTGCGGCAAGGTTCTTGTCGCTCGGGGCTTATCGCTCACCAAGCCTTCCCGGCAAGCTCCTCTTGCGGGGCCTTATTCCTTGGCATACAGGTGGCCTTCCGGCAAGCTCCTCTTGCTGGGGTCTTGATTACTTTGTTCTTGAATGGCTCACCGGCAAGCTCCTCTTGCGGGTCTTATTCTTAAGGGCGAGGAGGGTCTTGGCGGGCCTTGCAAGGCTTGCCACGAGGGCCTTCTGTTGCCGTGCAGGTTGGGGTACTAAGGTACCCCTACTTTAGTCTACCGAGCAGGAGCCCAGTGCAGGCCATACTACGGTGCCGGCGCTGTTGGGCCAGGCCCAAAACAGAACGCGAGACACGCAGCGGCTGGGCCCAAACCAAATCCCTCCGGCTCCGGTGCAGGCCATACGGTGCGGCGCTGTTGGGCGGGCCCAAAAGCAGAACGCAGAACGCAGCGGCACTGGTCCAAACCAAATCCACTCCGTATCCGCGCGTTCCCCGTAGCAGCGCGCGTGGTGCGGCGTCGTGGGGAAGTGGGCGGCGTCTTGGTCGCCTCATCCGTGGCCTCGGTTCTGCACCCCGCCACGTGGTTCCCATGCTCTTGGGGTGCAGACGGTGGAAGTGGGAAGCTGGGCCGTTCTGACGAGGCAGCAGGTCGGCCCGATTCCCTGCTCTTCCTATGCCTGATTCACTAAGCGGGGCAGCGAGCCCCACCTTGCTTCTTTTAAAAAGCGGAAGGGGCCTTGAAGCCGCACTCTCCATCTCTTCCTTTACTCAACTTCGCTCCCTTTCTCTCATTCGTCATGGAAAAGGAACCTTGATTCTTCATCGGTGGCGGCGAGGTCGCGTAGACAGCGCTCCCTCCCAACCCCGCCGGGGTGGCGAGACCAGCCACAAGAGGAAGAGGCGGTGCAAGTGCCCTTGATCCACCGCCAGAACTACTGATTATAACGAGGGACCGTCAAGTCGCCTCCGTTTGCCATGATGGTAGCTTTGTCGGCGCCGCTGCTCGCTGCTCCCGCTGGCTGCACAGCCCGCCGACCGCGCGTGCTTGGGAGAGCCCGTGGTGACACGTTGGTGGGTGAGATGGGCGGAGATGAAGAGGTCGCTTGCAGCGGTGAGTACCTTGCGCGGCAAGGTTCTTCTCGCTTCGGGAGCTTGTCGCTCGCCGTGTAACGCCCCGGATTCGATGCGCCAGGTGTCTTCCAGTTATTCGCCATCGTTGCCATGTCATGTGCTTGCGTGTTGCATTTTGCCATGTCATCATTTGCATTTTATATCATGTCATCATGTGCATCGCATTTGCATACGTGTTAGTCTCATGCATCGAGCATTTTCCCGTTGTCCGTTTTGCAATCCGGCACTCCTATGTCTCCGGCGCCCCTTTTACCTCTTTTCGTGTGCAGGTGTTAAACGGTCTCGGAATGCCCCGAGGTTTGTCAAGCGGCCTTGGTATAGCACCGGTGAACCGCTTTGTCAAGTTTCGGATCATTTGGAGGTCGTTTGGTACTCAGCAGTTAACGGGTAACCGTAAAGCCCTCTTTCTCTTTGCAGCCCAACACCCCTTCCAAAGTGGCCCAAAACCCATCTAACTCCCCTCCATGCTCTTGGTCGTTCGATCATGATCGCGTGGCCGAAAACCGCGCTCCATTTGGACTCTCCTAGCTCCCTCTATCTATAAATATGTGCAACCCTCTCCAAATTCGCGGATGAACCCTAGCTTTCTTCCACCCAGCGCCACCGGACCGTCCGGTCCGGCGGACAGAATCCGCCGCCGCTCCCACCACTCGCGTCGCTCCGTCACCGCCGCGGCCCTTCTCTCTCCTCCTCCACCGCGCCAGCCACGCAGCCCGCCGGGCCAGGGCAAGCCAGCAGCCAACCCATCGCCCGGGCAGCCCGCCCGCGAGCCCTTCGCCCGGCCCAGCGCCCAGAGCTCCTCCGAGCAGCGCCGTTCCCCGCCGGTGGCCTCGCCGCCGCCCTTCCGCCGCCCCGCGCCGGCGCTCCCCGCGCCGCCCGGCGCTCGCCAGCTCCTTCCCGCGAGATAGTCGCCGCCCGGCCGCCGTTCGCCCGCGCCTCGCCGGATCCGGCGGGACCGGCTCGGCCCGCCATCCCGACCCGCCGGTGCCAACTCCGGCGATGCTCAACCCCTGCTCCGGCGTACCCGATCGGTTGAGAAGAACCAGCGGTTGACTTTCCTCCCCGATATTCCACTAAGTCCCGGAATTGTTGTATTTTGTTGCATTTTCATCGCATCATAACTCTGTCATCATTGCTCCATTTTGCGCGTGTAATATGTCAAAATGTTACGCCTCGAAGAGTAGATCATTTCATCTCATTGCATCATTTTCATTTGAGCTCATCTTGATGCCCGAAATGCTGTTGCAAGAGGGTTATGTGATGTTACTTTACATTTCTTAACGAACATGCACTTTGTCATTTTGCCATGATTGATGTGTGCACCCTATGGACTTGAGTCCTACATGTGTTTTGTAATATGCCATGTCTTCTTTCCAGGGGTGTATGCCATGTATTTTGTGATCTCTGTGGTGAATAGCACAAGCATGCAAACTAGGTGTCTGATGTTGCTGATTTCAGCCCTGTTTTCTTGATATTTTTATGCCATGTTAACTTGATGCTGAGAGAGATCCATGCATATTTTGAGATACTTCAGTAAGGATGTTTTTTAAACATGTCTTGATATATCCATCCATGCCATTGTTTGAAATTATGGAGGCCATAGCTTGAGTCAATCGAGCTCTACTTTTGCTATAAAATGTTCTGGCAGATTGTTTACATGTTATTCAATTTTGCCAAGGTTGTTGTAGTTGATCCTTGCATGCTATGATGTTGTTATTGCCATGTATAGATCCTATGCCATGTCTTCTTGCTGTTGGTTGCCTTGCCATGCCATGTATTGCTCTGTGGTGAGTGGTTCAAGCTCACCAACATGCCTACTGCTCGTTGTTCCTGCCATGTATGAATCTGTAATATAACTTGCCATGTTTACATGGGTGCTATTATATTTTCTGATCCTTTTTGGCTTATGGTCAGTAAGGGACTTTTGTTCTATGCTTTGAGTAGATTCATGCCATGCCTTTGTTTGCCATGATAAGTTCCTGTAACATGTTGTTTGATAGCTCTAAACATTGCAACTTTGATGTTATTTACGCCAATGTCGAAGCTGTTATTATTTGCAATCTTGCCATGAGTTTTGAGCATGTTATAGTGATTTACGGAGATAGCTCAGTGTTCATGTTTTGTAATGCTTTACCTGTAGATCATGCCCATGCCTTTTGTTTTCTTGTTTAGGTCCTGTAGCATGTTGTTTTGATGCTTGCAATATGCCTAGTTGCTGTTTTGGACAGATTGTTGCTATAACTTGTATTGTGTGTATGTGTTGAACCGTTGCTCCGTTTTGAGTGTGCTCTATATGAAACTTGCTTGATTTTGCATGTAGTTTCATATTATAATGTTGCATCCTTGTTTTGAGGTGTTTTCTTGATGTTTGTATACATTTTGCACCAATGCCATGCTTATCTTGTTTTGCTCATATCTTCTAGGCCGTAGCTCCGAATCTAATGAACTTTATACGTAACTTGACTAGAATTTCGTGTAGATCAACATGGTGCATCTTAACTTGCTGTTTAACAACTTGAACATAAGGTTTATTCAGATCTGGACCAATTTCGAAATTTGCATGAGGACTGACCGGAATTGTTATATGTTGTTCCCGGCCTCATTTAAACTTGCCTTGATGTGTTGCTCTTGTTTGCATCATCCCTTGCCATGAGTAGCTTCATGTAGGCTTGTCATGCATCATGCTTGTTTGTGCATCATGCCTTGTTCATGTGTGGTGTGTTTACCAGGTTGTGTGCTTCTTCTTGTTAGTTCCTGTTTCGTTGCGATCGTGAGGATTCGTTCGTCTACGCTTGGTTCGGCTTCATCCGTTCGTCTTCTTCATGGACTCGTTCTTCTTCCTTGCGGGATTTCAGGCAAGATGACCGCTACCCTGGATCTCATTACTATCATTGCTATGCTAGTTGTATCGTTCTATCGCTATGCTCGCTACCTATCACTTGTTCCTCAAGCCATCCCAAATTGCCATGAACCTCTAACTTCGTTGTCACCCTTCCCAGCAAACCGTTGTTTGGCTATGTTACCGCTTTGCTCAGCCCTTCTTATAGCGTTGTTAGTTGCAGGTGAAGATGAAGTTTGTTCCTTGTTGGAACATGGAGATGTTGTTCCTTGTTGGAACATGTTTACTTGTTGGGATATCACAATATATCTTATTTGATTAATGCATCTATATACTTGGTAAAGGGTGGAAGGCTCGGCCTTATGCAGTGTTTTGTTCCTCTTGCCACCTAGTTTCCGTCATATCGGTATTATGTTCCCGGATTTTGCGTCCCTAACAGGTCGGGTGATTTATGGGACCCCTTGACGAGTTCGCTTTGAATAAGACTTTTCGGCAAGGCCCAACATTGGTTTTACCATTTGCCTCACCTATTACCTTTTTCCCTTGGGATCGCGCTCTCAAGGGTCATCTTTATTTAGCCCCGGGCCAATGCTTGTCTAAGTGTTGGCCCAAACTAAAACCACTTGCGGTGCCGCCCGAGGCAACTTGAGGTATCGTCGGTTGTCGTCGTCTTGCTCATCGGTGTGGCTTTGAGGCGAGATCTGTGCGGCTACTATCGAGTGTCGGCACAGGGGAGTCTTCTGGTCTTGTTTTATTTACGTGAAATGTCTTGTGGCGGATTCGAGGCTGATCGGGTCTTCCGGGAGAAGGAATATCCTTCGTTGATCGCGAGAGCTTATCATGGGCTAAGTTGGGACAACCCTGCGGGGTATAAACTTTGAAAGCCGTGCCCGCGGTTATGTGGCAGATGGGAATTTGTTAATGTCGGTTGTAGAAAACCGAAGTTGATCTTAATTAAAATACACCAACCGTGTGCGTAACCGTGAGTGTCTCTTTTGGGGGTTGATCGAGAGGAGAACACGGTTTACGGGTTATGTCGGCGTGGGTAGGAGTTCAGGATCACTTCTTGATCATTACTAGTTGTGACCGTTCCTTTGTTTCTCTTCCGCTCTCATTTGCGTATGTTAGCCACCATATATGCTTAGCGCTGCTGCAACCTCACCACTTTACCCCTTCCTTTCCTTTAAGCTTTGCTAGTCTTGATACCCATGGTAATGGGATTGCTGAGTCCTCGTGGCTCACAGATTACTACACCACCGATTGCAGGTACAGGTTTTGGGATGATCATGGCCGAGGCGATGTTTGTTTGTGTTGGAGTTCTTCTTTTGCTTCTTGATCGGGGTTAGGTTCGGTCGGCAGCTTTGGGCTAGCGAGGTGGATGTCGTTTGAGTTTACTGTTTATGTTTCATCCGTGGTCGGATGTTGATCTTATATATGATGTTGATGTATTCTTGTGGCATTTGTGCCTTATGTATGTATCCCCATCTATTATGTAATGTTGATGTAATGATATCCACCTTGCAAAAGCGTTTCAATATCGGGTCTATCCTTGGTGGGACCGTCGAGTCCCTTTGGATAGGGTGCATATTAGGCGTGACAAGTTAGTATTAGAGCCTCGACCGACCCTAAGGCCCCTTGTTTGATCGTGTAGTTTGGCCGTGAGTCTAGAAAACTATTTTGGTGTCTAGTTATATCGGAGTAGAATTCTTTTACTCCTCTGCCCTTAAATCGCTCTGGTGAGGAATCTTGATGTAGGTGTTTTGAACTACTCCTCTTCCCATTCAAATTTTCTTTAGGATCACATGATTGGTTTTTCGATCGTTGGCCCTCAGCGCTCTTTTCATCCGGTGCATTTCTCGTCAAGTCGACTCGAGCCTCTTCATCCTTGCCAAGTTCAATCCTCAGTTCTTCCTCCGGCGTCGTTGTTTTCCTTGTCGAAGTTGCCCTTGTTTTCCCACCGCCCTCCTTCTTCTTTTCGAACGGAGTCCGTAATTGAGTATCCATCCTACTCGTGTGAAGTTTTGCTCTCTCTCCTCAATGATTTCAACGGTGTTTTCTCTTCAAGTTATTAAATCGGTTTTCCTTCAAGTTGTCTTTGTTTTCCGCCCTCCACCCTCTTCTTCCCGGAGTTTGAATCTCTTTCGAGCATCTATTTCATTCGTGTGGAGTCTTCCCTCAATTATTTCAACCGGTGAATTCTCGTCTCGTTCGTCATTCTTCATCCCTTTCTTTTTCCGACGCACTCAATTCAAGTTTTTCGGGTTGATCTCATTCTTTTCCTTGGATCAAGTGTTTTCCCTGCTCATTCTCCTCTCGCTAGTTTATCCTTCCGGAGTTCTCAAGACAGCTCAAGAGATTTGTCGGTGTTCCAACTAATTCGAGGTTGTCACCTCAGTCAAATATTTCTATTGTTCGATGCATCATCTATCATTTATCATCCCTTTCCAGCGGTGTTTTTCTTTTAGTGGGCCCTAACCCACAGGTCTTTTCGAGGATCTTACGACTCTTCTAATTTCCCGGAGTTATTCTCAATTCTTATCAAGTGTGACGTAAGAATGAATATCATCAGCCACTTGCCTTCTCCAAGATCGATTTCAAATCATTTCATTGTATGCCTCAACCTCTTCGCTTTTTGTTCTCCCGGAGTACCTCAACAATTTTGGTGGTGATTCTCGTCGTCATTCTCAACATTTGAAGACTGAAGTAGAGTTTCTCTTAAATCTTGTCCGTTCTCCCGGAGATTCATGGTGCTAGCTCGATGTTATCCTATCTAGTTGTTTCGGTTGTGCAATTCTTTTCACCCATCCGGAGTATTTCAGGAGTTGCTTTTACATTCGATCATCAGGAGGCCATCTTTTCGGAAGATTTCTTCATTCTAAGTTTTCAAATTCGTTCTCCAATTATTCTATATCCGTGCCCCTTCCTACGTCTCAATATTCTTCCGGTGCAGCGTTCAAGCATTCGTTAATCAGTTCGCGATCTCTTCGTTCTCTTGTCTCTAATTTTCCCTCAAGTATCTTCGTGGTTTCTAATTCTTTCCGGCAATTTGTTCTCTTCTCTTCGTTCATTTTCATTTCTAACGGCGGTTCGTTCAAGATTCTTTTTCCTTGATTATCATTTTAATTCATTCGTTCTTTCCAATCCTACCGGTGGTTCATGAAGACCTTCTCAAGTTTGCGATATGTCACTTCTCAATCCTTTTCAAGAAGAATAAGTATTGTGCCAAATCCATTGCTTGTCATCAATTTTATTTGATGAAGGATAAGCATACAATAAATCTTATTCTTATTTCATCCAAGTGAGTAATGCTTTCCTTCGGAGTTTGTTCTTGAGGAATAAATTCCACTTCCAAATCTTTCCATCTTTTCTTTTCGGAGTTCAATTATTTAGCTCGTCCATCTCGTCGAACCTCCATCTAAATCATCATGAGGCTTTAGTCTTATTCTTTCTTCCTTCATTTTATCTCGTCATCCTTTTGTTACGGAGTTCTTCATGGTGGTTCTTCATGATTTAAATCTTTCTTCAAGAGTTCATCAAGATTTTGTTGGCGGAGTTCAAATATCTTTTCTTCTCGCGTCGAAGTGCAATTAATTCTCCGTATTCTTTGAAGTGGAGTTTTGCATTTCCTTGTTCTTCTCAGCTATCAATTATTTCCGTTTGTGGCGGTTATCACCTTATGATGTTGAGATGTTACCTATAAGTCCACAACAAGCTTATTCTTTCGTTGTTGATTTTCTCAACAACTCCGTTCAATCCTTCTTCTAAGGTTGCTTTCAATTCCATTAAGTGGCACAAGTTGTCATTTTATTCTCAGTTCTTTTCATTCAAAATTCTTTCAAATCTTCCGGAGGCATTGCGTTGTTTATCTCGTCAAGTGTCATTCCATCTTCGAAGCTCATGTTCTATTCTTTCCTTGTTCAACGGTGTGCTGCCTAAATCCTTTCGGTCTTATCCGTTTCTTTTCTCATTCTAACCACTCCAGTTAGAACGAGTGGTTTCATAGTCAATCTGATTCCGTGAGCTTTTGATTCTCGTCATTCTCGTCGTTTCTCTCTTCTTCTCGAGTGCTCTCGATACTTTTCTTCTTCTCTTCAGTTCTTGTTTCACCTCATCCCTTTTCTCTTCGTCTCGGTCCTAAGATCTCGGGGCGAGATCTCTTATTAGTGGAGGAGTGTTATAGCGCCCGGATTCGATCGCGGTGTCTTCCGATTATTCGCCGTCGTTGCCATGTCATGTGCTTGCGTGTTGCATTTGCCATGTCATCATCTGCATTTTATATCATGTCATCATGTGCATCGCATTTGCATACGTGTTAGTCTCATGCATCGAGCATTTTCCCGTTGTCCGTTTTGCAATCCGGCACTCCTATGTCTCCCGGCGCCCCCTTTTACCTATTTTCGTGTCCGGGTGTTAAACGGTCTCGTTATGCCCCGAGGTTTGTCAAGCGGCCTTGGTATAGCACCGGTGAACCGCTTGTCAAGTTCGGATCATTTGGAGGTCGTTTGGTACTCCAGCAGTTAGCAAGGGTAACAGTAAAGCCCTCTTTCTCTTTGCAGCCCAACACCTTCAAAGTGGCCCAAAACCCATCTAACTCCCTCCATGCTCTTGGTCGTTCGATCACGATCGCGTAGCCGAAAACCGCGCTCCATTTGGACTCTCCTAGCTCCCTCTATCTATAAATATGTGCAAACCTCTCCAAATTCGCGGATGAACCCTAGCTTTCTTCCACCCCGCGCCACCGGACACGTCCGGTCCGGCCGGACAGAATCCCGCCGCCGCTCCCCACCACTCGCGTCGCGCCACGTCACCGCCGCCAGCCCTTCTCTCTCCTCCTCCACCGCGCCAGCCACAGCAGCCCCCGGGCCAGAGCAAGCCGTCGCGAGCCCGTCGTCGCCGGGCGGCCGCCCGCGAGCCTGCTTCGCCCGGCGCCCTGCGCCCGGCGCTGCCGCGCCCTAGCTCCTCCCGAGCAGCGCCGCTCCCCCGGTGGCCTCGCCGCCGCCGCCCTTCGCGCCGCCGCCCGGCGCTCCCGCGCCGCCCGGCGCTCGCCCGCTCCTTCCCGCCGATGGTACGCCGCCCGGCCGCCGTTCGCCAGCGCCTCGCCGGATCCGGCGGGACCGGCTCGGCCCCACCATCCCGACCCGCCCGCGCCAACTCCGGCGATGCTCCGGCCCCTGCTCCGGCGAACCCCGATCGGATCTGAGAAGAACCCGCGGTTGACTTTCCTCCCCGATATTCCACCAAGTCCCGGAATTGTTGCATTTTTGTTGCATTTTCATCGCATCATAACTCTGTCGCCGTGGCTCCGTTTTGTGTGTAATATATCAAAATGTTCGTCTTGAAGAGTAGATCATTTCATCTCATTGCATCATTTTCATTTGAGCTCATCTTGATGCCCGAAATGCTGTTGCAAGAGGGCTATGTGATGTTACTTTCATTTCTTAACAGAACATGCACTTTGTCATTTTGCCATGATTGATGTGTGCACCCTATGGACTTGAGTCCTACATGTGTTTTGTAATATGCCATGTCTTCTTTCCAGGGGTGTATGCCATGTATTTTTGTGATCTCTGTGGTGACTAGCACAAGCATGCAAACTAGGTGTCTTGATGTTGCTGATTTCAGCCCTGTTTTGCTGATATTTTTATGCCATGTTAACTTGATGCTACAGAGAGATCCATGCATATTTTGAGATACTTCAGTAAGGATGTTTTGTTAAACATGTCTTGCTCTATCCATCAATGCCCTTGTTTGCAATTATGGAGTGCCATAGCTTGAGTCAATCGAGCTCTACTTTTGCTATAAAATGTTCCTGGCAGATTGTTTACATGTTATTCAATTTTGCCAAGGTTGTTGTAGTTGATCCTTGCATGCTATGATGTTGTTATTGCCATGTATAGATCCTATGCCATGTCTTATTGCTGTTGGTTGCCTTGCCATGCCACGTATTGCTCTGTGGTGAGTGGTTCAAGCTCACCAACATGCCTACTGTCGTTGTTCCTGCCATGTATGAATCTGTAATATAACTTGCCATGTTTACATGGGTGCTATTATATTTTCTGATCCTTTTGGCTTATGGTCATAAGGGACTTTTGTTCTATGCTTTGAGTAGATTCATGCCATGCCTTTGTTTGCCATGATAAGTTCCTGTAACATGTTGTTTGATAGCTCTAAACATTGCAACTTTGATGTTATTTACGCCAATATGCAAGCTGTTATTATTTGCAATCTTGCCATGAGTTTTTGAGCATGTTCTAGTGATTTCTGGAGATAGCTCAGTGTTCATGTTTTGTAATGCTTTACCTGTAGATCATGCCCATGCCTTTTGTTTTCTTGTTGAGGTCCTGTAGCATGTTGTTTTGATGCTTGCAATATGCCTAGTTGTTGTTTTGGACAGATTGTTGCTATAACTTGTATTGCGTGTATGTGTTGAACCGTTGCTCCGTTTTGAGTGTGCTCTATATGAAACTTGCTTGATTTTGCATGTAGTTTCATATTATCATGTTGCATCCTTGTTTTGAGGTGTTTTCTTGATGTTCGTATGCATTTTGCACCAATGCCATGCTTATCTTGTTTTGCTCATATCTTCTAGGCTGTAGCTCCGAATCTAATGAACTTTATACGTAACTTGACTAGAATTTCGTGTAGATCATTGTGGTGCATCTTAACTTTCTGTTTAACAACTTGAACATAAGGTTTATTCAGATCTGGACCAATTTCGAAATTTGCATATGAGGACTGACCGGAATTCTTATATGTTGTTCCCGGCCTCATTTAAACTTGCCTTGATGTGTTGCTCTTGTTTGCATCATCCCTTGCCATGAGTAGCTTCATGTAGGCTTGTCATTCATCATGCTTGTTTGTGCATCATGCCTTGTTCATGTGTGGTGTGTTTACCATGTTGTGTGCTTCTTCTTTTAGTTCCTGTTTCGTTGCGATCGTGAGGATTCGTTCGTCTACGCTTGGCTCGGCTTCATCCGTTCGTCTTCTTCATGGACTCGTTCTTCTTCCTTGTGGGATTTCAGGCAAGATGACCGCTACCCTGGATCTCATTACTATCATTGCTATGCTAGTTGTATCGTTCTATCGCTATGCTGCGCTACCTATCACTTGTTCCTCAAGCCATCCCAAATTGCCATGAACCTCTAACTCGTTGTCACCCTTCCCAGCAAACCGTTGTTTGGCTATGTTACCGCTTTGCTCAGCCCCTCTTATAGCATTGTTAGTTGCAGGTGAAGATGAAGTTTGTTCCTTGTTGGAACATGGAGATGTTGTTCCTTGTTGGAACATGTTTACTTGTTGGGATATCACAATATATCTTATTTGATTAATGCATCTATATACTTGGTAAAGGGTGGAAGGCTCGGCCTTATGCAGTGTTTTGTTCCTCTTGCCGCCCTAGTTTCCGTCATATCGGTATTATGTTCCCAGTTTTGCGTCCCTAACGCGGTCGGGTGATTTATAGGACCCCCTTGACGATTCGCTTTGAATAAGACTTTTCGGCAAGGCCCAACATTGGTTTTACCATTTGCCTCACCTATTACCTTTTTCCCTCTGGTCGCTCTCAAGGGTCATCTTTATTTAGCCCCGGGCCAATGCTTGTCTAAGTGTTGGTCAAACTAGAACCACTTGCGGTGCCCCGAGGCAACTTAGGGTATCGTCGGTTGCCGTCACGTACTGCTCATCCGGTCGTGGCACGAGGCGAGATCTGTGCAGCTACTATCGAGGGTGTCGGCGCGCGGGAGGTCTTCTGGTCTTGTTTTATTGCTGTGAAATGTCTTGTGGCAGGATTCGAGACTGATCGGGTCTTCCGGGAGAAGAATATCCTTCGTTGATCGCGAGAGCTTATCATGGGCTAAGTTGGGACACCCTGCGGGGTATAAACTTTTGAAAGCCGTGCCCGTGGTTATGTGGCGGATGGGAATTTGTTAATGTCCGGTTGTAGAAAACCCGAAGTTGATCTTAATTAAAATACATCAACCGTGTGCGTAACCGTGAGTGTCTCTTTTCGGGGTTGATCGAGAGGAGAACACGGTTTACG
Organism: Aegilops longissima; assembly: GCA_021605205.1. Taxonomy (NCBI): domain Eukaryota; kingdom Viridiplantae; phylum Streptophyta; class Magnoliopsida; order Poales; family Poaceae; genus Aegilops; species Aegilops longissima. Next base: position 264,339,239 of record CM038678.1, on the reverse strand, counting down.
GGTTATGTCGGCGTAGGTAGGAGTTCAGGATCACTTCTTGATCATTACTAGTTGACGACCGTTCCTTTGTTTCTCTTCCGCTCTCATTTGCGTATGTTAGCCACCATATATGTAGCCGTTGCTGCAACCTCACCACTTTACCCCTTCCTTTCCCTTTAAGCTTTGCTAGTCTTGATACCCATGGTAATGGGATTCTTTGAGTCCTCGTGGCTCACAGATTACTACACCACCGATTGCAGGTACAGGTTTTGCGATGATCATGGCCTTGAGGCGATGTTTGTTTGTGTTGGAGTTCTTCTTATGCTTCTTGATCGGGGTTAGGTTCGGTCGGCCTTTGGGCTAGCGAGTGGATTCGTTTGAGTTTCTTTTATGTTTCATCCGTAGTCGGATGTTGATCTTGTATATGATGTTGATGTATTCTTGTGGCATTTGTGCCTTATGTATGTATCCCCATCTATTATGTAATTTTGATGTAATGATATCCACCTTGCAAAAGCGTTTCAATATGCGGGTCTATCCTTGGTGGGACCGTCGAGTCCCTTTTGGATAGGGTCGCATATTGGGCATGACACGCCGGGCCTTGCCGGGACGGGCGGTGTGTCTTAGCAAGTGTTTCTTGAGGTGCCAAAGCTGGCCTTCCCGGCAAGCTCCTCTTGCCGGGGCCTTGTCTCTTCCTCTCGAGTTCTTCGTTCTTGAGTGGCTCACCGGCAAGCTCCTCTTGCCGGGGTCTTGTTTCTGAAGGGCGCGGAGGGTCTTGGCGGGCCTTGGCAAGGCTTGCCACGAGGGCGCTGCGATTGCCCGTGCACAAGTTCGAGGTACTAAGGTACCCCTACTTTAGTCACACAAGCAGGAGCCCCGGTCTGGACCATACGGTGCGGCGTTGTTGGGCCAGGCCCAAAACAGGCTGCAGAACGCAGCGGCACAGGTCCAAACCAAATCCTCCGGCTCCGGTGTGCAGGCCATACGGTGCGAGCACTGTTGGGCGAGCCCAAAACAGAGAACGCGAACGCGCGCAGCAGGTCCAAACCAAATCCACTCCGTATCCGCGCGTTCCCCATAGCGGCGCAGCGTCAATTGCGGCGTCGTGGGGAAGTGGGCGGCGTCTTGAGTCGCCTCATCCGTCGCCTCGGTTCTGCACCCCGCCCGTGGTTCCCATGCTCTTGGGGTGCAGCAGACGGTGGAAGTGGGAAGCTGGGCGTTCTTGCGCGAGGCAGCGGGTTGGCCCGATTCCTGCTCTTCCTATGCCTGATTCCTTTGGCCAGGCGGCGAGCCCCACCTTACTTCTTTTAAAAAGCGGAAGGGGCGCGAAGCCCGCACTCTCCCATCTCTTCCTTTCCTCGACTTGATCCCCTTTCTCTCATTCGTCATGGAAAAGGAACCTTGATTCTTCATCGGTGGCGGCGAGGTGCGCCGCTGACAGCGCTCCTCCCAACCCCACGCTCGGGGTGGCGAGCCAACCACAAGAGGAAGAGGGAGGCGAGTCGTGGGCAGTCGGCGCTCGGGGAAGAAGCGGGCCAGGCGGCGCCCGTCTCCGCCTCCGCCGCCAGTTCCCCTCCTGCGGCCGGTCCATCTGAGGGCGAACCTTGTGAGTTCTTCATCGAGCTCTTGGGCGCCTCGTCGTCGCCTCGGCTTCCAGCTCCGTTCATGGCCGATGGAGTCGGATCCGCCCGAGACTTGAGACTGCACATGAGGGGCTGTGGGATCAGCGACCGCGAGTCCGTGTTGTATTCCCAGCCCCTAATGTGATGTATCTTGATCGTGGGTGGAAGACATTCACCGCATCCACAACTGATGGCGGGGTTTACCCTCCATTTTAAGTTAATGGAGGTGATCTCCTCTCGTCAAGGTCTTGAGGATCTCGGTACTCGGGCGAAGTGCTGCGTGGATAGCTCCTCCGGCAGTGAAGATTCCCCCTCGAGTGAGAGTAGCGAGGAGGAGGCGGCAGCGGCGATGAGGTAGCGGGCCCAATTGGTTGTCGAGCGCCGCCGTGCGTCACCGGCGACCCCATCATCCGCGTTGCGGCTCCTTGAACTCCCGGGGTGCGTCTCCTTGGGCGTGGCGTGGGGAGGCTGCGGAAGGGAAGAGGATGGCGCCAAGGCCGTCAAGTCGAATCTGAGCGTAGTGCCCTTGACAGCGTCTTGGCGTCCTGCCGCCCGTCTTGAGCCCGCTTCGGCGCCGCCGTCTTCGTTAAGCCCTCGGACAGCCACAGGATGTTCCTTGGTGCCTTCGGCACCTGTAGCTTACCTAAGCGCTCCTTTTGTCCTTCTCGCCTCCTTGACCTACCTCACGAAGAGAGGGCGGGGAAAAGGATTCGGGCATCTTATCTTTTAAATTGTAATCCCGGGCCTTATCCGCATTTAAAACTTGTAATCCTCTCTTTCATGTCTTTCATTCTCCACGGACTTGTATCCGAGTAGGATGTTTTTAATGAAAAGGATGCTAGAAAAGGGCGAAAACTTATCGATACGCAGCCCGGCAACTCGGCTTGCCGCAGCCCCGGCAACTCGGCTTGCGGGCCTTGGAATCTGGCGCACCTTCTTCTCCTCTTATTTGTTATTTCAGTTACATGAACAATTTAGCGATGCCGCAATAAGTTATTTTTGTAATATAACTTTGTCTGGGCAATATTTGCTATGTTACTTCCTTTACTCGACTCTTGGCTTTGTATGTTACTGCCCTCGCTTTTGAAACTTGCGGTGCGAGCACCCTTGCCCTTGGCGCTTGAGTCTGGAACTTCAGCAGCTTCTTTGGCGAAGTCGCTACCGACAAGCAACCTTGTCGCGGACTAGCCGCAGCTCACTTAAGTTGTTGGCGGACTCGAAACAAAGTAAGCGCGACCGATCACGATTTGGTTCCTTCGCGCGCGGGTTTTCCATACAAAGCGCTTGATCGTTCAAGGAAAATAACTTTTAAAATTTAAAATCGAATGCTCAAACTTTGGCAACTTAGCTTTTTGTTGTCCATTTCGGCAAAGCGACAGTTCCTCGGCGGCGGCTTGGCGGCCCACATTATCTTCTCCTTCCCCGGTTAACTTGTGGGTGGATGAACCTTCTTCTTGTTTGAGAAGAAAGAAGAAAATAAAGTTATGGAGCCTAGAGGCTCGTTATACGTTTACGGGTGCGGATGCTGCACAAAATGTTAGTAAACACATGCATATATGATTATGAGAGCATGTATTGACAAAATGTGCGCAAACATAAACTTCTTGATGCAGGGTCTGCGGCTTTGTACAAAGGATTACGTGCAACAGCGGCAAGACTTGTACAAAAGGGTGGTTGCGGAGCAGGTTCGGCAACAGCGCCTCATAGGTAGAACTTGCGAGATGCTCTATATTCCGGAATTGCTCGTCGGAAGGCCATCTTGGTCTCAAAGCGGACAGCGCCGGGCCTAGTGACTTCGTTTCACCCGATAAGGGCCTTCCCACTTGGCGTCAACTTGTTGGAATTCTTGGCGGATTGAGCGGCGAAGAACAAGATCGCCTTCCTTGAAGCTTCGGCATTAACTGCGGCTATGGTAGCGGCGCAAAGCTTGCTGTAACGAGCAGCTCGTCGGCAGCTGAAGGCGATCTTCCTCGAGGAGCAGCGTCATCTTATCGCGCTGCTCTTGCTCAAACTCATCGTGGCGAGCACTCGAGGAGACCCGTACCACGAGTTCCGTGGGAGAACTGCCTCTGCTCCGTGACTAGGCGAAAGGTGTGCGGCGGTGGCTCGATTTGGCGTCGTCTGATAGACCAAGAACCACCGGCAGCTCCTCGATCGTTCCTTCCGCGCTTGCGCGCTTTGTCGAAAGTTCGGTCTTGAGTCCCGCAGCACTTCAGCGTTTGCTCTCTCCTTGACCGTTGCTTCTCGGATGAGCAACGAAGCAAAGCAGATCTTGGCGCCAAGATCTTGGGCGTCTGCATGAAGGTGCGGCTCGTGAGCTGTGTGCGTTGTCGGTGATGATTCTGTTAGGAATCCCAAAGCGGCAAACAATTGACTGAAGAACTTGACGGCTGTTGTCTGTCACCTTCCTCACTGGTTCCACTTCGGCCACTTTGTGAACTTGTCGATTCGGCGTACAAGTACTCAAAGCCCCGACGGCTTTCGGGGAAAAGGGCGAGATGTCGAGCCCCAGACCGAGAAGGGCGGGATAAAGGGATCGTCTGGAGAGTTTGAGCTGGTTGGTGTATCTGTTTGGAATGGGCCTGCACGCTTCACACTTTGTTACTTGTGCGGTTGCATCTGGAGGCTTCGGCGGAAGAAACCTTGCGGAAGCTTTGCGGCAAGTGCCCTTCTTGCCAATGTGGTGACCACATATGCCTCCATGTATCTCTGCCAGCAGCTTACATCCATCTTCGGCAAATGCACTTCAATTTCACACCGTTGAGTCTTCTTACATGCAGGATGTTGTCAACAAACTGGTACATACTTATTGCCGTGCTACTTTTCCGCTTCTTCTTGCTCTTGGGAAGTTCTCTGTCTGAAGGAAATGGGCGATTCTTTGTGCCCATCTTTGGAGCACGTGGCTCGACAACAAGGACTAAAGGCTCATCTATCCTGCGGGAACATCAGCTTCTCGGCAGGACACATGGGTCCGCGAACTTGATGATCCCGGCAAGCTGCGGGCGAAACTTGTCGGGGCGTTTGCTTCAGCGATACAAACTGTATGGTTTGTCGGGCAGACTGCTCCTCGGTGATATTTGTGTTGATTTTAGGGACCTTCTTGGCGGCGGCTTGAGGGAGCTCTGCGGAAAGTAGTCGCGGAAACTAGTTTTCTCTTCTTGCTCTGTCTGTTGATGTTATTACGGTTGGCTGAGTCAGCTTGAGCACAAAATTCCTGGTTCCACAGGTAATTTAAGTCGCGACACATTTGGAGAGCCATCAGCTATATCATTACGAGCTCTTGGAGCGTGTTCCATTTGCAAGCCTTCAAAGTGCTCTTCTAGCTTTATCACTTCACCGGCGTAAGCTTCCATCAGCGGACTCGATAATCTTTATTTACTTGGCGAGCGACCAGTTCTGAGTCCCCCGACGATGAGCTTCTTAATCCCAAGGTCTCTGACAATCCACGAGACCGGCAAGCAAACCTTCATACTCTGCGGTATTGTTTGTTGCTTGTTCCTTGGGAAAGTGCATCTGGACTATGTACTTGAGGTGCTCTCCGGTGGGTGCGATAAGCAACACGCCGGCACCGGCGCCTTGTAGCGAGAAGGCACCATCGAAGTACATCAGCCACTCTTTATTTGTTTCTTTGACGGGGATGCTTGTCTCTGTAATTTCTACATCTTGCGTTGGTGTCCATTCAGCTATGAATTCCGCCAATGCTCTGCTCTGGATAGTTGAAGTGCTTTCAAACTTGAGACCAAAGCTTGACAGTTCCAGTGCCCACTCGACGATTCTGCCTGTTGCTTCTGGATTTTGTAATATCCTTTTCAGCGGAAGCGGTGACAACTGTTATCTCATGGGCTTGGAAGTAATGGCGCAGCTTTCTCGAGGCCATGAGGAGGCAACAACCACGCACACGAGTACCTTGACCTAGCCCCTTGCGGAAGGGCCGACAAAATAGGTAGGCGCTGCACCATCTTCTTACGTATCTTATCGCAACCTGCGCTGATCCGTCCTTATCGGGACGAGCTTGTGGCGAAGCCCCTTGCTTGTCGCTGGATCGCTTTGCCTCGGTTGCGGCTCATCATCGCTTCCCTCTCCGCTACTAACGCAGCACTAACCACTTGATTGGTTGCCGCAATATATAGCAACAACTTCTCTTGTGGCTTAGGTGCGACAAGTATTGGAGGCGGAGGACGAGTACCTCTTTAAATCCTGCGGCGCAGCCTCCGCCGAGTCCATTTCATTGGACCTGCCTTTTCAAAATCTTGAAAAATGGCGGTAGCGCTCGAACTTAGAGATAAACCTCTTTGAGCAGCCACGCAACCGGCAAGCCTTGACATCCTTGGCGAGCTTTGGTGCTTCAATCTGCTCAATAGCCTTGATCTTGTCGGGATTGGCTTGATTCCCCATTGAGATACAAAGAACCGAGAAGCTTGCGGAAGGACTCCAAACACGCACTTCTCGGGGTTGAGCTTGAGGTTGATCTTGCAGATTTGCAAATGTCTCATCAAATCCTGAATCGAGTTGCTTTGTCCTTGCTTTTGACCACTATATCATCCATGTAGCTTCTACATTTACGTGTGTCTGCGGCTCAAAGGCATCATGGACTACTCTTGCAAAGGTTGAACCAGCATTCTTTAAACGAAAGGCATTATTATGAAGCGATCGTGCCACATGGTGTAATGAATGCGGTTTCTCTTCATCCTCTTACGCCATGAAGATCGATGATATCCTGAATATGCATCAAGAAATGAAAGCAGATCACATCCAGCCGTGGAGTCAACAATCTGGTCGTCTGCGGCAAGGAAATGGGTCTTTGGGACAAGCTTTATTAACATCAATGAAGTCAATACAAAGTCTCCATTTCCCATTAGCCTACATACAACTACGGATTGGCCAACCACGTGGGATGAAGTACTCCTGACAAGTCCTGCTGCTTCCAACTTCTTGATTTCTTACGCTATGAACTCTTGGCGCTCCTTTGCTGTTTCCTAACTTTTTGCTTGGCGGGCGTGCGTGAGGACAGACCGCTAGGTGGTGCTCAATTACTTTCACAGGAACACGGGGATGTCGGATGGTTGCCATGCAAACACATCGACATTCGCCCGCGAAAACAACGAGCTCGCCTTCCTATTTAGGGTCAAGCGGCAGCGATGGTGAAGGTACCACCGGTGCTGTCCTCCTTAGTGGGCACCTTCTTGGTCTTGGCGGAGCCTCGCCGTCTTCTTGCACTTGCGGTGGAGCTCGATGGTGCGTCCTCGGCGATGGCGCAGCACTCCGAGGAGAGTGCGCTTGCGGAGTGGGCATGAGCTCTTGCGGACTTGGTGGTCTTCTTCTTCCCCGGAGCTTGAGCGACAAGTGGTTTGCTATCTGTGGCGGCTGCTGCATCCGGTAAATCTTGTCGGCGCGAGATAAGTGCATCCTTCTTGTCGCCATGGACAGAAATAGCGCTTATCGGGCGGGCATCTTGAGTAGGTTGTAAGCATAATGAGGCGGCCATTAACTTGGCGAGTCTGGGCGGCCAAGTATGCCATTGTAGGGCAATAGGCAAATCGGCGACGTCAAGCGTGACCCTCTCGATAATGAAGTTGAGCTCGCTGCCGAATGTTACCGGCAGCGTGATCTTCCCTTTGGGCTTGCTCCTTCTGGGTTGATTCCTTGGAAAGTACCGGTTTCTTGAGCTGGCTATCGAGGATTTGAAGCTTTTGGAGCCTGCGAGAGGAGATTAGGTTCAGGCGGCCCGCCGTCAACCAACATCTTTGTGACTTTGAGGTTGCGGATGGTTGGTGAGACCAACATCGGCAAGCACCCGACCCTGATGATGCGATCGGGGTGGTCCTCAATGTCAAAAATGATGGGCGTCTGGACCATTTCAGAGGTTTCTGGCGACTCTATGGAGGTTCTGCTGCATTAACCTCACGCATCCATTGTTTGAGTTGGCGGTGCGAGGTATGCGAGAAGCACCACCGTCAGCATAAAGGACCTCTCTTGCCTTTTGAAACTCTTGCTCGTCTGCTTCATCGTCTTCCATGTCTTCGTCCTCTTCATCTTCATCTTCTTCCTTGTCGCGGCCACGGGAGGTCATCTCCTTGCCGCTGCTTGGCTTCTTGCAGCGCCCTCCCGATCGGGTCTCTTCTTACTTGCTGCACCATCTTCTTGGGCCTTCTCCTTGTCTCGCCACTCGTATTCAGCTCTCTGGAGCTCAACAAGCTGCTCGACTTTCTTGCAGCTCTGAAGATCGTGGCCCTTAGTGCGGTGGATCTTCTGATCTTGCTTGTTGGAGCTGTCGGGCTTGTCGGCGGCCGCCACAGACTTGGCGGTCGCGTCAGCAGCAACCTCCTTGCGGAGCCACCAGCCTTAGCTTTGTTGGCGGCACCATCCTTGCGGACTGCTCGACAACTAGTACTTCTTGGTTTTCTTCCCTCTGTTGTTTAGCATGGCTCTTTCTTGCAGGCGATCTCCTCCTTGTCAGACTCTGCTCCCACATTCTCTCACAGGAGTCTTCTTCCTTCTTCGTAGCGTGCACACTTGTCGACCAGGGCATAGAGCTCGTGGCGTCTTTCACTTTGCACATCGCCATCTCCTCCCTCATCCTGCGGTTTCGCACATTACGATGGAATGCAGATCACTGCAGCGGGGTGGGCGTCAGGGATGTTGTAGTGCACTCATTGAATCTCTCGATGAACTTGCGCGAGACTCCCCCTCATACAGGCAGGCAGGTGGAGATCACTCTCCGCCATGAGGCTTGTGGCGCTTGTGAAGGCGCCAACAAACTGGTGGCACAAATCTGCCCAAGAAGAAATAGAGCCATCCGGCAAGTGCATGAGCCAAGATCGGCGTCGGCTTGAGCACCGGGGAAAGTAGTTGGCGAGGATCTTGTCGTCTCGTCCCCGCAGCTTGCACGCGATGGTGTAGATCTTTGAGGAACTCCGATGGGTGTGTCCTGCCATCATACTTCTCCGGCACATATGGTTTGAAGTTTTTCTTGTCGGGCCACGGACTTGCCGCAGCTCACGGGTGAGCAGGGCAACCTACAGCGTCTGACAAGTCGCCCGGTTCCCCAGGCGCATGCATATCGGCAGCGGGCCCGGCGCTGGTCGGATGACGGCGCGCTTCTCTTGGCGCTTCGTCGTGTTGGCGTCTTCTTCTGCCGTTCTCGGAGAACTTGGCGCTGGTGGCGGCGCTCGCGGATCCGGCGATCTTTGTGGAGTCGGCTGTCGAGGTGGATCCGGCGAGTCGGCGATCTTGGCCTTCGGGAAGGAGTGCGGTGGCTGCACCCCGCAAGTCTCGTCGCCATCAGCTCGCGCCTTATCGCCTTGCAGCGGCTGCGAGGCACTTTCGGTTGCCTCGAGGCGTCGCCGTTAAGCGAAGCGATGAGACTCTGGTGTGGCCCTCCATTCGTCGACCTTATCGGCCGTTGGAGGTAATCTAAAATGGCGAGCTCTAGCCAAGGCTTCCGCTGGTGTGGTTGGTAGCAGCGGCGTGCGGGCGAAGAAGCGGGATGTGCTCGGACTCTAACCAAGTTAGGAGGCAGCATCCATGGCGACCGTACTCGCTTCGTACCAGCATCTTTGGGGTGCATCGCGGGTCTCGAGGCCTCGGGATCCTCCGGCAGCCCTTGATCCAGCGGCGTATGGTGCGCGAGCATCATGGCTTGTCGGTCCGCGCCTCTGCGAAGGGCAGCGTGCGGACTCGGGCGCCCGCCGCTGTGCTGCCTTGTCCTTGGACTGGCGGCATTGTGGGCTCTTCGGCGATGCGGTTCCTCCGCCGACATTTCCCCACCACGGACAGCTCCGGTGGTGGTGGGTTCGCAGCAGACGGCTCTGTTGCTGCGAAGACTTCTTCTTGGCGCCATGTCGATGAAGATGTTGATGAAGTTGCTCGTGTAACCGCCGGATCGGGTTCACACAGCCTCGACTCTCCCCTACCTGGCGCGCCAAAGATGTTGACGAAGTTGCTCGTGTAACCGCCGGATCGGGTTCACACAGCCTCGACTCTCCCCTACCTAGCGCGCCAAAGATGTCGGGGAGAACTGATCGTGTCCCACGAACACCTACGGGACCTGGGTCCCTTGTGGTTCGGAGGGGGGCGGAGATTGCACAAAAAAGCGGATCGGCGATGCACGGCGGATTTACCCAACCGGAGCTCTCCGGAGATAATACTCCTCTGCTGCTCTGTGGATTATCTTGTGTTCTTGCTAGGGTGTAATGGGAGCTACAAGACCTAGCACAGAGTGTGGTTTCGTATGAGTATGATGAACTAAGCGGAGCTGGACCGAACCCTTTCTCGTTGCACTTGGGCCTCCTTTTATAGGCATAAGGGGTCACCACATGTGGCAAGTAGACAAGGGTAAGATGGTAAAAACATAGGTTGGTACACGCTCATGCGGTGTCTGATAATCTATACCTAACTCGGCGGCAAGGGACAAGAGTCATCAATGCCCGTCTCGATCGCCCGAACGAGTGTAACGAGGACCGTCAAGTGCGCCTCCGTTTGCCACGATGGTAGCTTTGTCGGCGCCGCTTATCGCTGCTCCCGGCTGGCTGCACAGCCCGTCGACCGCAGCGTGCTTGGGAGAGCCCGTGGTGACACGTTGGCGGAGTGAGCTGGAAGCGGAGATGAAGAGGTCACTTGCATGGCGAGTACTTTGCAGCGGCAAGGTTCTTGTCGGCTTCGGGGCTTATCGCTCACCAAGCCTTCCGGCAAGCTCCTCTTGCGGGGCCTTATTCCTTGGCATACTGAGTGGCCTTCCGGCAAGCTCCTCTTGCGGGGTCTTGATACTTTGTTCTTGAATGGCTCACCGGCAAGCTCCTCTTGGCGGGGTCTTGTTCTGAAGGGCGCGGAGGTCTTGGCGGGCCCGGCAAGGCTTGCCACGAGGGCGCTGCTGTTGCCCATGCAGGTTCGGGTACTAAGGTACCCCTACTTTGGCTCTACCGGCAGAGCCCAGTGCAGGCCATACAGTGCCGGCGCTGTTGGGCCAGGTCCAAAACAGAACGCGAACGCAGCGGCACTGGGCCCAAACCAAATCCTCCGGCTCCGGGTGCAGGCCATACGATGCGGCGCTGTTGGGCGGAGGCCCAAAACGAGGCGCAGACACGCGCTGCACAGGTCAAACCAAATCCACTCCGTATCCACGCGTTCCCCGTGGCAGCGCGCGTCAATTGCGGCGTCGTGGGGAAGTGGGCGGCGTCTTGAGTCGCCTCATCCGTCGCCTCGGTTCTGCACCCCGCCACGTGGTTCCCATGCTCTTGGGGTCGCAGACGGTGGAAGTGGGAAGCTGGGCGTTACAAGCGAGAGCAGCAGGTGGCCCGATTCCTGCTCTTCCTATGCCTGATTCCTTTGGCCAGGCGGCGAGCCCCACCTTGCTTCTTTAAAAAAGCGGAAGGGGCCTTGAAGCCCTTTTCCCATCTCTTCCTTTCCTAAGCTTCTGCTCCCTTTCTCTCATTCGTCATGGAGAAAGGAACCTTAATTCTTCATCGGTGGCGGCGAGGTGCGCCGTAGAACAGCTCCCTCCCAACCCCACGCCCGGGGTGGCGAGCCAGCCACAAGAGGAAGAGGGAGGCGAGTCGTGGGCAGGTCGGCGCTCGGGAAAAAGCGGGCCAGGCGGCGCGCGTCTCCTCCTCCTTGGCGGTTCCCCTCCTGCGGCCGGTCCATCTGAGGGCGACCCTTGCGAGTTCTTCGTCGAGCTGCGCCAGGCGCCTCGTCGTCGCCTCCGGCTTCCAGCTCCGTTCGCGGCGCGATGGTCGGATCCGCCGAGACTCTTGAGGCGCACATGAGGCTGTGGGATCAGCGACACGCTAATCATGTTGTATTCCCAGCCCTAATGTGATGTATCTTGATCGTGGGTGGAAGGCGTTCACCGCATCCACAGCGATGGCGGGGTTTACCCTCCATTTTAAGTTAATGGAGGTGATCTCCTCTCCGTCAAGGTCTTGGGGATCTCGATACTCGGGCGAAATGCTTGGATAGCTCCTCCGACAGCGAATTCCCCTCGGCGAGTGTAGCGAGGAGGAAGCGGCGGCGACAGCGAGTGGCGGGCCCGATTAGTTGTCGGGCGCCGCTTCGTCGTCACCGGCGACCCCATCATCCGCGTCGCCGGCTCCTTGAACTCCGGGGTCGTCTCCTTGGGCGTGGCGTGGGAAGCTGCGAAGGGAAGAGGATGGCACCAAGGCCGTCAAGTCGAATCTGGCGTAGTGCCCTTGACAGCATCTTGACGTCCTGCCTCCCGTCTTGAGCCCGCTTCCGGCGCCGCCGTCTTCGTTAAGCCCTCGGACAGCCCCCGGGATGTTCCCTTGGTGCCTTCTGGCACCTGTAGCTTACCTAGGCGCTCCTTTTGTCCTTCTCGCCTCCTTGACCTACCTCCTGAAGAGAGGACATGAAAAGGATTCGGGCATCTTATCTTTTAAATTGTAATCCTTGGGCCTTATCCGCATTTAAAACTTGTAATCCTCTCTTTCATGTCTTTCATTCTCCACGGACTGTATCCGAGTAGGATGTTTTTAATGAAAAGGGATGCTAGAAAAGGCACGAAAACTTATCTAATACCGCAGCCCGGCAACTCGGCTTACCGCAGCCCCGGCAACTCGGCTTGCGGGGCTTGGGTCTGGCGCACCCTTCTTCTCCTCTTCGCTGTTATTTCAGTTAAAGAACAATTTAGCGATGCCGCAATAAGTTATTTTGTAATATAACTTTGTTACAGGCAATATTTGCTATATTACTTCCTTTACTCGACTCTTGGCTTTGTATGTTACTGCCCTCGCTTTTCGAAACTTGCGGTGCGAGCACCCTTGCATGGCGCTTGAGTCTCGGAACTTCAGCAGCTTCTGGCGGGGTCGCTACCGACAAGCAACCTTGTCGCGGACTAACCGCAGCTCATTTAAGTTGTTGGCGGACTCGAAACAAAGTAAAGTAGCGACCAGATCACGATTTGGTTCCTTGGCGCGGGTTTTCCATACAAAGCCTTGATCGTTCAAGAAAAATAACTTTTAAAATTTAAAATCAAATGCTCAAACTTTGGCAACTTAGCTTTTACATTCTCCATTTCGGCAAAGCGGCAGTTCCTCGGTGGCGCTTGGCGGCCCTCGTATATTCTCCTTCCCCGGTTAACTTGTGGGTGGATGAACCTTCTTCTTGTTTGAGAAGAAGAAGAAAATAAAGTTATGGAGCCTAGAGGCTCGTTATCGTTTACGGGTGCGGATGCTGCACAAAATGTTAGTAAACACATGCATATATGATTATGAGCATGTATTGACAAAATGTCGCAACACATAAACTTCTTGATGCAAGTCTGCGCCCGGCTTTGTACAAAGGATTACATGCAACAGCGGCAAGACTTGTACAAAAGGGTGGTTGCGGAGCAGGTTCCGGCAACCCGCGCCTCATCGGTAAAACTTCTGAAGATGCTCTATATTCAGGAATTGCTCACGGAAGGCCATCTTGGTCTCAAAGCGGACAGCGCGGGCCAAGTGACTTCGTTTCACCCGATAAGGGCCTTCCCGCCGGCGTCAACTTGTTGGAATTCTTGGCGGATTGAGCGGCGAAGAACAAGGTCACCTTCCTCGAAGCTTCGGCATTAACTGCGGCTATGGTAGCAGCGCAAAGCTTCTTTGTAACGAGCAGCTCATCTGACAGCTTTGAAGGCGATCTTCCTCGAGGAGCAGCGCGTCATCTTGTCGCAGCTGCTCTTGCTCAACTCATCGTGGCGAGCACTCGAGGAGACCCGTCTGAGGAGTTCCGTGGGGAGAACTGCCTGCTGCTCCGTAGACTAGGCGAAAGGTGTCGGCGGTGGCTCGATTTGGCGTGGTCTGATCGACCAAGAACCACGGCAGCTCCTCGATCCAGTTCCTTCCGCACTTGCGCGCTTGTCGAAAGTTCTGGTCTTGAGTCCCAGCACTTCAGCGTTTGCTCTCTCTTGCTTGACCGTTGCTTCTCGGATGAGCAAGCGAAGCAAAGCAGATCTTGGCGCCAAGATCTTGGGCGTCTTGCATGAAGGTGCGGCTCGTGAAGCTGTGTGCCGTTGTCGGTGATGATTCTGTTAGGAATCCCAAAACAACAAACAATTGACTGAAGAACTTGACCGCTGGCGTCTTTGTCACCTTCCTCACTGGTTCCGCCGGCCACTTTGTGAACTTATCGATTCACGGCGTACAAGTACTCAAAGCCCCGACGGCTCGGGGAAAAGGGGCGAGATGTCGAGCCCCCGGACCGAGAAGGGCCAGGATAAAGGGATCGTCTGGATGAAGGAAATATGCCCTAGAGGCAATAATAAAGTTATTATTTATTTCCTTATATCATGATAAATGTTTATTATTCATGCTAGAATTGTATTAACGGAAACATAATACATGTGTGAATACATAGACAAAGCAGATAGTCACTAGTATGCCTCTACTAGACTAGCTCATTAATCGAAGATGGTTATGTTTCCTAACCATAGACATGTGTTGTCATTTGATTAATGGGATCACATCATTAGGAGAATGATGTGATTGACATGACCCATTTCATTAGCTTAGCACTTGATCGTTTAGTATGTTGCTTATGCTATCTTCATGACTTATACAAAGTTCCTGCAACTATGAGATTATGCAACTCCGTTTACGGAGGAACACTTTGTGTGCTACCAAGCGTCTGGCGTAACTGGGTGATTATAAAGGTACTCTACAAGTGTCTCCAAAGTATATGTTGAGTTGGCATGAATCAAGATTAGGATTTGTCACTCCGATTGTCGGAGAGGTATCTCTAGGCCTTCTCGGTAATACACATCACATAAGCCTTGCAAGCATTGCAACTAATGAGTTAGTTGTGAGATGATGTATTACGGAGCGAGTAAAGACTTTCGATAGCGAGATTAAACTAGGTATTGGATACCGGCGATCGAATCTCGGGTAAGTAACATACCGATGACAAAGGGAACAACGTATGTTGTTATGCGGTTTGACCGATAAAGATCTTCGTAGAATATGTAGGAACCAATATGGGCATCCAGGTTCCGCTATTGGTTATTGACCGAGAATGGTTCTAGGTCATGTCTACATAGTTCTCGAACCGTAGGGTCCATGCGCTTAAGGTTTCAATAGCGGTTATATTATGAGTTTATGTATTTTGATGTACGAAGGAGTTAGTCCGGATGTGATCACGGACATGACGAGAGTCTCGAAATGGTCGAGACATAAAGATTGATATATTGGATGGTTATATTCGGACACGGAAAGGTTCGGAAGTTTCGGAGAAAACGGTGCGGAGGGGTTACGGAACCCCGGGAAGTTATGGGCCTTATTGGGCCAAGAGGGAGAGAGGGCTGCACCGGAGGTGGCGCCCCCCTCCATGGGAGTCGAATTGGACTAGGAGGCGCAGCCCCCCCTCTCCTCTCCTCTCTTTCCTTCCCCTTCCCTCTTCCTAGTAGGACTAGGAAGGGAGTCCTACTCCTACTAGGAGGAGGACTCCCCCCTCCTAGTCGCCCAAGGGCTGGCCCTCCCCCCTTGCTCCTTTATATCTCAGGGGCGGGGGCACCCTAGGACACACAAGTTGATCTTCGTGATCGTTCCTTAGCCGTGTCGGTGCCCCCTCCACCATATTCCACCTCGGTCATATTGTAGCGGTGCTTAGGCGAAGCCTGCGTGATAGAACATCAAGATCGTCCTGCGCCGTCGTCTTGTGGAACTCCTCCCGGCCTTTGCTGGATCGGGCCGGGGATCGTCATCGAGCTGAGCGTGTGCTAAGAACTTCGGAGGTGCGAATGCGGTGCTTGGATCGGTCGGATCGTGAAGGCGTCGACTACATCAACAGCGTTGATATAGCGCTTCGCTTTCGGTCTCAGTGCGTGGGCGGACCTCTCCCCTCTCGTTGCTATGCCATCACCATGGTCTTGCGTGATCGTAGGAAATTTTTGAAATTACTCGTTACCCAACAATGGTATCGAGCCTGGTTTTATCGTTGATGTCATATGCGAGTAGAACACAAGTGAGTTGTGGGCGATACAAGTCATACTACCTACCAGCATGTCATACTTTGGTTCAGCGGTATTGTGAGATGAAGCGGCCGGACCGACATTACGCGTGCGCTTCGCGAGACTGGTTTCACCGCTGTGAGCACTCGTTGCTTAAAGGTGGTGGCGGGTGTCTGTCTCTCTCACTTTAGTTGAACCGAGTGTGGCTCGCCGGTCCTTGAGAAGGTTAAAAGCGGAGTCTATTTGTGAAATATCGTTGTGGTTTTGATGCGTAGGTAAAGCGGTTCTTGCTCAGCCCGTAGCAGCCACGTAAAACTTGCAACAACAAAGTAGAGGGCGTCTAACTTGTTTTTGCAGGGCATGTTGTGATGTGATATGGTCAAGGCGTGATGCTATATTTTATTGTATGAGATGATCATGTTTTGTAACGAGTTATCGACAATGGCGAGAGCCATATGGTTGTCGCTTTATTGTATGAAATGCAAGCGCCATGTAATTGCTTTACTTTATCACTAAGCGGTAGCGATAGTCGTAGAAGCAATAGTTGGCGAGGCGACAACGATGCTCGATGGAGATCAAGGTGTCGGCGCGGTGGCGATGGTGATCATGGCGGTGCTTGGAGATGGAATCACAAGCACAAGATGATGATGGCCATATCATATCACTTATATTGATTGCATGTGATGTTTATCCTTTATGCATCTTATCTTGCTTTGATTGGCGGTAGCATTATAAGATGATCTCTCACTAAAATTATCAAGTAGTGTTCTCCACGAGTATGCACCGTTGCCAAAGTTAAATGCGTGCGAGACACCACGTGATGATCGGGTGTGATAAGCTCTCGTCCATCTACAACGGGTGTAAGCCAGTTTTGCACACGCAGAATACTCAGGTTATACTTGGCGAGCCTAGCATATGCAGATATGGCCTCGGAACACGGAGACCGAAAGGTCGGCGTGAATCATATAGTAGATATGATCAACATAAGATGTTCACCATTGAAAACTACTCCATCTCACGTGATGATCGGTTATGGTTTAGTTGATTTGGATCACGTGATCACTTAGATGACTAGAGATGTACATCTAAGTGGGAGTTCTTAAGTAATATGATTAATTGAACTTAAATTTATCATGAACTTAGTACTGATAGTATTTTGCTTGTCTATGTTTCTTTGTAGATAGATGGCTCGTCTTTGTTGTTCCGTTGAATTTTAATCGTTCCTTGAAAGCAAAGTTGAAAGATGATGGTAGCAATTACGGACTGGGTCCGTAACTTTGAGGATTATCCTCATTGCTGCCGAGAAGAGTTCGTCTGGATGCACCGCTAGGTGCCGAACTCTTCTTGATGCTGGCCCGGCGGCGTTAAAGCGTCTGGCGAGCAAAGCTGATGACTACTCTATAGTTCGATGTGCCATGCTTTACGGCTTAGAACCGGGTCTTCAACGGCGTTTTGAGCGTCATGGAGCATATGAGATGTTCGAGGAGTTGAAGTTGATATTTCAACAGAATGCGGATTGAGAGATATGAAGTCTCCAATAAGTTCTATAGCTGCAAGATGGAGAGAATAGTTACGTCGGTGAGCACATACTCAAAATGTGCAGGTATTACAATCACTTGAATCAAGCTGGGAGTTAATCTTCCGGATGATTGTGTCATTGACAGAATTCTTCAATCACTTCCACCAAGCTACAAAGGCTTCGTGATGAACTATAATATGCAAGGGTTAGTAAAGACTATGCACAGCTCTTACAATGCTAAAAGCTGCGGAGGTAGAAATCAGAAGGAGCATCAAGTGTTGATGGTCAATAAGACCACTAGTTTCAAGAAGAAAGGCAAAGGGAAGAAGAAGGGAACTTCAAGAAGAACAGCAAACAAGTTCTGATCGGGAGAAAAACCCAAGTCTGGACCTAAACCTGGCCTGAGTGCTTCTCTGCAAGCGGACTAGTCCTTTGAGCGGAACTGCCCCAAGTATTTGGCGGATAAGAAGGATGGCAAGGTGAACAAAGGTATATGTGATATACATGTTATTGATGTGTACCTTACTAGAGCTCATGATAGTACACAGGTATTTGATCTGGTTACATTGCTAATATTTGCAACTCGAAGCAGGGACTACGGATTAGCGAACAACGGCAAAGGGCGAGGTGACGATGCGGCGTGGGAAATGGTTCCAAAGTCGATGTGATCGCGATCGACACGCTACCTCTACATCTACCTTGGGATTAGTTTTAGACCTGAATAATTGTTATTTGGTGCGGCGTTGAGCATGAACATTATATCTGGATCTTGTTTGATGCGAGGCGGTTATTCATTTAAATCGAGAGAATAATGGTTGTTCTATTTATATGAATAATATCTTTTATGGTCATGCACCCTTGAAGAGTGGTCTATTTTAATGAATCTCGATAGTAGTGATACACATATTCATAATGTTGAAACCAAAAGATGCAGAGTTGATAATGATAGTGCAACTTATTTGTGCTTGCCGTTTAGGTCATATCGGTATAAAGCGCATGAAGAAACTCCATCTTGATGGACTTTTGGAGTCACTTGATTATGAATCACTTGGCACTTGCGAACCGTGCCTCATGGGCAAGATGACTAAAACCCGTTCTCGGTACTATGGAGAGAGCAACAGATTTGTTGGAAATCATACATACAGATGTATGTGGTCCGATGAATGTTGAAGCTCGTGGCGGATATCGTTATTTTCTCACCTTCACAGATGATTTAAGCGGATATGGGTATATCTACTTAATGAAACATAAGTCTGAAACATTTGAAAAGTTCAAAAAATTTCAGAGTGAAGTTGAAAATCATCGTAATAAGAAAATAAAGTTTCTCGATCTGATCGTGGGCGAATATTTGAGTTCTGAGTTTGGTCTACATTTGAAACAATGCGGAATAGTTTAGCAACTCCGCCACCGGAACACCACAGCGCAATGGTGTTTCGAGCGTCGTGTCGCACTTTACTAGATATGGTGCGATCTATGATGTCTCTTACAGATTTACCGCTATCATTTTGGGGATATGCTCTTGAGGCGGCCGCATTCACGTTAAATAGGACACCGTCAAAATCCGTTGAGGCGGCGCCTTATGAACTATGGTTTAGCAAGAAACCAAAGTTGTCGTTTCTGAAAGTTTGGGGTTGCGATGCTTATGTGAAGAAACTTCAACTGATAAGCTTGAACCCAAATCGGAAAATGTGTCTTCATAGGATACCCAAAGGAGACAATTGGGTATACCTTCTATCACAGATCCGAAGGCAAAACATTCGTTGCTAAAATGGATCCTTTCTAGAAGGAGTTTCTCTCGAAAGAAGTGAGTGGGAGGAAAGTGGAACTTGATGAGGTAATAGTACCAGCTCCCTTATTGGAAAGTAGTTAAATCACGAAATCAGTTTACGTAACACCTACACCGATTAGTGAGGAAGATAATGATGAAGATCATGAAACTTCAGATCAAGTTGTCCTTGAACTTGTAGATCAACGAGAATAAAATCCGCACCGAGTGATGCGGTAATCCTATTACGGAAGTCATGCTACTAGATCATGGTGAACCTACGAACTATGAAGAAGCGATGGTGAGCCCAGATTCATAAAATGGCTTGAAGCCATGAAATCTGAGATGGGATCCATGTATGAGAACAAAGTATGGACTTTGGTAGACTTGCCCGATGATCGGCAAGCTATTGAGAATAAATGGATCTTTAAGAAGAAGGCGGCGATGGTAATGTAGCTGTCTACAAAGCTCGACTTGTTGCAAAAGGTTTTCGACAAGTTCAAGGGGTTGACTACGATGAGACTTTCTCACCCGTGGCGATGCTTAAGTCCGTCCGAATCATGTTAGCAATTGCGCATTTTATGATTATGAAATTTGGCAAATGGATGTAAAAACTGCATTCTTGAATGGATTTCTAGAAGAAGAGTTGTATATGATGCAACGAGAAGGTTTTGTTGATCAAAGGGTGCTAACAAAGTGTGCAAGCTCAACGATCAATTTATGGTGCAGGTGCAAGCCTCTCGGAGTTGGAATAAGCGCTTTGATAGTGTGATCAAAGCATATGGTTTTATCTGAGACTTTTGGAGAAGCTTGTATTTACAAGAAAGTGAGTGGGAGCTCTGTAGCATTTACGATATTATATGTGGACGACATATTGTTGATTGGAAATGATATAGAATTTCTGGATAGCATAAAGGATACTTGAATAAAAGTTTTTCAATGAAAGACCTCGGTGAAGCTGCTTACATATTGGGCATCAAGATCTATAGAGATAGATCAAGGCGCTTAATAGGACTTTCACAAAGCACATACCTTGATAAAGTTTTGAAGAAGTTCAAAATGGATCGAGGCAAAGAAAGGTTTTTACCTGTAGTACAAGGTGTAAGATTGAGTCGGACTCAATGCCCGACCACAGCGAGAAGATAGAGAAAATGAAAAATGTTCCTATGCTTCAGCCATAGGCTCTATCATGTATGCAATCTTGTGTACCAGACACGGCGTATGCTTAGCTGTAAGCTTGGCGGGAAGGTACCAAAGTAATCGAGTGGATCCTTTGGACAGCGGTCAAGAACATCTGAAATACGAAAAGGACTAAGGATATGTTTCTCGTATATGGAGGTGACAAAGAGCTAGTCGTAAATGGTTACGTCGATGCAAGCTTTGACACTGATCCGGACGATTCTAAATCGCAAACCGGATCGTATTTTTATTAAGCGGTGGAGCTGTCGGTTGGTGCAGTTCTAAACAAAGCGTCGTGGCGGGATCTACATGTGAAGCGGAGTACATAGCTGCTTGGAGCAGCAAATGAAGAGTCGGATGAAAGAGTTCATTTCCGATCTAGGTGTCATACCTAGTGCATCGGGACCAATGAAGATCTTCTGTGACAATCTTGGTGCAATTGCCTTGGCAAAGGAATCCAGATTTCACAAGAGGACCAAGCATATCAAAAGGCGCTTCAATTCCATTCGGGACCAAGTCCAAGTGGGAGACATAGAGATTTGCAAAATACATACGGATCTGAATGTTGCAGACCGTTGACTAAGCCTCTTCCACGAGCAAAACATGATCAGCACCAAGACTCCATGGGTGTTAGAATCATTCTTGTGTAATCTAGATTATTGACTCTAGTGCAAGTGGGAGGCTGAAGGAAATATGCCCTAGAGGCAATAATAAAGTTATTATTTATTTCCTTATATCATGATAAATGTTTATTATTCATGCTAGAATTGTATTAACTGGAAACATAATACATGTGTGAATACATAGACAAGCAGATAGTCACTAGTATGCCTCTACTAGACTAGCTCATTAATCAAAGATGGTTATGTTTCCTAACCATAGACATGTGTTGTCATTTGATTAATGGGATCACATCATTAGGAGAATGATGTGATTGACATGACCCATTTCATTAGCTTAGCACTTGATCGTTTAGTATGTTGCTTATGCTATCTTCATGACTTATACAAAGTTCCTGCAACTATGAGATTATGCAACTCCGTTTACGGAGGAACACTTTGTGTGCTACCAAGCGTCTGGCGTAAGCTGGGTGATTATAAAGGTACTCTACAAGTGTCTCCGAAAGTATATGTTGAGTTGGCATGAATCAAGATTAGGATTTGTCACTCCGATTGTCGGAGAGGTATCTCTAGGCCTTCTCGGTAATACACATCACATAAGCCTTGCAAGCATTGCAACTAATGAGTTAGTTGTGAGATGATGTATTACGGAGCGAGTAAAGAGACTTTCGATAGCGAGATTAAACTAGGTATTGGATACCGACGATCGAATCTCGGGTAAGTAACATACCGATGACAAAGGAACAACGTATGTTGTTATGCGGTTTGACCGATAAAGATCTTCGTAGAATATGTAGGAACCAATATGGGCATCCAGGTTCCGCTATTGGTTATTGACGAGAATGGTTCTAGGTCATGTCTACATAGTTCTCGAACCGTAGGTCCCACGCAACAAGGTTTCAATAGCGGTTATATTATGAGTTTATGTATTTTGATGTACGAAGGAGTTGAGTCCGGATGTGATCACGGACATGACGAGAGTCTCGAAATGGTCGAGACATAAAGATTGATATATTGGATGGTTATATTCGGACACGGAAAGGTTCGGAAGTTTCGGAGAAAACGGAGTGCGGAGGGTTACGGAACCCCGGGAAGTTATGGGCCTTATTGGGCCAAGAGGGAGAGAGGCTGCACCGGGAGGTGGCGCCCCCCTCCATGGGGAGTCGAATTGGACTAGGAGGCGCAGCCCCTTTCCCTCTCCCTCTCCTCTCTTTCCTTCCCCTTCCCTCTTCCTAGTAGGACTAGGAAGGGAGTCCTACTCCTACTAGGAGGAGGACTCCCCCCTCCTTAGTCGCCCCAAGGGCTGGCCGGCCCTCCCCTTGCTCCTTTATATCACAGGCAGGGGCACCCTAGGACACACAAGTTGATCTTCGTGATCGTTCCTTAGCCGTGTCGGTGCCCCCTCCACCATATTCCACCTCGGTCATATTGTAGCGGTGCTTAGGCGAAGCCTGCGGCAGTAGAACATCAAGATCGTCCTGCGCCGTCGTCTTGTGGAACTCCTCCCGGCGCTTTCTGGATCGGGCCGGGGATCGTCATCGAGCTGAGCGTGTGCTAAGAACTCGGAGGTGCGAATGCGGTGCTTGGATCGGTCGGATCGTGAAGGCGTCGACTACATCAACAGCGTTGATATAGCGCTTCGCTTTCGGTCTCACAGTGCGTGGGCGGACCTCTCCCCTCTCGTTGCTATGCCATCACCATGGTCTTGCGTGATCGTAGGAAATTTTTGAAATTACTCGTTACCCAACATTTCACACCGTTGAGTCTTCTTACATGCGGGATGTTGTCAACAAACTGGTACATACTTACTGCCATGCTACTTTTCCGCTTCTTCTTGCTCTTGGGAAGTTCTCTGTCTGAAGGAAATGGGCGATTCTTTGTGCCCATCTTTGGAGCACGTGGCTCGACAACAAGGACTAAAGGCTCATCTATCACTACGGGAACATCAGCTTCTCGGCAGGACCTGTGGGTCCGCCGAACTTGATGATCCCGGCAAGCTGCGGGCCGAAACTTGTCGGGGCGTTTGCTTCAACGATACAAACTGTATGGTTTGTCGGAGCAGACTGCTCCTCAGTGATATTTGTGTTGATTTTAGGGACCTTCTTGGCGGCGGCTTCAGGGAGCTCTGCCGGAAAGTAGTCACCGGAAACTAGTTTTCTCTTCTTGCTCTGTCCTGTTGATGTTGTTACGGTTGGCTGAGTCAGCTTGAGCACATAAATTCCTGGTTCCACAGGTAATTTAAGTGTGGCACATTTGGAGAGGCCATCAGCTATATCATTCTGAGCTCTTGGAACGTGTTCCATTTGCAAGCCTTCAAAGTGCTCTTCTAGCTTTCTCACTTCACCGACGTATGCTTCCATCAACGGGCTCTGATAATCTTTATTTACTTGGCGGACGACCGATTCATGAGTCCCCTGACGATGAGCTTCTTAATACCAAGGACTACAGCAATCCTGAGACCGGCAAGCAAACCTTCATACTCTGCAGTATTGTTTGTTGCTTGTTCCTTGGGAAAGTGCATCTGGACTATGTACTTGAGGTGCTCTCCGATGGGTGCGATAAGCAACACGCCGGCACCGGCGCCTTGTAGCGAGAAGGCACCATCGAAGTACATCAGCCACTCTTTGTTTGCTTCTTTGACGGGGATGCTTGTCTCTGTAATTTCTGCATATTGCGTTGGTGTCCATTCAGCTATGAATTCCGCCAATGCTCTGCTCTGGATAGTTGAAGTGCTTTCAAACTTGAGACCAAAGCTTGACAGTTCCAGTGCCCACTCGACGATTCTGCCTGTTGCTTCTGGATTTTGTAATATCCTTTTCAGCGGAAGCGGTGACAACTGTTATCTCATGTGCTTGGAAGTAATGGCGCAGCTTTCTCGAGGCCATGAGGAGGCGAAAAGCAACCGCACACGGTACCTTGACCTAGCCCCTGCGGAAGGGCCGACAAAATAGGCTGGGCGCTGCACCATCTTCTTACGTATCTTGTCGCAACCTGCGCTGATCCATCCTTGTCGGGACGAGCTTGTGGCGAAGCCCCTTGCTTGTCGCTGGATCGCTTTGCCTCGGTTGCCAGCTCATCATCTGCTTCCCTCTCCGCTACTAACGCAGCACTAACCACTTGATTGGTTGCCGCAATATATAGCAGCAACTTCTCTTGTGGCTTAGGTGCGGCAAGTATTGGAGCGGAGGACAGGTACCTCTTTAAATCCTGCAGCGCAGCCTCCGCTTCGGGAGTCCATTTCATTGGACCTGCTTTTTTCAAAATCTTGAAAAATGGCAGGGCGCGCTCAGCAGACTTAGAGATAAACCTGTTGAGAGCAGCCACGCAACCGGCAAGCCTTCTGACATCCTTGACGAGCTTTGGTGCTTCAATCTGCTCAATAGCCTTGATCTTGTCGGGATTGGCTTGATTCCCGTTGAGATACAAAGAACCGAGAAGCTTGCGGAAGGACTCCAAACACGCACTTCTCGGGGTTGAGCTTGAGGTTGATCTTGCGCAGATTTGGAAATGTCTCATCCAAATCCTGAATCAGAGTTGCTTTGTCCTTGCTTTTGACCACTATATCATCCATGTAAGCTTCTACATTTCTGTGTATCTGCGGCTCAAAGGCATCATGGACTACTCTTGCAAAGGTTGAACTAGCATTCTTTAAACCGAAAGGCATTCGTATGAAGCAGTACGTGCCACATGGTGTAATGAATGCGGTTTTCTCTTCATCCTATTCTGCCATGAAGATCTGATGATATCCTGAATATGCATCAAGAAATGAAAGCAGATCACATCCAGCCGTGGAGTCAACAATCTGGTCGATCTGCGGCAAGGGAAATGGGTCTTTGGGACAAGCTTTATTAACATCGGTGAAGTCAATACAAAGTCTCCATTTCCCATTAGCCTTATGATACAACTACGGATTGGCCAACCACGTGGGATGAAGTACTCCCCTGACAAGTCCTGCTGCTTCCAACTTCTTGATTTCTTCTGCTATGAACTCTTGGCGCTCCACTGCCTGTTTCCTAACTTTTTGCTTGACAGGCCGTGCGTGAGGACAGACCGCTAGATGGTGCTCAATTACTTTCCTGGGAACACCGGGGATGTCAGATGGTTGCCACGCAAACACATCGACATTCGCCCGCAGGAAAGCAACGAGCTCGCCTTCCTATTTAGGGTCAAGCGCGGCACTGATGGTGAAGGTACCACCAGTGCTGTCCTCCTTGGCGGGCACCTTATTGGTCTTCGGCGGAGCCGCCATCGTCTTCTTGCACTTGCCGGTGGAGCTCGATGGTGCGTCCTCGACGGTAGCGCAGCACTCCGAGGAGGTGCGCTTGCGGAGTGGGCAGCAGAGCTCTTGCGGACTTGGTGGTCTTCTTCTTCCCCGGGAGCTTCAGCGGCAAGTGGTTTTGCTATCTGTGGCGGCTGCTGCATCGGTAAATCTTGTCGGCGCAGATAAGTGCATCCTTCTTGTCGCCATGGACAGAAATGGCGCTTATCGGGCGGGCATCTTGAGTAGGTTGTAAGCATAATGAGGCGGCCATGACCTTGGCGAGTCTTTGGGCGGCTAAGTATGCCATTGTAGGGCAATGGGAAATCGGCGGCGTCAAGCGTGACCCTCTCGGTTCTGAAGTTGAGCTCGCTGCCGAATATTACCGGCAACGTGATCTTCCCTTTGGGCTTGCTCCTTCTGGGTTGATTCCTTGGAAAGTACCGGTTTCTTGAGCTGGCTGTCGGGGATTTGAAGCTTTTGGAGCACTGCGAGAGGAGATTAGGTTCAGGCGGCCCGCCGTCAACCAACATCTTTGTGACTTTGAGGTTGCGGATGGTTGGTGAGACCAACATCGGCAAGCACCCGACCGCAGTGATGCGATCAGGGTGGTCCTCAATGTCAAAAATGATGGGCGTGCTAGACCATTTCAGAGGTTTGCGTGACTCTATGGAGGGTTCTGCTGCATTAACCTCACGCATCCATTGTTTGAGTTGGCGGTGCGAGGTATGCAGAGAAGCACCACCGTCAACGCAAAGGACCTCTGTTGCCTTTTGAAACTCTTGCTCGTCTACTTCATCGTCTTCCATGTCTTCGTCCTCTTCATCTTCATCTTCTTCCTTGTCGCGGCCACGGGGAGGTCTGTCTCCTTGCCGCTGCTTGGCTTTGCCGCGGTGCCCTCCCCGACCGGGTCTCTTCTTACTTGCTGCACCTGCATCTTCTTGGGCCTTCTCCTTGTCACGCCGCTCGTATTCAGCTCTCTGTAGCTCAACAAGCTGCTCGACTTTCTTGCAGCTCTGAAGATCGTGGCCCTTGGTGCTGTGGATCTTCTGATCTTGCTTGTTGGGCTGTCGGGCTTGTCGGCGGCCGCCACAGCTTAGCGGTCGGCGTCAGCGGCAACCTCCTTGCGGAGCCACCAGCCATGGCTTTGTTTGCGGCACCATCCTTGCGGACTGCTCGACAACTAGTACTTCTTGGTTTTCTTCCTACATTGTTTAGCCGCGGCTCTTTCTTGCAGGCGATCTCCTCCTTGTCGGACTCTGCTCCCACATTCTCTCAGGGAGTCTTCTTCCTTCTTCAGTAGCGTGCACACTTGTCGGCCAGGCGTAGAGCTCGTGGCGTCTTTCACTTTGCACATCGCCATCTCCTCCCTCATCCTGCGGTTTCGCACATTCGATGGAATGCATGATAACTGCAGCAGGGTGGGCGTCTGGGATGTTGTAGTGCACTTGGCTGAATCTCTGGATGAACTTGCGCAGAGACTCCCCCTCATACAGGCAAGCAGGTGGAGATCACTCTCCAGGCCATGAGGCTTGTGGCGCTGTGAAGGCGCCAACAAACTAGTGGCACAAATCTGCCAAGAAGAAATAGAGCCATCCGGCAAGTGCATGAGCCAAGATTTGGCGTTTGGCTTGAGCACCGGGGAAAGTAGTTGGCGAGGATCTTGTCGTCTCGTCCCCGCAGCTTGCACCGCGATGGTGTAGATCTTTGAGAACTCCGATGGGTGTGTCCTGCCATCATACTTCTCCGGCACATCTGGTTTGAAGTTTTTCTTGTCGGGCTACCGGACTTGCCGCAGCTCACGGGTGAACACAGGGCAACCTACCGCGTACGGCAAGTCGCCCGGTTCCCCTGGCGCATGCATATCGACAGCGGGCCCGGCACGCTGGTCGGACTGACGACGCGCTTCTCTTCGGCGCTCGATACGGGTTCGAACGTCTTCTTCTTGCCGTTCGCGGAGAACTTGGCGCTGGTCGCGGCGAGCTCGCGGATCCGACGACGCTGTGGAGTCGCTGTCGAGGTGGATCCGGCGAGTCGGCGATCTTGGCCTTCGGGAAGGGGAGTGCACGGTGGCTGCACCCCCACAAGTCTCGTCGCCATCAGCTCGCGCCTTGTCGCCTTGCCGCGGCTGCGAGGCACTCGGTTGCCTCGGGACGTCGCCGTTGGCGAAGCCGATGAGACTCTGAATTGTGGCCCTCCATTCGTCGACCTTATCGGCCGTTGGAGGGTAATCTAGAAGTAAGTGAGCTCTAGCCAAGGCTTCCGCTAGTATGGTTGGCGGCAGCGGCGTGCGGGCGAAGAACGGGATGTGCTCGGACTCTAACCAAGTTAGGAGGAGCAGCATCCATAGCGACTAATACTCCGCTTCGTACCAGCATCTTTGGGGTGCATCTGGTCTCGAGGCCTCGGGATCCTCCAGCTTGGCCTTGATCCAGCGGCGTATGGTGCCGCGAGCATCATGGCGCTGTCGGTCCAGCGCCTCCTGCGAAGGGCAGCGGTGCGGACTCGGGCGCCGGCGCTTGTGCTGCCTTGTCCTTGGACCTGGCGGCATTGTGGGCTCTTCGATGATGCGGTTCCTCCGCGGTGTTTCCCCACCACCCGACAACTCCGGTGGTGGTGGGTTCGGCAGCGACGGCTCTGCTGCTGCCGAAGACTTCTTCTTGACGCCATGTCGGCGAAGATGTTGATGAAGTTGCTCGTGTAACCGCGGATCGGGTTCACACAGCCTCGGCGCCCCATACCGGCGCGCCAATGATGTCGGGAGAACTGATCGTGTCCCACGAGCACCTACGGGACCTGGGTCCCTTGTGGTTCGGAGGCGGAGATTGCACAAAGCGGATCGAGCGATGCACACGAGCAGATTTACCCAGCGGAGCTCTCGGAGAGATAATACTCCTACTGCTGCTTTGTGGATTATCATGTGTTCTTGCTAGGGAGCAATGGGAGCTACAAAACCTAGCTTTGAGTGTGGTCTCGTATGAGTAGAATGAACTAAGCGGAGCTGAACCGAACCCTTTCTACGTTGCACTTGGGCCTCCTTTTATAGGCATAAGGGGTCACCACATGTGGCAAGTAGACAAGGGTAAGATGGTAAAAACATAGGTTGGTACACGCTGCATGCGATGTACAGTAATCTATACCTAACTCGACGGCAAGGGACAAGAGTCATCAATGCCCGTCTCGATCGCCCGAAACGATTATAACGAGACCGTCAAGTGCGCCTCCGTTTGCCACGATGGTAGCCTGTCGGCGCCGCTTATCGCTGCTCCCGCTGGCTGCACAGCCCATCGACACGCGTGCTTGGGAGAGCCCGTGGTGACACGTTGGCGGGTGAGCTGGGCGGAGATGAAGAGAGTCACTTGCAGCGGCGAGTACTTTTCGCGGCAAGGTTCTTGTCGCTCGGAGCTTATTGCTCACAAGGCCTTCCCGGCAAGCTCCTCTTGCGGGGCCTTATTCCCCAGCATACTGAGTGGCCTTCCGGCAAGCTCCTCTTGCTGGGGTCTTGATTACTTTGTTCTTGAATGGCTCACCGGCAAGCTCCTCTTGCCGGGTCTTATTCTGAAGGGCGCGGAGGGTCTTGGCGGGCCTTGCGCAAGGCTTGCCACGAGGGGCCTTCTGCGACTGCCCGTGCACAGGTTGAGGTACTAAGGTACCCCTACTTTAGTACACCGACAGAGCCCCGGTCAGGGCCATACACGGTGCCGGCGCTGTTGGGCCAGGCCCAAAACAGGCACGCAGCACGCGCGCCTGGGCCCAAACCAAATCCACTCCGGCTCCAGGTGCAGGACATACGGTGCGGCGCTGTTGGGCCAGGCCCAAAACAGGGCCGCACGACACGCTGCCTGGGTCAAACCAAATCCACTCCGTATCCGTCGCGTTCCCCGTAGCAGCACGCGTCAATTGCGGCGTCGTGGGGAAGTGGGCGGCGTCTTGAGTCGCCTCATCCGTCGCCTCGGTTCTGCACCCCGCCACGTGGTTCCCATGTTCTTGGGGTCGCAGATGGTGGAAGTGGGAAGCTGGGCCGTTCTATGGCGGAGGCAGCAGGTCGGCCCGATTCCCTGCTCTTCCTATGCCCTGATTCACTTTGGCGGGGCGGCCGAGCCCCACCTTGCTTCTTTTAAAAAAGCGGAAGGGGCCTTGAAGCCGCACTCTCCCATCTCTTCCTTTCCTCAACTTCGCTCCCTTTCTCTCATTCGTCATGGAGAAAGGGAACCTTGGTTCTTCATCGGTGGCGGCGAGGGTCGCCGCTAGACAGCGCTCCCCTTCCAACCCCACGCCCGGGGTGGCAGAGCCAGCCACAAGAGGAAGAGGGCGGTCGCAAGTGCCCTTGATCCACCGCAGAACTACAGTGTAACAGGGACCGTCAAGTGCGCCTCCGTTTGCCACGATGGTAGCCTGTCAGCGCCGCTTATCGCTGCTCCCCGCTGGCTGCACAGCCCGTCGACACGCGTGCTTGGGAGAGCCCCGTGGTGACACGTTGGCGGGTGAGCTGGAGCGGAGATGAAGAGAGGTCGCTTGCCGCGGTGAGTACCTTGCCGCGGCAAGGTTCTTGGCGCGCTCGGGAGCTTGTCGCTCGCCGTGTAACGCCCCGGATTCGATACGCCAGGTGTCTTCCAGTTATTCGCAGTCGTTGCCATGTCATGTGCTTGCGTGTTTCATTTTGCCATGTCATCATCTGCATTTTATATCATGTCATAATGTGCATCGCATTTGCATACGTGTTCGTCTCATGCATCCGAGCATTTTCCCCGTTGTCCGTTTTGCAATCCGGCACTC
Source organism: Aegilops longissima (assembly GCA_021605205.1). Lineage (NCBI taxonomy): Eukaryota > Viridiplantae > Streptophyta > Magnoliopsida > Poales > Poaceae > Aegilops > Aegilops longissima. The sequence continues at coordinate 264,309,588 of CM038678.1, read as the reverse complement.
CTATGTCTCCCGGCGCCCCCTTTTACCTCTTTTCGTGTGCGGGTGTTAAACGGTCTCGGAATGCCCCGAGGTTTGTCAAGCGGCCTTGGTATAGCACCGGTAGACCGCCTGTCAAGTTTCGGATCATTTGGAGGTCGTTTGGTACTCCAACGGTTAACCGGGTAACCGTAAAGCCCTCTTTCTCTTTGCAGCCCAACACCCCTTCCAAAGTGGCCCAAAACCCATCTAACTCCCCTCCATGCTCTTGGTCGTTCGATCACGATCGTGGCCGAAAACCGCGCTCCATTTGGACTCTCCTAGCTCCCTCTATCTATAAATATGTGCAACCCTCTCCAAATTCGCGGATGAACCCTAGCTTTCTTCCACCCCGCGCCACCGGACACGTCCGGTCCGGCCGGACAGAATCCCGCCGCCGCTCCCCACCACTCGCGTCGCGCCACGTCACCGCCGCCGGCCCTTCTCTCTCCTCCTCCACCGCGCCAGCCACCGCCCGCCGGGCCAGGCAAGCCAGCCCGGCCCATCGTCGCCGGGCAGCCGCCGCGAGGCCTTCGCCCAGCGCCCAGCGCCTGAAGCTCCTCCCGAGCAGCGCCGTTCCCCGCCGGTGGCCTCGCCCGCCGCCGCCGGCAGCCGCTCCCAGCGCCGCCCGGCGCTCGCCAGCTCCTTCCCGCCGATGGTCGCCGCCCGGCCGCCGTTCGCCAGCGCCTCGCCCGGATCCGGCCGGGACCGGCTCGGCCCCGCCATCCCCGACCCCGCCGGTGCCAACTCCGGCGATGCTCCGGCCCCTGCTCCGGCGTACCCCGATCGGATTTGAGAAGAACCCGCGGTTGACTTTCCTCCCCGATATTCCACTAAGTCCCCGGAATTGTTGTATTTTTGTTGCATTTTCATCGCATCATAACTCTGTCATCATTGCTCCATTTTGCGCGTGTAATATGTCAAAATGTTCGCCTCGAAGAGTAGATCATTTCATCTCATTGCATCATTTTCATTTGAGCTCATCTTGATTCCCGAAATGCTGTTGCAAGAGGGCTATGTGATGTTACTTTCTTTCTTAATGAACATGCACTTTGTCATTTTGCCATGATTGATGTGTGCACCCTATGGACTTGAGTCCTACATGTGTTTTGTAATATGCCATGTCTTCTTTCCAGGGTGTATGCCATGTATTTTGTGATCTCTGTGGTGACTAGCACAAGCATGCAAACTAGGTGTCTTGATGTTGCTGATTTCAGCCCTGTTTTTTGATATTTTTATGCCATGTTAACTTGATGCTACAGAGATCCATGCATATTTTGAGATACTTCAGTAAGGATGTTTTGTTAAACATGTCTTGCTCTATCCATCCATGCCATTGTTTGCAATTATGGAGTGCCATAGCTTGAGTCAATCGAGCTCTACTTTTGCTATAAAATGTTCCTGGCAGATTGTTTACATGTTATTCAATTTTGCCAAGGTTGTTATAGTTGATCCTTGCATGCTATGATGTTGTTATTGCCATGTATAGATCCTATGCCATGTCTTCTTGCTGTTGGTTGCCTTGCCATGCCATGTATTGCTCTGTGGTGAGTGGTTCAAGCTCACCAACATGCCTACTTATCGTTGTTCCTGCCATGTATGAATCTGTAATATAACTTGCCATGTTTACATGGGTGCTATCATATTTTCTGATCCTTTTGGCTTATGGTCAGTAAGGGACTTTTGTTCTATGCTTTGAGTAGATTCATGCCATGCCTTTGTTTGCCATGATAAGTTCCTGTAACATGTTGTTTGATAGCTCTAAACATTGCAACTTTGATGTTATTTACGCAATGTCTGAAACTGTTATTATTTGCAATCTTGCCATGAGTTTTTGAGCATGTTCTAGTGATTTCTGGAGATACCTCAGTGTTCATGTTTTGTAATGATTTACCTGTAGATCATGCCCATGCCTTTTGTTTTCTTGTTTAGGTCCTTTAGCATGTTGTTTTGATGCTTGCAATATGCCTAGTTGCTGTTTTGGACAGATTGTTGCTATAACTTGTATTGTGTGTATGTGTTGAACCGTTGCTCCGTTTTGAGTGTGCTCTATATGAAACTTGCTTGATTTTGCATTTAGTTTCATATTATCATGTTGCATCCTTGTTTTGAGGTGTTTTCTTGATGTTTGTATGCATTTTGCACCAATGCCATGCTTATCTTGTTTTGCTCATATCTTCTAGGCCGTAGCTCCGAATCTAATGAACTTTATACGTAACTTGACTAGAATTTCGTGTAGATCATCATGGTGCATCTTAACTTGCTGTTTAACAACTTGAACATAAGGTTTATTCAGATCTGGACCAATTTCGAAATTTGCATATGAGGACTGACCGGAATTGTTATATGTTGTTCCCGGCCTCATTTAAACTTGCCTTGATGTGTTGCTCTTGTTTGCATCATCCCTTGCCATGAGTAGCTTCATGTAGGCTTGTCATGCATCATGCTTGTTTGTGCATCATGCCTTGTTCATGTGTGGTGTGTTTACCATGTTGTGTGCTTCTTCTTGTTAGTTCATATTTCGTTGCGATCGTGAGGATTCGTTCGTCTACGCTTGGTTCGGCTTCATCCGTTCATCTTCTTCATGGACTCGTTCTTCTTCCTTGCGGGATTTCAGGCAAGATGACCGCTACCCTGGATCTCATTACTATCATTGCTATGCTAGTTGTATCGTTCTATCGCTATGCTGCGCTACCTATCACTTGTTCCTCAAGCCATCCCAAATTGCCATGAACCTCTAACTCGTTGTCACCCTTCCCAGCAAACCGTTGTTTGGCTATGTTACCGCTTTGCTCAGCCCCTCTTATAGCGTTGTTAGTTGCAGGTGAAGATGAAGTTTGTTCCTTGTTGGAACATGGAGATGTTGTTCCTTGTTGGAACATGTTTACTTGTTGGGATATCACAATATATCTTATTTGATTAATGCATCTATATACTTGGTAAAGGGTGGAAGGCTCGGCCTTATGCCTGGTGTTTTGTTCCACTCTTGCCACCCTAGTTTCCGTCATATCGGTATTATGTTCCCGGATTTTGCGTCCCTAACGCGGTCGGGTGATTTATGGGACCCCCTTGACAGTTCGCTTTGAATAAGACTTTTCCAGCAAGGCCCAACATTGGTTTTACCATTTGCCTCACCTATTACCTTTTTCCCTTGGGAGTCGCGCTCTCAAGGGTCATCTTTATTTTAGCCCCCCCGGGCCAATGCTTGTCTAAGTGTTGGTCCAAACTAGAGCCACTTGCGGTGCCGCCCCGAGGCAACTTGGGGTATCGTCGGTTGCCGTCGTCTTGCTCATCCGGTCGTGGCTCGAGGCGAGATACTGCGGCTACTATCGGGTGTCGGCACGCGGGAGGTCTTCTGGTCTTGTTTTATTGCTGTGAAATGTCTTGTAGCCGGATTCCGAGACTGATCGGGTCTTCCGGGAGAAGGAATATCCTTCGTTGATCGCGAGAGCTTATCATGGGCTAAGTTGGGACACCCTGCAGGGTATAAACTTTCGAAAGCCGTGCCAGCGGTTATGTGGCAGATGGGAATTTGTTAATGTCGGTTGTAGAAAACCGAAGTTGATCTTAATTAAAATACACCAACCGTATGCGTAACCGTGAGTGTCTCTTTTGGGGTTGATCGAGAGGAGAACACGGTTTCGGGTTATATCGGCGTAAGTAGGAGTTCAGGATCACTTCTTGATCATTACTAGTTGACGACCGTTCCTTTGTTTCTCTTCCCGCTCTCATTTGCGTATGTTAGCCACCATATATGCTTAGCCGCTGCTGCAACCTCACCACTTTACCCCTTCCTTTCCCTTTAAGCTTTGCTAGTCTTGATACCCATGGTAATGGGATTGCTGAGTCCTCGTGGCTCACAGATTACTACACCACCAGTTGCAGGTACAGGTTTTGCGATGATCATGACGCGAGAGCGATGTTTGTTTGTGTTGGAGTTCTTCTTTTGCTTCTTGATCGGGGATTAGGTTCGGTCGGCAGCCTGGGCTAGCAGAGGTGGATGTCGTTTGAGTTTCATTTATGTTTCATCCGTAGTGGGATGTTGATCTTGTATATGATGTTGATGTATTCTTGTGGCATTTGTGCCTTATGTATGTATCCCCATCTATTATGTAATGTTGATGTAATGATATCCACCTTGCAAAAGCGTTTCAATATGCGGGTCTATCCTTGGTGGGACCGTCGAGTCCCTTTTGGATAGGGTCGCATATTGGGCGTGACAAGTTGGTATCAGAGCCTCGACCGACCCTAGGAGCCCCCTTGTTTGATCGTGTAGTTTGGCCGTGAGTCTAGAAGAAAACTATTTTCGGTGTCTAGTTATATCGGAGAGTAGGAATTCTTTTTACTCCTCTGCCCCTTCGTCGCTCTGGTGAGGAATCTTGACGTAGGTGTTTTGAACTACTCCTCTTCCCATTCAAATTTTTCTTTAGGATCACGCAGTTGGTTTTTCGATCGTTGGCCCTCAGCTCTTTTCATCCGGTGCATTTCTCGTCAAGTCGACTCGAGCCTCTTCATCCTTGCCAAGTTCAATCCTCAGTTCTTCCTCCGACGTCGTTGTTTTTCCTTGTCCGAAGTTGCCCTTGTTTTTCCCACCCGCCCTCCCTTCTTCTTTTCCGAACCGGAGTCCGTAATTGAGTATCCATCCTACTCGTGTGAAGTTTTTGCTCTCTCTCCTCAATGATTTCAACCGGTGTTTTCTCTTCAAGTTATTCGTCGGTTTTCCCTTCCAAGTTGTCTTTGTTTTCCCGCCCTCCCACCCTCTTCTTCCCGGAGTTTGAATCTCTTTCGAGCATCTATTTCATTAGTGTGAGTCTTCCTCAATTATTTCAACCGGTGAATTCTCGTCTCGTTCGTCATTCTTCATCCCTTTCTTTTTCCGACGCACTCAATTCAAGTTTTTCGGGTTGATCTCATTCTTTTCCTTGGATCAAGTGTTTTCCCTGCTCATTCTCCTCTCGCCAGTTTATCCTTCCGGAGTTCTCAAGACAGCTCAAGAGATTTGTCGGTGTTCCAATTAATTCGAGGTTGTCACCTCAGTCAAATATTTCTATTGTTCCGATGCATCATCTATCTGTTTATCATCCCTTTCCAACGGTGTTTTTCTTTTCAGTGGGCCCTAACCCACAGGTCTTTTCCCAGGATCTTACCTGACTCTTCTAATTTCCCCCGGAGTTATTCTCAATTCTTATCAAGTGTGACGTAAGAATGAATATCATCAGCCACTTGCCTTCTCCAAGATCGATTTCAAATCATTTCATTGTTGCCTCAACCTCTTCGCTTTTTGTTCTCCCGGAGTACCTCAACAATTTTGGTGGTGATTCTCGTCGTCATTCTCAACATTTGAAGACCGAAGTAGAGTTTCTCTTAAATCTCGTCCGTTCTCCCGGAGATTCATGGTGCTAGCTCGATGTTATCCTATCTAGTTGTTTCCAGTTGTGCAATTCTTTTCACCCATTCGGAGTATTTCAGGAGTTGCTTTTCTGTTCCGATCATCCAGAGGCCATCTTTTCGGAAGATTTCTTCATTCTAAGTTTTCAAATTCGTTCTCCAATTATTCTATATCCGTGCCCCTTCGTTCGTCTCAATATTCTTCCGGTGCAGCGTTCAAGCATTCCTTAATCAGTTCGCGATCTCTTCGTTCTCTTGTCTCTAATTTTCCCTCAAGTATCTTCGTGGTTTCTAATTCTTTCCGGCGATTCATTCTCTTCTCTTCGTTCATTTTCATTTCTAACGGTGGTTCGTTCAAGATTCTTTTTCCTTGATTATCATTTTAATTCATTCGTTCTTTCCAATCCTACCGGTGGTTCATGAAGACCTTCTCAAGTTTGCGATATGTCACTTCTCAATCCTTTTCAAGAAGAATAAGTATTGTGCCAAATCCATTGCTTGTCATCAATTTAATTTGATGAAGGATAAGCATACAATAAATCTTATTCTTATTTCATCCAAGTGAGTAATCCTTTCCTTCGGAGTTTGTTCTTGAGGAATAAATTCCACTTCCAAGTCTTTCCATCTTTTTCTTTTCCGGAGTTCAATTATTTCGCTCGTCCATCTCGTCAGAACCTCCATCTAAATCATCGCAAGGCTTTAGTCTTATTCTTTCTTCCTTCATTTTATCTCGTCATCCTTTTGTTACCGGAGTTCTTCATGGTGGTTCTTCATGATTTAAATCTTTCTTCAAGAGTTCATCAAGATTTTGTTGGCGGAGTTCAAATATCTTTTCTTCTCGCGTCTCGAAGTGCAATTAATTCTCCGTATTCTTTGAAGTGGAGTTTTGCATTTCCTTGTTCTTCTCAGCTATCCAATTATTTCCGTTTGTGGCCGGTTATCACCTTATGATGTTGAGATGTTACCTATAAGTCCACAACAAGCTTATTCTTTCGTTGTTGATTTTCTCAACAACTCCGTTCAATCCTTCTTCTAAGGTTGCTTTCAATTCCATTCGTGGCACAAGTTGTCATTTTATTCTCAGTTCTTTTCATTCAAAATTCTTTCAAATCTTCCGGAGGCATTGCGTTGTTTATCTCGTCAAGTGTCATTCCATCTTCTGAAGCTCATGTTCTATTCTTTCCTTGTTCAACCGGTGTGCTGCCTAAATCCTTTCAGTCTTATCCGTTTCTTTTCTCATTCTAACCACTCCGGTTAGAACGAGTGGTTTCATAGTCTATCTGATTCCGTGAGCTTTTGATTCTCGTCATTCTCGTCGTTTCTCTCTTCTTCTCAAGTGCTCTCGATTCTTTTCTTCTTCTCTTCAGTTCTTGTTTCACCTCATCCCTTTTTCTCTTCCGTCTCGGTCCTAAGATCTCGGGACGAGATCTCTTGTTAGTGGAGGAGTGTTGTAACGCCCCGAATTCGATGCGCCAGGTGTCTTCCAGTTATTCGCCGTCGTTGCCATGTCATGTGCTTGCGTGTTGCATTTTGCCATGTCATCATCTGCATTTTATATCATGTCATCATGTGCATCGCATTTGCATACGTGTTCGTCTCATGCATCCGAGCATTTTCCCCGTTGTCCGTTTTGCAATCCGGCACTCCTATGTCTCCCGGCGCCCCCTTTTACCTCTTTTCGTGTGCGGGTGTTAAACGGTCTCGGAATGCCCCGAGGTTTGTCAAGCGGCCTTGGTATAGCACCGGTAGACCGCCTGTCAAGTTTCGGATCATTTGGAGGTCGTTTGGTACTCCAACGGTTAACCGGGTAACCGTAAAGCCCTCTTTCTCTTTGCAGCCCAACACCCCTTCCAAAGTGGCCCAAAACCCATCTAACTCCCCTCCATGCTCTTGGTCATTCGATCACGATCGCGTGGCCGAAAACCGCGCTCCATTTGGACTCTCCTAGCTCCCTCTATCTATAAATATGTGCAACCCTCTCCAAATTCGCGGATAAACCCTAGCTTTCTTCCACCCCGCGCCACCGGACACGTCCGGTCCGGCCAGACAGAATCCCGCCGCCGCTCCCCACCACTCGCGTCGCGCCACGTCACCGCCGCCAGCCCTTCACCGAGCCAGCCACAGCGGCCGCTTTCGGGCAGGGCAAGCCAGCAGCAGGCCCATCGTCGCCCGGGCGGCCGCCATGAGGCCCGCTTCGCCCGGCGCCCAGCGCCCAGCGCCTGCCAGCGCCGAGCTCCTCCCGAGCTGGCGCCGCTCCCCGCCGGTGGCCTCGCCGCCGCCGCCCTTCCGCCGCCGCCGCCCGGCGCTCCCCGCGCCGCCCGGCGCTCGCCGCTCCTTCCCGCCGATGGTCGCCGCCCGGCCACCGTTCGCCGCGCCTCGCCCGGATCCGGCCGGGACCGGCTCGGCCCCACCATCCCCGACCCTGCCGGCGCCAACTCCGGCGATGCTCCGGCCCCTGCTCCGGCGAACCCCGATCGGATCTGAGAAGAACCCGCGGTTGACTTTCCTCCCCCCCGATATTCCACTAAGTCCCCGGAATTGTTGTATTTTTGTTGCATTTTCATCGCATCATAACTCTGTCATCGTGGCTCCGTTTTGCGTGTGTAATATATCAAAATGTTCGTCTCGAAGAGTAGATCATTTCATCTCATTGCATCATTTTCATTTGAGCTCATCTTGATGCCCGAAATGCTGTTGCAAGAGGGCTATGTGATGTTACTTTCTGTTTCTTAACAGAACATGCACTTTTGTCATTTTTGCCATGATTGATGTGTGCACCCTATGGACTTGAGTCCTACATGTGTTTTGTAATATGCCATGTCTTCTTTCAAGGGGTATATGCCATGTATTTTTGTGATCTCTGTAGTGACTAGCACAAGCATGCAAACTAGGTGTCTTGATGTTGCTGATTTCAGCCCTGTTTTGATGATATTTTTATGCCATGTTAACTTGATGCTACAGAGAGATCCATGCATATTTTGAGATACTTCAGTAAGGATGTTTTGTTAAACATGTCTTGCTCTATCCATCCATGCCCTTGTTTGCAATTATGGAGTGCCATAGCTTGAGTCAATCGAGCTCTACTTTTGCTATAAAATGTTCCTGGCAGATTGTTTACATGTTATTCAATTTTGCCAAGGTTGTTGTAGTTGATCCTTGCATGCTATGATGTTGTTATTGCCATGTATAGATCCTATGCCATGTCTTATTGCTGTTGGTTGCCTTGCCATGCCATGTATTGCTCTGTGGTGAGTGGTTCAAGCTCACCAACATGCCTACTTATCGTTGTTCCTGCCATGTATGAATCTGTAATATAACTTGCCATGTTTACATGGGTGCTATTGTATTTTCTGATCCCTTTTGGCTTATGGTCAGTAAGGGACTTTTGTTCTATGCTTTGAGTAGATTCATGCCATGCCTTTTTTTGCCATGATAAGTTCCTGTAACATGTTGTTTGATAGCTCTAAACATTGCAACCTGATGTTATTTCTGCCAATGTCTGAAACTGTTATTATTTGCAATCTTGCCATGAGTTTTCGAGCATGTTCTAGTGATTTCTGGAGATAGCTCAGTGTTCATGTTTTGTAATGCTTTACCTGTAGATCATGCCCATGCCTTTTGTTTTCTTGTTGAGGTCCTGTAGCATGTTGTTTTGATGCTTGCAATATGCCTAGTTGCTGTTTTGGACAGATTGTTGCTATAACTTGTATTGTGTGTATGTGTTGAACCGTTGCTCCGTTTTGAGTGTGCTCTATATGAAACTTGCTTGATTTTGCATGTAGTTTCATATTATCATGTTGCATCCTTGTTTTGAGGTGTTTTCTTGATGTTTGTATGCATTTTGCATCAATGCCATGCTTATCTTGTTTTGCTCATATCTTCTAGGCCGTAGCTCCGAATCTAATGAACTTTATATGTAACTTGACTAGAATTTCGTGTAGATCATCGTGGTGCATCTTAACTTTCTGTTTAACAACTTGAACATAAGGTTTATTCAGATCTGGACCAATTTCGAAATTTGCATATGAGGACTTACCGGAATTGTTATATGTTGTTCCCGGCCTCATTTAAACTTGCCTTGATGTGTTGCTCTTGTTTGCATCATCCCTTGCCATGAGTAGCTTCATGTAGGCTTGTCATGCATCATGCTTGTTTGTGCATCATGCCTTGTTCATGTGTGGTGTGTTTACCATGTTGTGTGCTTCTTCTTGTTAGTTCCTGTTTCGTTGCGATCGTGAGGATTCGTTCGTCTACGCTTGGTTCGGCTTCATCCGTTCGTCTTCTTCATGGACTCGTTCTTCTTCCTTGCGGGATTTCAGGCAAGATGACCGCTACCCTGGATCTCATTACTATCATTGCTATGCTAGTTGTATCGTTCTATCGCTATGATGCGCTACCTATCACTTGTTCCTCAAGCCATCCCAAATTGCCATGAACCTCTAACTCGTTGTCACCCTTCCCAGCAAACCGTTGTTTGGCTATGTTACCGCTTTGCTCAGCCCCTCTTATAGCGTTGTTAGTTGCAGGTGAAGATGAAGTTTGTTCCTTGTTGGAACATGGAGATGTTGTTCCTTGTTGGAACATGTTTACTTGTTGGGATATCACAATATATCTTATTTGATTAATGCATCTATATACTTGGTAAAGGGTGGAAGGCTCGGCCTTATGCCTGGTGTTTTGTTCCACTCTTGCCGCCCTAGTTTCCGTCATATCGGTATTATGTTCCCGGATTTTGCGTCCCTAACGCGTCGGGTGATTTATGGGACCCCTTGACAGTTCGCTTTGAATAAGACTTTTCCAAAGCAAGGCCCAACATTGGTTTTACCATTTGCCTCACCTATTACCTTTTTCCCTTGGGAGTCGCGCTCAAGGGTCATCTTTATTTTAGCCCCGGGCCAATGCTTGTCTAAGTGTTGGTCCAAACTAGAACCACTTGCGGTGCCACCTGAGGCAACTTGGGGTATCGTCGGTTGCCGTATGTACTGCTCATCCGGTCGTGGCACTCGAGACGAGATACGCAGCTACTATCGGGGTGTCTCGCGCCGGGAGGTCTTGCTGGTCTTGTTTTATTGCTGTGAAATGTCTTGTAGCTGGGATTCGAGACTGATCGGGTCTTCCGGGAGAAGGAATATCCTTCGTTGATCGCGAGAGCTTATCATGGGCTAAGTTGGGACACCCTGCAGGTATAAACTTTGAAAGCCGTGCCCGCGGTTATGTGGCAGATGGGAATTTGTTAATGTCCGTTGTAGAAAACCGAAGTTGATCTTAATTAAAATACATCAACCGTAAAGCGTAACCGTGAGTGTCTCTTTTCGGGGTTGATCGAGAGGAGAACACGGTTTCTGGGTTATGTCTGACGTAGGTAGGAGTTCAGGATCACTTCTTGATCATTACTAGTTGACGACCGTTCCTTTGTTTCTCTTCCCGCTCTCATTTGCGTATGTTAGCCACCATATATGCTTAGCCGCTGCTGCAACCTCACCACTTTACCCCTTCCTTTCCCTTTAAGCTTTGCTAGTCTTGATACCCATGGTAATGGGATTGCTGAGTCCTCGTGGCTCACAGATTACTACACCACCAGTTGCAGGTACAGGTTTTGCGATGATCATGACGCGAGAGCGATGTTTGTTTGTGTTGGAGTTCTTCTTCTGCTTCTTCGATCAGGGGTTAGGTTCCAGGTCGGCAGCCTGGGCTAGCAGGGTGGATGTCGTTTGAGTTTCTGTTTATGTTTCATCCGTAGTCGGATGTTGATCTTGTATATGATGTTGATGTATTCTTGTGGCATTTGTGCCTTATGTATGTATCCCCATCTATTATGTAATGTTGATGTAATGATATCCACCTTGCAAAAGTGTTTCAATATGCGGGTCTATCCTTGGTGGGACCGTCGAGTCCCTTTTGGATAGGGTCGCATATTGGGCGTGACACGCCGGGCCTTGCCGGGACGCGCGGTGTGTCTTAGCAAGTGTTTCTTGAGGTGCCAAAGCTGGCCTTCCCGGCAAGCTCCTCTTGCCGGGGCCTTGTCTCTTCCTCTCGAGTTCTTCGTTCTTGAATGGCTCACCGGCAAGCTCCTCTTGCCGGGGTCTTGTTTTCTGAAGGGCCGCGGAGGGTCTTGGCAGACGCCCGGCAAGGCTTGCCACGAGGACGCTGCGACTGCCCGTGCACAAGTTCGGGGTACTAAGGTACCCCTACTTTAGTACACCGACAGGAGCCCCCGGGTCTAGGCCATACACGGTTCCGAGCGCTGTTGGGCCAGGCCCAAAACAGGGCATGGGCACGCGCGGCCTGGGTCCAAACCAAATCCACTCCGGCTCCCGGGTCTGGGCCATACAGGGTGCCGAGCGCTGTTGGGCCAGGCCCAAAACAGGGAACGGGCACGCGCAGCCTGGGTCCAAACCAAATCCACTCCGTATCCGCCGCGTTCCCCCGTAACGGCACGCGTCAATTGCGGCGTCGTGGGGGAAGTGGGCGGCGTGCAAGGTCGCCTCATCCGTCGCCTCGGTTCTGCACCCCCGCCACGTGGTTCCCATGCTCTTGGGGTCGCGGACGGTGGAAGTGGGAAACTGGGCCGTTGCGAGCAGAGGCAGCGGGTTGGCCCCGATTCCCTGCTCTTCCTATGCCCTGATTCATTTGGCCAGGCGGCCGAGCCCCACCTTGCTTCTTTTAAAAAGAGCGGAAGGGGCCGCGAAGCCCGCACTCTCCCATCTCTTCCTTTCTCGCTTCGCTCCCCTTTCTCTCATTCGTCATGGAGAAAGGGAACCTTGGTTCTTCATCGGTGGCGGCGAGGTCACCGCTAGACAGCGCCCTCCCAACCCCACGCTCGGGTGGCAGAGCCAGCCACAAGAGGAAGAGGGAGGGGCGAGGTCGTGGGCGAGGTCGAGGCGCTCGGGAAGAAGCGGACGGGCGGCGCGCCGTCTCCGCCTCCGCCGGGCGGTTCCCCTCCCGCGGCGGTCCATACAGGGACGACCCTTGTGAGTTCTTCGTCGAGGCGCTGGCGCCTCGTCGTCGCCTCGGCTTCCAGCTCCGTTCACAGCGCGATGGAGTCGGATCCGCCGAGACATCGAGATCGCACATGAGGGGCTGTGGGATCAGCGACACGAGTCCGTGTTGTATTCCCAGCCCCTAATGTGATGTATCTTGATCGTGGGTGGAAGACATTCACCGCATCCACAACCTGATGGCGGGGTTTACCCTCCATTTTAAGTTAATGGAGGTGATCTCCTCTCCGTCAAGGTCTTGAGGATCTCGGTACTCGGGCGAAGTGCTGCGTGGATAGCTCCTCCGACAATGAAGATTCCCCTCGAGTGAGAGTGACGAGGAGGAGGCGACAGCGACAACGAGGGTAGCGGGCCCAATTAGTTGTCGGGCGCCGCTTCGTGCATCACCGGCGACCCCATCATCCGCGTCGCGGGCTCCTTGAACTCCCCGCGGTCGTCTCCTTGGGAGATGGGCGAGGGAGGCTGCGGAAGGGAAGAGGATGGCGCCAAGGCCGTCAAGTCGAGTCTGAGGCGTAGTGCCCTTGACAGCGTCTTGGCCGACGCCCCGCCCGTCTTCGAGCCCCGCTTCCGGCGCCGCCGTCTTCGTTAAGCCCTCGGACAGCCCCCGGGATGTTCCCTTGGTGCCTTCTGGCACCTGTAGCTTGCCTAGGTGCTCCTTTTGTCCTTCTCGCCTCCTTGACCTACCTCCTGAAGAGAGGGACAGGAAAAGGATTACGGGCATCTTATCTTTTTAAATTGTAATCCTTCGGGCCTTATCCGCATTTAAAACTTGTAATCCTCTCTTTCATGTCTTTCATTCTCCACGGACTGTATCCGAGTAGGATGTTTTTAATGAAAAAGGGATGCTAGAAAAGGGACGAAAACTTATCTCGATATCGCAGCCCCGCAACTCGGCTTGTTGGGGCTTGGGTGCCAAGCGCACCTTCTTCTCCTCTTCGCTGTTATTTCAGTTCGAGAACAATTTAGCCATGCCGCAATAAGTTATTTTGTAATATAACTTTGTCCCGGGCAATATTTTCTATGTTACTTCCTTTACTCGGCTCTTGGCTTTGTATGTTACTGCCCTCGCTTTTCAGAAACTTGCGGTGCAGAGCACCCTTGCCATGGCGCCGAGTCGGAACTTCAGCAGCCTGTCAAGGGGTCGCTACCGACAAGCAACCTTGTCGCGGACTAGCGGCAGCTCACTTAAGTTGTTGAGCGGACTCGAAACAAAGTAAGGGCGCGACCAGTCACGATTTGGTTCCTTCGCGCACGGGTTTTCCATACAAAGCGCGGTCGTTCAAGGAAAATAACTTTTCAAATTTAAAAATCGAATGCTCAAACTTTGGCAACTTGCTTTTCTGTTGTCCATTTCCCGGCAAGGCGACAGTTCCTTGAGCGACGCTTGGCGGCCCACACCATTATCTTCTCCTTCCCCCCGGTTAACTTGTGGGTGGATGAACCTTCTTCTTGTTTGAGAAGAAAGAAGAGAAAATAAAGTTATGGAGCCTAGAGGCTCGTTATCGTTTACCGGGTGCGGATGCTGCACAAAATGTTAGTAAACACATGCATATATGATTATGAGAGCATGTATTGACAAAATGTGCGCAACACATAGGCTTTACTGATGCACGGGGTCTGCGCCCGGCTTTGTACAAAGGATTACGTGCAACAGCGGCAAGACTTGTACAAAAGGGTGGTTGCCGGAACGGGTTTCGGCAACCGCGCCTCATAGGTAGAACTTGCGAAGATGCTCTATATTCCAGGAATTGCTCATCGGAAGGCCATCTTCGGTCTCAAGGCGGACAGCGCCGGGCCTAGTGACTCGTTTCACCGGATAAGGGCCTTCCCACTTCGGCGTCAACTTGTTGGAATTCTTGGCGGATTGAGCGCGCCAAGAACAAGGTCGCCTTCCTCGAAGCTTCGGCATTAACTGCGGCTATGGTAGCGGCGCAAAGCTTGCTGGTAACGAGCAGCTCGTCAAAGAGCTCAAGACGATCTTCCTCGAGGAGCAGCGTCATCTTGTCGCAGCTGCTCTTGCTCAAGCTCATCGTGGCGAGCACTCGAGGAGACCCGTACCACGAGTTCCGTGGGGAGAACTGCCTCTGCTCCGTAGACTAGGCGAAGGTGTCCGGCGGTGGCTCGATTTGGCGTCGTCCTGATCGACCAAAGAACCACCGGCAGCTCCTCGATCCAGTTCCTTCCGCACTTGCGCAGCCTGTCGAAAGTTCTGGTCTTGAGTCCCTGCAGCACTTCAGCGTTTGCTCTCTCTGCTGACCGTGGCTTCTCGGATGAGCAACAGAAGCAAAGCAGATCTTGGCGCCAAGATCTTGGGCGTACTGCATGAAGGTGCGGCTCGTGAACTGTGTGCCGTTGTCGGTGATGATTCTGTTAGGAATCCCAAAACGGCAAACAATTGACCTGAAGAACTTGACCGCTGACTGTGCTGTCACCTTCCTCACTGGTTCCACTTCGGCCACTTTGTGAACTTGTCGATTGGGGACCGTACAAGTACTCAAAGCCCCGACGGCTTGGGGAAAAGGGCCGAGGATGTCGAGCCCCAGGACCGAGAAGGGCCAGGATAAAGGGATCGTCTGGAGAGTTTGAGCTGGTTGGTGTATCTGTTTGGAATGGAACTGGCACGCTTCACACTTTGTTACTTGTGTAGTTGCATCCTGGAGGGCTTCTGGCCAGAAGAAACCTTGCCGGAAAGCTTTGCCGGCAAGTGCCCTTGCGCCAATGTGGTGACCACATATGCCTCCATGTATCTCTGCCAACAGCTTCTGTTCATCTTCCCGGCAAATGCACTTCAATTTCACACCGTTGAGTCTTCTTACATGCGGGATGTTGTCAACAAACTGGTACATACTTGACTGCCGTGCTACTTTTTCCGCTTCTTCTTGCTCTTGGGAAGTTCTCCGTCTCAAGGAAATGGACGATTTGTTGTGCCCATCTTTGGAGCCTGTGGCTCGACAACAAGGACTAAAGGCTCATCTATCATCGCGGGAACATCAGCTTCTCGGCAAGGACACTCGTGGGTCCGTCGAACTTGATGATCCCGGCAAGCTTGCCGGAGCGAAACTTGTCGGGAGCGTTTGCTTCAACGATACAAACTGTATGGTTTGTCGGAGCAGACTGCTCCTCGGTGATATTTGTGTTGATTTTAGGGACCTTCTTGGCGGCGGCTTGTGGAGCTCTGCCGAAAGTAGTCGCGGAAACTAGTTTTCTCTTCTTGCTCTGTCTGTTGATGTTGTTACGGTTGGCTGAGTCAGCTTGAGCACAAAATTCCTGGTTCCACAGTAATTTAAGTGCGGCACATTTGGAGAGGCCATCAGCTATATCATTACGAGCTCTTGGACGTGTTCCATTTGCAAGCCTTCAAAGTGCTCTTCTAGCTTTCTCACTTCACCGACGAAAAGCTTCCATCAGCGGGCTCGATAATCTTTATTTACTTGGCGGACGACCGCCATGAGTCCCCCGACGATGAGCTTCTTAATCCCAAGGTCTATAGCAATCCTGAGACCGGCAAGCAAACCTTCATACTCTGCAGTATTGTTTGTTGCTTGTTCCTTGGGAAAGTGCATCTGGACTATGTACTTGAGGTGCTCTCCGATGGGTGCGATAAGCAACACGCCGGCACCGGCGCCTTGTAGCGAGAAGGCACCATCGAAGTACATTAGCCACTCTTTATTTGCTTCTTTGACGGGGATGCTTGTCTCTGTAATTTCTACATCTTGCGTTGGTGTCCATTCAGCTATGAATTCCGCCAATGCTCTACTCTGGATAGTTGAAGTGCTTTCAAATTTGAGACCAAAGCTTGATAGTTCCAAAGGCCCACTGGCGATTCTGCCTGTTGCTTCTGGATTTTGTAATATCCTTTTCAACGGAAAGCGAGTGACAACTGTTATCTCATGTGCTTGGAAGTAATGGCGCAGCTTTCTCGAGGCCATGAGGAGGCCGAAAAGCAACTTCTGCACACCAGAGTACCCTGACCTAGCCCCTTGCAGAAGGGAACTGACAAAATAGACTGGGCGCTGCACCATCTTCTTCTGTATCTTGTCGCAACCCTGCGCTGATCCATCCTTGTCGGGACCAGAGCTTGACGGCGAAGCCCCTTGCTTGTCGCTGGATGCGCCTGCCTCGGTTGCCGGCTCATCATCTGCTTCCCTCTCCGCTACTAACGCAGCACTAACCACTTGATTGGTTGCCGCAATATATAGCAACAACTTCTCTTGTGGCTTAGGTGCGACAAGTATTGGAGCGGAGGACAGGTACCTCTTTAAATCCTGCAGCGCAGCCTCCGCTTCGGGAGTCCATTTCATTGGACCTGCCTTTTTCAAAATCTTGAAAAATGGCAGGGCGCGCTCAGCAGACTTAGAGATAAACCTGCTGAGAGCAGCCACGCAACCGGCAAGCCTTCTGACATCCTTGACGAGCTTTGGTGCTTCAATCTGCTCAATAGCCTTGATCTTGTCGGGATTGGCTTCGATTCCCCGTTGAGATACAAAGAACCCGAGAAGCTTGCCGGAAGGGACTCCAAACACGCACTTCTCGGGGTTGAGCTTGAGGTTGATCTTGCGCAGATTTGCAAATGTCTCATCAAATCCTGAATCGAGTTGCTTTGTCCTTGCTTTTGACCACTATATCATCCATGTAAGCTTCTACATTTACGTATCTGCGGCTCAAAGGCATCATGGACTACTCTTGCAAAGGTTGAACCAGCATTCTTTAAACCGAAAGGCATTTGTATGAAGCAGTACGTGCCACATGGTGTAATGAATGCGGTTTTCTCTTCATCCTCTTCTGCCATGAAGATCTGATGATATCCTGAATATGCATCAAGAAATGAAAGCAGATCACATCCAGCCGTGGAGTCAACAATCTGGTCGATACGCGGCAAGGGAAATGGGTCTTTGGGACAAGCTTTATTAACATCAGTGAAGTCAATACAAAGTCTCCATTTCCCATTAGCCTTATGCAACTACGGATTGGCCAACCACGTGGGATGAAGTACTCCTGACAAGTCCTGCTGCTTCCAACTTCTTGATTTCTTACGCTATGAACTCTTGGCGCTCCACTGCCTGTTTCCTAACTTTTTGCTTGACGGGCCGTGCGTGAGGACAGACCGCTAGGTGGTGCTCAATTACTTTCCTGGGAACACCGGGGATGTCAGATGATTGCCACGCAAACACATCGACATTCGCCCGCAGGAAAGCAACGAGCTCGCCTTCCTATTTAGGGTCAAGCGCGGCACTGATGGTGAAGGTACCACCAGTGCTGTCCTCCTTGGAGGGCACCTTCTTGGTCTTCGGCGGAGCCGCCATCGTCTTCTTGCACTTGCCGGTGGAGCTCGATGGTGCGTCCTCGACGGTAGCACAGCACTCCGAGGAGGTGCGCTTGCCGGAGTGGGCAACAGAGCTCTTGCCGGACTTGGTGGTCTTCTTCTTCCCCCCGGGAGCTTCAGCGGCAAGTGGTTTGCTATCTGTGGCGGCTGCTGCATCCCGGTAAATCTTGTCGGCGCAGATAAGTGCATCCTTCTTGTCGCCATGGACAGAAATGACGCTTATCGGGCCGGGCATCTTGAGTAGGTTGTAAGCATAATGAGAGGCGGCCATGAACTTGGCGAGTGATGGACGGCCAAGTATGCCATTGTAGGGCAATGGGAAATCGGCGACGTCAAACGTGACCCTCTCAGTTCTGAAGTTGAGCTCGCTGCCGAATGTTACCGGCAACGTGATCTTCCCTTTGGGCTTGCTCCTTCCTGGGTTGATTCCTTGGAAAGTACCAGTTTCTTCGAGCTTGCTGTCGGGGATTTGAAGCTTTTGGAGCACTGCAGAGGAGATTAGGTTCAGTCCGGCCCCGCCGTCAACCAACATCTTTGTGACTTTGAGGTTGCGGATGGTTGGTGAGACCAACATCGGCAAGCACCCGACCGCAGTGATGCGATCAGGGTGGTCCTCAATGTCAAAAATGATGGGCGTGCTGGACCATTTCAGAGGTTTGCGCGACTCTATGGAGGGTTCTGCTGCATTAACCTCACGCATCCATTGTTTGAGTTGGCGGTGCGAGGTATGAAGAGAAGCACCACCGTCAACGCAAAGGACCTCTGTTGCCTTTTGAAACTCTTGTTCGTCTGCTTCATCGTCTTCCATGTCTTCGTCCTCTTCATCTTCATCTTCTTCCTTGTCGCGGCCACGGGGAGGTCTGTCTCCTTGCCACTGCTTGGCTTTGCCGCGGCGCCCTCCCCGACCGGGTCTCTTCTTACTTGCTGCACCTGCATCTTCTTGGGCCTTCTCCTTGTCTACTTCGCTCGTATTCAGCTCTCTATAGCTCAACAAGCTGCTCGACTTTCTTGCAGCTCAAGATCGTGGCCCTTAGTGCGGTGGATCTTCTGATCGCTTGTTGGAGCTGTCGGGCTTGTCGGCGCCGCCACAGCTTGGCGGTCGGCGTCACGGCAACCTCCTTGCGGAGCAACCAGCCTTGGCTTTGTTGGCAGCACCATCCTTGCCGGACTGCTCGACAACTAGTACTTATTGGTTTTTCTTCCTTCATTGTTTCGCATGGCTCTTTCTTGCCGGGCGATCTCCTCACCGTCGACTCTGCTCCCACATTCTCTCACGGAGTCTTCTTCCTTCTTCAGTAGCGTGCACACTTGTCGGCCAGGGCATAGAGCTCACGACGTCTTTCACTTTGCACATCGCCATCTCCTCCCTCATCCTGCGGTTTCGCACATTCGATGGAATGCACCGATCACCGCAGCAGGTGGGCGTCAGGATGTTGTAGTGCACTCGATGAATCTCTGGATGAACTTGCGCAGAGACTCCCCTCCTTCGGGCAAGCAGGTGGAGATCACTCTCTGGCCATGAGGCTTGTGGCGCTTGTGAAGGCGCCAACAAACTGGTGGCACAAATCTGCCAAGAAGAAATAGAGCCATCCGGCAAGTGCATGAGCCAAGATCCGGCGTCGGCTTGAGCACCGGGGAAAGTAGTTGGCGAGGATCTTGCCGTCTCGTCCCCGCAGCTTGCACCGCGATGGTGTAGATCTTGAGGAACTCCGATGGGTGTGTCCTGCCATCATACTTCTCCGCACATCTGGTTTGAAGTTTTTCTTGTCGGGCCACCGGACTTGCCGCAGCTCATGGGTGAACGCAGGGCAACCTATCACAGACTGCAAGTCGCCTGTTCCCCGGCGCATGCATATCGATAGCGGGCCCGCGCGCTGGTCGGATGACGACGCTTCTCTTGGCGCCGATACGGGTTCGGCGTCTTCTTCTTGCCGTTCTCGGAGAACTTGGCGCTGGTCGCGGCGAGCTCGCGGATCCGGCGACGCTGTGGAGTCGCTGTCGAGGTGGATCCGACGAGTCGGCGATCTTAGCTTCGGAAGGGGAGTGCATGGTGGCTGCACCCCGCAAGTCTCGCGCCATCAGCTCGCGCTTTGTCGCCTTGCCGCGGCTGCGAGGCACTTTCGGTTGCCTCGGACGTCGCCGTTAAGCGGCCGATGAGACTCTGAATTGTGGCCCTCCATTCATCGACCTTATCGGCCGTTGGAGGGTAATCTAAAGTAATCGAGCTCTAGCCAAGGCTTCCGCTGGTGTGGTTGGCGGCAGCGGCGTCTGCGGAGCGAAGAACGGATGTGCTCGGACTCCTAACCAAGTTAGGAGGAGCAGCATCCCGCCTAAGCGATCAGACTCGCTTCGTACCAGCATCTTGCCGGGTGCATGCGGTCTCGAGGGCCTCGGGATCCTCCAGCTTGGCCTTGATCCAGCGAGCGTATGGTGCCGCGAGCATCATGACGCTGCCGGTCCGCGCCTCCTGCGAAGGGCGACGGTGCGGACTCGGGCGCCGACGCCTGTGCTGCCTTGTCCTTGACCTGGCGGCATTGTGGGCTCTTTTCGACGATGCGGTTCCTCCGCCAAGATTTCCCCACCACCGACAGCTCCGGTGGTGGTGGGTTCGACGCGGACGGCTCTGCTGCTGCCGAAGACTTCTTCTTTGGCGCCATGTCGATGAAGATGTTGATGAAGTTGCTCGTGTAACCGCCGGATCGGGTTCACACAGCCTCGACTCTCCCCTACCTGGCGCACCAAAGATGTTGACGAACTTGCTCGTGTAACCGCCGGATCGGGTTCACACAGCCTTGACTCTCCCCTACCTGGCGCGCCAAAGATGTCGGGGAGAACTGATCGTGTCGCACGAACACCTACAGGACCTGGGTCCCTTGTGGTTCGGAGGGGGGCGGAGATTGCACAAAGAGCGGATCGAGGCGATGCACACGAGAGGATTTACCCAGCTTCGGAGCTCTCCGGAGAGATAATACTCCTACTGCTGCTCTGTGGATTATCTTGTGTTCTTGCTAGGGAGTAATGGGAGCTACAAGACCTAGCCTGAGTGTGGTTTCGTATGAGTATGATGAACTAAGCCGGAGCTGGACCGAACCCTTTCTACGTTGCACTTGGGCCTCCTTTTATAGGCATAAGGGGTCACCACATGTGGCAAGTAGACAAGGGTAAGATGGTAAAAACATAGGTTGGTACACCGCTCATGCAGGTGTACAGTAATCTATACCTAACTCGACGGCAAGGGACAAGAGTCATCAATGCCCATCTTAGTCGCCCGAACAGTGTAACAGGGACCGTCAAGTGCGCCTCCGTTTGCCACGATGGTAGCTTTGTCGGCGCCGCTTATCACTGCTCCCGCTGGCTGCACAGCCCGTCGACACGCTGCGTGCTTGGGAGAGCCCGTGGTGACACGTTGGCGGGTGAGCTGGAGCGGAGATGAAGAGAGGTCACTTGCAGCGGCGAGTACTTTGCAGCGGCAAGGTTCTTGTCGCGCTCGAGCTTATCGCTCACCAAGCCTTCCCGCAAGCTCCTCTTGCCGGGCCTTGTTTCCTTCGCATACTGGTGGCCTTCCGGCAAGCTCCTCTTGCCGGGTCTTGATTACTTTGTTCTTGAATGGCTCACCGCAAGCTCCTCTTGCCGGGTCTTGTTTTCTCAAGGGTCATGGAGGGTCTTGGCAGATGCCCGGCAAGGCTTGCCACGAGGACGCTGCGACTGCCCGTGCACAGGTTCGGGGTACTAAGGTACCCCTACTTTAGTACACCGACACGCACTCTTACCCTTCCATCATTGCTAGCCTCTTCGATACCATGCATTGCCCTTTCTCACCTTGAGAGCTGGTGTAAACTTCGCTGGTGCATCCGAACCCCATGATATGATACGCTCTATCACACATAAGCCTCCTTATATCTTCCTCAAAACAGCCACCATACCTAACTATTATGGCATTTCTATAACCATTCCGAGATATATTGCCATGCAACTTTCATTTGTTCCGTTTATTATGACACGCTTCATCATTGTCATGTTGCCTTGCATGATCATGTAGTTGACATCGTATTTGTGGCAAGGCCACCATGCATAATTTTTCATACATGTCACTCTTGATTCATTGCCCATCCTGTACACACGGGAGGCGCTCATA
Source organism: Aegilops longissima (assembly GCA_021605205.1). Lineage (NCBI taxonomy): Eukaryota > Viridiplantae > Streptophyta > Magnoliopsida > Poales > Poaceae > Aegilops > Aegilops longissima. The sequence continues at coordinate 264,287,729 of CM038678.1, read as the reverse complement.
TAGAGTCATATTTTGTTCTAGTATCGAGTTGTAATCCTTGAGTTGTAAATAAATAGAAGTGTGATGATCATCATTGTTAGAGCATTGTTCCGTGTGAGGAAATAAAAAAAGAGAGAGAAAGGCCAAATAAAAAAGAGAGAAAGGCCAAATACAAAAAATGAGAAAGGCCAAATAAAAAAAGGCCCAAAATGAGAGAAAAGGAGAGAAGGGACAATGCTACTATCCTTTTTCCACACTTGTCCTTCAAAGTAGCACCATGTACTTCATGATAGACGATAACCCACAAGTATAGGGGATCGCAACAGTTTTCGAGGGTAGAGTATTCAACCCAAATTTATTGACTCGACACAAGGGGAGCCAAAGAATATTCTCAAGTATTAGCAGTTGAGTTGTCAATTCAACCACACCTGGATAACCTAGTATCTGCCGCAAAGTGTTTAGTAGCAAAGTAATATGGAAGTAACGATAATAGTAGCAAAAGTAATATTTTTGGGATTTGTAGTGATTGTAACAGTAGCAACGGAAAGTAAAAAAGCGAAGAATAATATGTGAAAAGCTCGTAGGCATTGGATCAGTGATGGAGAATTATGCCGGATGCGGTTCATCATGTAACAGTCATAACATAGGGTGACACAGAATTAGCTCCAATTCATCAATGTAACGTAGGCATGTATTCTGAATATAGTCATACGTGCTTATGGAAAAGAACTTGCATGACATCTTTTGTCCTACCCTCCCGTGGCAGCGGGGTCCTAATGGAAACTAAGGGATACTAAGGCCTCCTTTTAATAGAGTACCAGACCAAAGCATTAACACATAGTGAATACATGAACTCCTCAAACTATGGTCATCACCGGGAGTGGTCCCGATTATTGTCACTTTGGGGTTGCCGGATCATAACACATAGTAGGTGACTATAGACTTGCAAGATAGGATCAAGAACTCACATATATTCATGAAAACATAATAGGTTCAGATCTGAAATCATGGCACTCGGGCCCTAGTGACAAGCATTAAGCATAGCAAAGTCATAGCAACATCAATCTCAGAACATAGTGGATACTAGGGATCAAACCCTAACAAAACTAACTCGATTACATGATAAATCTCATCCAACCCATCACCGTCCAGCAAGCCTACGATGGAATTACTCACGCACGGCGGTGAGCATCATGAAATTGGTGATGGAGGATGGTTGATGATGACGACAGCGACGGATTCCCCTGTCCGGAGCCCCGAATGGACTCCAGATCAGCCCTCGCGAGAGGTTTTAGGGCTTGGCGGCGGCTCCGTATCGTAAAACGCGATGAATCCTTCTCTCTGATTTTTTTCTCCCCGAACACGAATATATGGAGTTGGAGTTGAGGTTGGTGGAGCGTCAGGGGGCCCACGAGGCAGGGGGCGCGCCCGGGGGGGCAGGCGGGCCCCCCACCCTCGTGGACAGGGTGTGGGCCCCCTGACATGGATTCTTCTTCCAGTATTTTTAATATTTTCCAAAAATATGCTTCGTGGAGTTTCAGGTCATTCCGAGAACTTTTGTTTCTGCACATAAATAACACCATGGCAATTCTGCTGAAAACAGCGTCAGTCTGGGTTAGTTCCATTCAAATCATTCAAGTTAGAGTCCAAAACAAGGGCAAAAGTGTTTGGAAAAGTAGATACGACGGAGACGTATAAACTCCCCCAAGCTTAAACCTTTGCTTGTTCTCAAACAATTCAGTTGATAAACTAAAAGTGATAAAGAAAAACTTTTACAAACTCTGTTTGCTCTTGTTGTTGTAAATATGTAAAGCCAGCATTCAAGTTTTCAGCAAAGATTATAAATAACCGTACTCAAAATAACACTTAGGTCTCATGTTTACTCATGTCAATGGCATAATCAACTAGCGAGCAATAATAATAAATCTCGGATGACAACACTTTCTCAAAACAATCATGATATGATATAACAAGATGGTATCTCGCTAGCCCTTTCTGAGACCGCAAAACATAAATGTAGAGCACCTTTAAAGATCAAAGACTGACTAATCATTGTAATTCATGGTAAAAGAGATCCAGTCATAGTCATACCCAATATATATTAATAGTAATGGATGCAAATGACAGCAGTGCTCTCCAGCTGGTGCTTTTTAGTAAGAGGATGATGACTCAACATAAAAGTAAATAGATAGGCCCTTCGCAGAGGGAAGCAGGGATTTGTAGAGGTGCCAGAGCTCTATTTTAAAGCAGAGATAAATAATATTTTGAGCAGCATACTTTCATTGTCAACATAACTACCAAGAGATGGCGATATCTTCCATGCTACACACATTATAGGAAGTTCCCAAACAGAATGGTAAAGTTTATACTCCCCCTCCACCAATAAGCATCAATCCATGGCTTGCTAGAAACAACAAGTGCCTCCAACTAGCAACAGTCCCAGGGGGAGTTTTGTTTGCAATTATTTTGATTTGATTTGCATAAAGCATGGGACTGGGCATCCCGGTGACCAGCCATTTTCTCGTGAATGACAAGCGGAGTCCACTCCTCTTGAGAATTACCTGCCTAGCATGGAAGATATGGACAGCCCTAGTTGATACATGTGTTATTCGAGCATACAAAACAGAATTTCATTTGAAGGTTTAGAGTTTGGCACATACAAATTTACTTGGAACGGTAGGTAGATACCGCATATAGGAAGGTATGGTGAACTCATATGGCATAACTTTGGGGTTTAAGGGATTGGATGCACAAGCAGTATTCCCGCTTAGTACAAATGAAGGCTAGCTAAGGACAGGGAAGCGACCAACTAGAGAGGGACAATAGTCGTGAACATGCATTAAAATTAATAAACATTGAGTACAAGCATGAGTAGGATATAATCCACCATGAACATAAATATCGTGAAGGCTATGTTGATTTGTTTCAACTACATGTGTGAACATGTGCCAAGTCGAGTCACTTAAATCATTCAAAGGAGGATACCAACCCACTATACCACATCACGACCATTTTCATAGCATGTTGGCACGCAAGGTAAACCATTATAACTCATAGCTAATCAAGCATGGCACGAGCAACTATGATCTCTAATTGTCATTGCAAACATGTTTATTCATAATAAGCTGAATCAGGAACAATGAACTAATCATATTTACAAAAACAAGAGAGGTCGAGTTCATACCAGCTTCTCTCATCTCAGTCAGTCCATCATATATCGTCATAATTGCCTTTCACTTGCACGACCGAACGATGTGAATAATAATAAGAGTGCACGTGCATTGGACTAAGCTGGAATCTGCGAGCATTCAATTCAAGGGAGAAGACAAGGTAATATGGGCTCTTGGTTAAACCAACAATAATGCATATAAGAGCCACTTCAACAATTTAATCATGGTCTTCTCCTATCGACCCCCAAAGAAAAGGAAAGAAATAAAACTATTTACGCGGGAAAGCTCCCAACAGGCAAAAGAAGAACGGGAAATCATTTTGGGTTTTATTTTAATTATTACTACTACAACAAGAAAGTAAACTAGCTTAAAGCTAAACTAATTTTTTTGGTTTTTCTTAAGGTTTATCAAACACACAAGAAGAAAGCAAGAAAAAGAAAATAAACTAGCATGGATAATACAATGAAAGAGTATGAGCACCGACATCTAGCAATGAGTGTGTGTGAACATAAATGTAATGTCGGTGGGAAATACGTACTCCCCCAAGCTTAGGCTTTTGGCCTAAGTTGGTTTATTGCCACGGATGGCTTGGCGGATATCCATAGTTGTAGCTAGGGTCATACGGAGATGCGGCGGCTATTGCCTCCTGAGCTGCAGCGTGGCGGCAAGCTGCCTCCGCCCTCCTCTCGTACTCATCTGCCTCCTCTCTAGTAATAAAATGTCTTCCTTTTGCCTGATAATGAAAGAAGGCATGAGCAGGGAGAGTAATATGGACAGCACGACGTTTGTCAAAGATTAGTCGGTATTGGAGAGGTGGTTCATTCCTCTCGACAAACTGGTGATGAACCATAGCATTAAAATCTAGATAAGTAGGAGGCAACTCAATATCATCATTACGTATGGTTACACCAAGAAAATCAGCTAAGCGGGTTGCATAAATTCCACCGAAGAAATCTCCATTAAATCTATTATGATGCAACCTACGTGCAACAATGGCTCCCAAATTATAAGATTTGTCTCCTAACACAGCACTCCTAAGAATACTGAGGTCAGGGACACACATATGACATGCTTCATCTTTACCATTTATGCACCTACCTATGAAGAGAGCAAAATAATGTATAGCAGGAAAATGAATGCTCCCTATGGTAGCTTGTGCTTTATCTCTACATTCCCCCACAGTTATACAAGCAAGAAAATTTCTAAATTCAGATTTGCGAGGTTCACTAGCACTACCCCGTTGTGGAAGTTTGCAAGCAGCGGTAAAATCCTCTAAGTCCATCGTATAAGATTTTTCATAAAGATCAAACAGGACAGTTGGAGAATTGTGTGAAGATGAAAATTCAAACCTCCTCATGAAGGAACTAGTGAGATGGTGGTACTGGCGGCACTTTTCCTCCTCGAGGCTCACAAGATCAGCGTTATGCAAATATGCGTTAAATTCTTCCTTGATTCCCGCTCGATCCATAAAGTCTTCTGAAGTCCATTCACAAGACCGCACTGGAGCGTTCCTTGGTGGCTCATCATCAGCATCACGCATTGCAAGCCTGGGTCCTTGCTTCCTTGAAGAACCACCTTGGTACATTTTCCTAAGCATATTTCCTCCTCTAAAAAATTTCTGAAATTTTTAGTAACTTCAAATAAAAGTGAACCAAGCTCAACAAAATTGATAGCAACTACGCCCACAAGTGCCTAGAGCCTATATCATGCATTAGAACTACTTAGAACTATATAAATTTGACATGCAAGCTCAAGAACATGGTCACCTAGGCAGCACAAATTTGCAATGAATAAAGCACTAGAACAAAAACTAATTGGACCAATGGAGGAGTCACATACCAAGGAACAATCCCCCCAAGCAATTTTGTGGGAGGTGCTTTGAGCAAGGAGATCGAAAACCGCAGCAAAATGAGCTAGAACTCGTGCTTGAGCTGGATGGTGATTTTTTTGCGAGGAAGAAGAAGTGTGTGGGTGCAAGAATAAGTGGAGGGGAGCCACCGTGGGCGAGGCAGGGGCACGCCCTGTAGGGGTGGGAGCGCCCTGGACCCTCGTGGCCAAGTGTTTGCTCCCCCTGCTGTCCTCTCAGTTCGAGATATTCTCAAATATTCCAGAAAAAATCATATTAAATTGGTAGGGCATTAGGAGAACTTTTAGTTTTGGGGTATTTTTATATTGCACAGATAATTCAGGAAACAGACAGAAAATTACTATTTTTACTTTATTTCAACTAAATAACAGAAAGTGGAGAGAGGGTACAGAAGGTTGTGCTTTCTAGTTTCATCCATCTCATGCTCATCAAAAGGAATCCACTAACAAGGATGATCAAGTCTTGTTAACAAACTACTGCCGAATAACATGGAACCGGAGAAATTTCAAATAACACTATGTTACCTCAACGGGGATATGCACATCCCCAATAATAAGAATATCATATTTCTTCTTGACAATAGGAAGAGGAAATTCAAAACCTCCAAAAATAATTGATGCAATGTTTCCAATAGAGTTGATACTATGGACTTGAGGTTGTTTCCTCGGAAAGTGTACTGTATGCTCATTACCATTAACATGAAAAGTGGCATTGCCTTTGTCAGGACCCCGATCCTAAGTCACACCGATCTAGCATGTAACACATCATATCACTTTGCGGCCTCACGCACGGTATTCCCACGGGTGTCGCCTTACCATGGCCCAGGACCGTTTGCGTCTTTTGGCTCACGTATATGATAGTGTCGCTAGCATCCATATGACAAAGAACCCGGGCCGACATGGCTAGTCGTGAACCCAAAGCGGCGCTAACCTATGGGGACAGGCATACATGAATCACATCGAGCATGTCGGTCATCAGCGTATATATTCGGGCTGTAGCACTGGCTATGAGACTCGGTATCCCGGGCTGTAGCAGGCTAGGCAGGACTCGAATAACACCGTGTGACATTTCCCGAAGGACGGACATAGGAACGAAGTGAAACACATGCCGCCAGCCAAGTGTCCAAGCAGTAGTGCTGGGCTAGCGGGACTCCGTGAACCGGGCTGTAGCGGACTACTATCGCTCAGAAGCACGAGACTACATTTCCCCATATGAGAGGCTGCCAAGGATAAACAACTAGTTTGTCGGATCCCACACATACCAAGCATTTCAAACATACACACAATATGCTCAATATGTGTAGATACAACATGGCATCACAACATAACTCTCGACTCAAAATATTATTCATTAGGCTCAAGAGCGAGATATTACAAACATGGGTCTCATGACCCAACACTCAGAGCATAAAAGTCAAAGCACAAGCGGAAGCTAAACATGTCTGAGTACAGACAACTATAAATGAAAAGGCTGAGAAGCCTGACTATCTACCAGATCCTGCCGAGGCACAAGATCGTAGCTGAGGTAACAAGCTAAACGTCGAAGTCCACGTGGAACTACTAGCGAGACTGACGTCTCTCTGCAAAACATAAATAAGCAAACGTGAGTACAATTGTACTCAGCAAGACTTACATCAGAACTAACTACATATGCATCATTATCAAAAGGGGGTGGTGGAGTTTGACTGCAGCAAGCCAGCTTTGACTCGGTGGCTATCTGAACTACATTGCAAGTAACTCTTTTGAGGTGGCGCTACGAGTCCACATATTCACCATATCAAATACACCACTATGGATCCGCTCCGTCTACCTCGAGAACGCCATCCATAGCACTCACGCTTATCTTGCGTATTTTAGAGTATCCACTTTCACTTGTCTATGAACTATGCAAGGGGTCCAAGTTTCCATATCCGAGGAATCCGGCTATTCGAATAGATAATGATAACCCTGCAGGGGTGTACTTCTTCACACACGCTCTCGCCACTTATCGCCCTGTACACGTCATGTACCTCGGCAACCTTCAAGCGAAAGCCGGGCGAGGGAGTCGGCCACGACCTGACTAACCACACAAGTCTCTCGTCCAGGTTTATCGCCTATTCGGGTTCCATCCGCAAGGAGATCCGGCCGGGGTGTCGCTCACGGCCCCAAACGATGTGAGCAGGGTTCCCAAGCCCACCAACCGGGTGCCACTTGGTACACCGTGCCACAGGCCTAGTCTGTCCCAAGCCCACCTGCAGGGTGCCACTTGGTAGACTACTAACACTACCTACAAACACCGAAACTAGTTGCAACTCCCGGACAGAGATCAAGTTGATTAATAAGTCGAGAGGGTCGAGTTACGGAACCCAATGTGTGGTAGTAACTGTTCATGGATCACAAACACGAACTCAGTTCACGAGGACGGTTTCAATGAGACAACCCACCATGTACTCCTACATGGCCTCTCACCGCTACCTTTACCAAATCGTGTTCACACACTTAGCTCACACACAGTAGGACATGTTCATAACAATTCCAATTCATTCCCGATGAATCAGACCGACTCAACTCTAAGCATGGAGGCATGACAAACAAGCATAAATGAGTAGGCACAACATGGCTCAAACAACTCCTACTCATGCTAGTGGGTTTCATCTAATTACTGTGGAATGACAGGTCATGCAAAGGATCAAGGGGTTCAGCTACCGCAGCAAGTAACACATGAGTCGTTGTTGTCCTAATGCAGTAAAATAGAGCAGGAGCGAGAGGGTGGGATTATATCGGAATGAACAAGGGGGTTTTGCTTGCCTGGCACTTCTGAAGATAATATAGTTCTTCATCGGTGTCATCAAACAATCGTCGGAACGTCGTCTACCGAGAGGGGACAATTACCGGCAAATAAGAGAGAACACAATCAATGCAATGCACATTCACATGAATGACATGTCATATTAAGGTACTGAATTCACCTAATGCAATAATAATCCAAGTTAGTTGAAGTGGAATTCAAACAAGGTTGAACTCCAACTCCAAATGCTATTTCATAAATTACCCTAATCATGATTCATCCTATTCAGTGAGGTTAACTTGTTCAAACATGCATGATCATGGCATAAACAGATTCTTCATATTTTTCTGATCATTTTTCATATATAAATTATTGCATTTGGAGCTATAGATTAAAAGTTATAGGCATTTGAAATTTGAATTATATTCTGGAATTACTATATCAAAATAAATCCAGAATTCATTTATTGCGTCAGCATGAGGTCAGCGTGACGTCAGGGGTCAACGGGGTCGTCCAGGTCAAACTGACCAGTGGGACCCGCATGTCAGTAGTTAGTTTAACTAATTAACTTTAATTAGAACTAATCTAATTAGTTAACCAGGGGGGGGGTCCACCGTCATTGACTCGAGCAGCGATCAGCAGGGCCCACCACCAATGGTCGTGATCAACTCGCTGGCGTCTAGCCGCCGGCGAGGCCAGCGCCGGGCGGAGCAAAGTGTTTTTTAACGCCCGCCACCAAATGGGGCGCGAAGGCATCTACGTGGAGCTGGAGACGAACCGCAGCTCTTGGTGGGTTAGCCGTGGTCGGGTGGTCGGAATGGTGCCGGGGGCGACCTAGGCGGCCCGGAGTTCGCCGAGGTCGAACACGGCGCTAGGGAGCACGGCGAGGCGCGGGAGTGGCGCGCTGCGCCCTGTGAGTGCGGTGAGGGCGGTGGTGAGCTCGGGAGCGAGCGTGCGCGGTTGTGGCCACGGCTACGCCATGGCCGGCGGCGAGGAGCAATCGGCTCCGGTGGAAGTCGGCGTTAGCGAGAGGAAAAGGGCCAGGGGAGAGAGGGGATCGACGCAGCAGCTCACCGCGGATCGAACGAAGGGGTTGGCGAGCTCGGGGAGGCTTCTGCGACGGTGAATTGGCGGCGGCGATCCTCGGTGGCCGAGAAGGGGAAGACGCGTGGGCGGCGATGCAGGGCTCCCGCGGTCCAATTGGTGGGTGTAGATGACGCAGAAGGCCAAGGCGGTCCTCCTGACCCATCGGGAGGCACGGATGGACGGTGGCAGCGGCTATGGCGGTAGCGAGCTCATGGCGTCATGGCCATGGTGGAGAGGGCGAGAGGAGGCGAGGGGGAGAGAGGACCAGTGAGTGAAGGGGGGGGGAGGCGTGGCGCGCTCGGGGACTCGTCCCAGGCGTCGGTGGAGTGAAGCGAGCAGGGTGGAGGTGGCTGCAAGCAGCAACGACGACACGCCTCGCCACCTTGGCGAGAGGTTGAAGACAGTGGGGGAAGTTGGGCTGGGCCTCGGCCACAGTCTTTGGCCAGATGGGGCACTAGGTGGGCTGCAGTGGCGCCTGTAGTCCTTCTCTCTCTCTTTTTATTTCCATTTTCTATTTTCTGTTTGTTTTAGTTTAGTAAAATACTAAACCATTTAAATAAATCCTGGAAATAATTGTGGGCATTAACTGAATTATTACAGAGGCCCTTAACTATTTTCAAAATTGTTGGAGCATTTAAAATATTAATAGTATTTAAATGCCCCAATTCAAATACAATATGGTTTACTCAAAATCCAAAATGTCTTGGAAAAATATCCATCACCTCTGGATATGGTTTTCACCTTTTCCATTAATCATGAATATTTTGCAAACCAATTTGGGTTTTGAAAATATTTTGAATTTGAACCTATGTGAATTGCTTTAGTGCTAGGGCTTGATCATCCCCATTTCAAATTTCATGGAAATTAAACATGATGCATGGATGCAATGCTACTAGTTACAAGCAGGCTCTAGGGTTGATCTGGGGCTGTGACAGCTCACCCCCACTAAACAAGAATCTCGCCCCGAGATTCAAGGCGTGAGGTAAGAGGAAAAGGGAAGTCACAAACTATCACAATCTTCATGATCCATTTGCCTTCTCGAAGATGTTGATTTACTCCATCATCTTGGTCTTGATGTCTTTGCTTTCGAGATCTTTACCCGACACGACAACAGAAAGAAGGGGGAAACCCTACATGATTCGATCTTCACGAAGATCAAGTAAACATGATCGACTCACGGACTGAGACGGTGACACATCTCGAGTTGAGACACAAAATACATCGAGAGGGATGGAAGAACAACAACAGGGTTTGATTGGTGGCAACAATTCCACGCTTAGGGAGATGGTGGATGGTGTCAAGGTGGTGAGGAAATATTTACTATGATCCCGTAACGGGACACCTCGAGAAAGGTGGCGCAAAGAACTATTCCCTTAAGTGGCAAAAAGAATTACTTTTGATCCATAGATCATTGGAACTCTTTACACCAGCCTAAGGCAATCGCAAGCGATCATGTGGTGGAAGGCAAAGGAATGGTACACCCGGACTAGAATGGATGATGTGGACTACCTTGTTGAAGACAACGCAATGGATGATTTTTGCTTATCATCGGAGGTGGAGGGACCCATGGTAAGTCCACTTTGAAGATAAACCTGGACAAGAATTGCTAGGAAGACAGTCTATAGCGAGATAGCACAAGGACGGTGCAAGCTGGGAACGAAATGCAACTGTTCGAATGTTCCAACCATCATATCCGCCTGAGATTCAGATCTGGTTGGTGTTAGGATATTTCAGACTCAGCACGTCTGAAAAGGAAAGGTTGCAACACAATTTGACGAGATGGCGTTGCGAGATTCTCGGGATATGAACTACGATAGCAAGCTCCAAAACATGAGCTGGTTTTGCTACAAACATGTGAACACGTTGTCCTAGACAAGCATGACCACATGGTAGTCTTATAATAAAACACTACCGAGTTCGGGTGGGGGAACCATCATCGAGGAATATCGAAGTCTTAACATAATTCATGATTAGCTCTTATGAAAGAACTCCTTTTCCTTGAACAAATCAATCAGTGGCTTGGTGTGCTAGGAATACATACGGAATGAAGATGATCAGTCTATCAAACCATAGAATACTTCGCACATGCATGGCTGACTTGGAATGATTCCAGAGGAAGCAAAACAAACCTTTCTCAAATTCATGGTGGCAACTTACACCTAAAACACATAAATTCGAGGAAGTCTCTTCAACCATCCAAGCATAAGCTTCATGAACGGCACACGAAGAAATGCTTACGCAAATTTCCAACACTAGGTGGATGTTCAACACGACTCATGGGGGGAGACGAAATGCTACTGATGGGCTCAACAGCAACTCATCGGAATTCCCATATCACTGGACTTCCACCATCATGTGAACAAGGTGTTAGCATTGGTCAGACCAAAGATGTAATGGGTATGCTCGAGGGGTTAACCACGGGTAAGACAACATCACGAATATCGTTGGTTCTGATTTGACTTGACAATGGCCCATACTCAAATCAAAGAATTGGTAGGACAATAGATCCAGCAACTGATCACAGGGACCAATCGATGAAGATATCATCTTTCTTCAACACACACTACACAAGAATATCCCATTGGATCGAACTAGGTTAGGCAAGCTTTTATCTTCCAACTCTCCAAGTTGTTGTCTAGCTTAACCAACTAGCTCAGGGATATCCAACACAGATTCTTGGAGAAGGGTGGTTTAGAGGAAACCAACTTGATCACGAGCCCAACATAACAGTCAGAAACAACCCGTAACACTTCCAAGAAGATATGTGGAAAGTCGCGAACCACCGATATGTTACTAAGCTCGAGAGCAATCTTGCTTTTGAGGGCAAGACGATATGATCGAACGAGTGAGGACTTGACACAATCCTAACTTATCAATCGAAGTGTGCACCAGAAATAAGGACTAGGTAGCACGATCAATCTTAGGATGATGGTTTAATAACCAACACGCCAAGAATGAGAGTATTGTCCATTTACTACCAAGCAACGAGTTGCTCGGAGTATTAATTTCACACATCGCAATTCACTTGTCGGCTTTCCGGTTACAATAACACGGGACCGAGGAATGAATGATGATGGTGAGAAGTATCACTACGTCAAAAATTCATGAGAGCTAGTGCAATCCTCATGACTCTCTTGACATAAAGATGGTAACACTCCAAGGTAGAACAGAACAAAAGCTGAATTGGCATTTTGATCTGCGGGATACAACTACTTTGACCCAATCCTAGAAATGGATGAGGTACTGGAGTTTGTTTCTCCTAGTCATTCCGGGATAGAATGGCTTGACGGACCACAAGGATAAAATGCATCGATGAACACAAATGCACACATACCCTTGGCTATCAATTGATAGATGAAGGTCAGAAGGCATCTAAGAGAACAACTCAAAGGAACATATAATTTTCTGAGTTGTGGATGCACAGATTAGTATGTCGAGCAAGCTCAACATTTCTTCCGGATAACCCATGCAGAAAGGTAGAATCGGCAGATTCACAATTATGAATGGAGAACTCCTCAAGAGCATCTTATTGTGAATCTTTTGGCTCAAAAGAACTTCGCCATAAGCGGTTCGTAGTATTTGGAAGAAGGAAATACCACGGACCTCGAGGACTATCGCAAAGGTTACTAATATCCTAAAGGCACTAGCAAATACTAACAACATGAAGTAGGATGAATCTCGGATTCAGAACCCAGGAGTAGAATACCTACTACTAAATGGCATCACGGGATGCTTTCGAAAGTGATGGCCAGAATCATCACACTGGGGATACAAAACATTGCTAAATTGCTAGGTGACTTCCTAAACACCTAGGGTCATAATAATAATTCCAACATAATTGTCAAGGCAATAAATTACCTCAACGCACCGGTTAGTGTGCTTATTCGACCAAAAGGACATCGAAGCAGAAAGAAAGGATTTGCAAATGCATCGACTATTTAGAGACACAGGATGACTTGGACAGATAACGGCTGTAAATGCTCAAAATGATTTGAGACATCCTGCAGAAATGGTGGCATAACCACTCAACAACATCATAACAAGATTCTGAGATCAACAGTTATCATACATAAATAGTAGGAACTGAACTGGGGATTAAAACCAACAATCTTATAAGTCTATGGATAAGTAACATGTCATCCTAATAGATAGATGAGAAGCCTAGTTCTTAAACCCCGTAGAAGAGAAGAGGATGACTCAGATCAGAAGGCCATGAGGTATAAGAAGTAAAAAGAGCCTTACGTTCCCTTCCACAATCAATTCCCTTACATAACTAAAGCATTTATAGACACAACTTGACCAGTTTGGCTTGGTAATCCTCTGAGCAATCGGGCTCGATACCAACGCTGTCAGGAACCCGATCCTAAGTCACACCGATCTAGCATGTAACACATCATATCACTTTGCGGCCTCACGCACGGTATTCCCACGGGTGTCTCCTTACCATGGCCCGGGACCGTTTGCGTCTTTTGGCTCACGATATGATAGTGTCGCTAGCATCCATATGACAAAGAACCCGGGCCGACATGGCTAGTCGTGAACCCAAAGCGGCGCTAACCTATGGGGACAGGCATACATGAATCACATCGAGCATGTCGGTCATCAACGATATATTCGGGCTGTAGCACTGGGCTAACAGACTCCGGATCCCGGCTGTAGCAGGCTAGGCAGGACTCGAATAACACCGCGTGACATTTCCCGAAGGGACAGACATAGGAACGGTGAAACACATGCCGCCAGCCAAGTGTCCAAGCAGTAGTCTTTGGGCTAGCGAGGACTCGTGAACCGGGCAGTAGCGGACTACTATCGCTCGTAAGCACGAGACTACATTTCCCCATATGAGAGGCTGCCAAGGATAAACAACTAGTTTGTCGGATCCCACACATACCAAGCATTTCAAACATACACACAATATGCTCAATATGTGTAGATACAACATGGCATCACAACATAACTCTCGACTCAAAATATTATTCATTAGGCTCCAAGAGCGAGATATTACAAACATGGGTCTCATGACCCAACACTCGAAACATACAAGTCAAAGCACAAGCGGAAGCTAAACATGTCCGAGTACGCACAACTATAAATGAAAAGGCTGAGAAGCTTGACTATCTACCGAGATCTGCCGAGGCACAAGATCGTAGCTGAGGTAACAAGCTAAACGTCAAGTCCACGTGGAACTACTAGCGAGACCGACGCCTCTCGCAAAACATAAATAAGCAAACGTGAGTACAATTGTACTCAGAAGACTTACATCGAACTAACTACATATGCATCATTATCAAAAGGGGTGGTGGAGTTTGACCGCAGCAAGCCAGCTTTGACTCGGTGGCTATCCCGAACTACGATTGCAAGTAACTCTTTTGAGATGGCGCACACGAGTCCACATATTCACCATATCAATACACCACTATGGATCCGCCCCGTCTACCTCACGAAACGCCATCCATAGCACTCACGCTTATCTTGCGATTTTAGAGTATCCACTTTCACTTGTCTATGAACTATGCAAGGGGTCCAAGTTTCCATATCCGAGGAATCCGGCTATTCAATAGATAATGATAACCCCGCAGGGTGTACTTCTTCACACACGCTCGCCACTTATCGCCTCAGACACGCCATGTACCTCGGCAACCTTCAAGCGGAAGCCGGGCGAGGGAGTCGGCCACGACCGACTAACCACACAAGTCTCTCGTCCGGGTTTATCGCCTATTCGGGTTCCATCCGCAAGGAGATCCGGCGGGTGTCGCCACGGCCCCAAACGATGTGAGCAGGGTTCCCAAGCCCACCAACCGGTGCCACTTGGTACACCGTGCCATCAGTGCCTAGTCTGTCCCAAGCCCACCTGCATGGGTGCCACTTGGTAGACTACTAACACTACCTACAAACACCGAAACTAGTTGCAACTCACGGACAGAGATCAAGTTGATTAATAAGTCGAGAGGGTCGAAGTTACCGAACCCAATGTGTGGTAGTAACTGTTCATGGATCACAAACACGTAACTCAGTTCTTGAGGACGGTTTCAATGAGACAACCCACCATGTACTCCTACATGGCCTCTCACCGCTACCTTTACCAAATCGTGTTCACACACTTAGCTCACACACAAGAGGACATGTTCATAACAATTCCAATTCATTCCCGATGAATCAGACCGACTCAACTCTAAGCAGTAGCAGGCATGACAAACAAGCATAAATGAGTAGGCACAACATGGCTCAAACAACTCCTACTCATGCTAGTGGGTTTCATCTAATTCTTGTGGAATGACAGTCATGCAAAGGATCAAGGGGTTCAGCTACCGCAGCAAGTAACACATGAGTCGTTGTTGTCCTAATGCAGTAAAATAGAGCAGGAGCGAGAGGGTGGGATTATATCGAATGAACAAGGGGTTTTGCTTGCCCGGCACTTCGAAGATAATATAGTTCTTCATCGGTGTCATCAAACAATCGTCGGACGTCGCTCACCGAGAGGGACAATTACCGCAAATAAGAGAGAACACAATCAATGCAATGCACATTCACATGAATGACATGTCATATTAAGGTACTGAATTCACCTAATGCAATAATAATCCAAGTTAGTTGAAGTGGAATTCAAACAAGGTTGAACTCCAACTCCAAATGCTATTTCATAAATTACCCTAATCATGATTCATCCTATTCAGTGAGGTTAACTTGTTCAAACATGCATGATCATGGCATAAACAGATTCTTCATATTTTTCTGATCATTTTTCATATATAAATTATTGCATTTGGAGCTATAGATTAAAAGTTATAGGCATTTGAAATTTGAATTATATTCTGAATTACCATATCAAAATAAATCCAGAATTCATTTATTGCGTCGAGATGAGGTCGGCGTGACGTCAGGGTCAACGGGTCGTCCAGTCAAACTGACCAGTGGGACCCGCATGTCAAGAGTTAGTTTAACTAATTAACTTTAATTAGAACTAATCTAATTAGTTAACCAGGGGGGGGGTCCACCTGTCATTGACTCAGAGCAGTCAACAGGCCCACCACCAATGGTCGTGATCAACTCGCTGGCGTCTAGCCACGGCGGCCAGCGCTGGGGAGAAAAGTGTTTTTGCGCCCGCCACCAAACGGGGCGCGGAAGGCATCTACGTGGAGCTGGAGACGAACCGCAGCTCTTGGTGGGGTTAGCCGTGGTCGGGGTGGTCGGAAATGGTGCCGGCGGCGACCTAGGCGGCCGCCGGAGTTCGGCCGAGGTCGAACACGGCGCTAGGGAGCACGGCGAGGCGCGTGGAGTGGCGTTTTGCGCCCCTGTGAGTGCGGTGAGGGCGGTGGTGAGCTCGGGCGAAGGCGGCGTCTTGTGGCTACGGCCACGCCATGGCCATGGCGGCGAGGAGCAATCGGCTCGGTGGAAGTCGGCGTTAGCGAGAGGAAAAGGGCGAGGAGAGAGGGATCGACGCAGCAGCTCACCGCGGATCGAGCGAAGGGGTTGGCGAGCTCGGGAGGCCTCGCGACGGTGAATTGGCGGCGGCGATCCTCGGTGGCGAGAAGGGAAAACGCGTGGGCGGCGATGCAGGGCTCTCAGCAGTCCAATTGGTGGGTGTAGATGACGAGAAGGCCAAGGCGGTCCTCCTGGACCCATCGGGAGGCACGGATGGGCGGTGGCAGCGGCTATGGCGATAGCGAGCTCAAGGCGTCGCAGCCATGGTGGAGAGGGCGAGAGGGAGGCGAGGGGAGAGAGGACCAGGAGTGAAGGGGGGTCGGGAGGCGCGTGGCGTTCGGGGACTCGTCCAGGCGTCGGTGGAGTGAAGCGAGCAGGGTGGAGGTGGCTGCAAGGCGGCGACGACTCGCCTCGCCTCTTGGCGAGAGGTTGAAGACGGTGGGGGGGGGGGAAGTTGGGCTGGGCCTCAGCCATAGTGCTGGGCCAGATGGGGCACTAGGTGGGCTGCAGGTAAGCGTCAGGTAGTCCTTCTCTCTCTCTCTTTTATTTCCATTTTCTATTTTCTGTTTGTTTTAGTTTAGTAAAATACTAAACCATTTAAATAAATCCTGGAAATAATTGTGGGCATTAACTGAATTATTACAGAGGCCCTTAACTATTTTCAAAATTGTTGGAGCATTTAAAATATTAATAGTATTTAAATGCCCCAATTCAAATACAATATGGTTTACTCAAAATCCAAAAATGTCTTGGAAAAATATCCATCACCTCTGGATATGGTTTTCACCTTTTTCCATTAATCATGAATATTTTTGCAAACCAATTTGGGTTTTTGAAAATATTTTTGAATTTGAACCTATGTGAATTGCTTTAGTGCTAGGGCTTGATCATCCCCATTTCAAATTTCATGGAAATTAAACATGATGCATGGATGCAATGCTACTAGTTACAAGCAGGCTCTAGGGTTGATCTGGGGCTGTGACAGCCTTTGTTGCAGTCAATAACAGCCCCTGCAGTATTCAAAAAGGGTCATCCAAGAATAATAGACATACTATCGTCCTCGGGAATATCGAGAATAACAAAGTACGTTAAAATAGTAACGTTTGCAACCACAACAGGCACATCCTCACAAATACCGATAGGTATAGCAGTTGATTTATCAGCCATTTGCAAAGATATTTCAGCAGGTGTCAACTTATTCAAATCAAGTCTATGATATAAAGAGAGAGGCATAACACTAACACCAGCTCCAAGATCACATAAAGCAGTTTTAACATAGTTTCTTTTAATGGAGCATGGTATAGTAGGTACTCCTGGATCTCCAAGTTTCTTAGGTATTCCACCTTAAAAGTATAATTAGCAAGCATGGTGGAAATTTCAGCTTTCGGTATCTTTCTTTTATTTGTAACCATATCTTTCATGTACTTAGCATAAGGATTCATTTTGAGCATATCAGTTAATCGCATACGCAAAAGGATAGGTCTAATCATTTCACCAAAGCGCTCAAAATCCTCATCATCCGTTTTCTTGGATGGCTTAGGAGGAAAAGGCATGGGTTTCTAAACCCATGGTTCTCTTTCCTTACCGTGTTTCCTAGCAACAAAATCTCTCTTATCATAACGTTGATTCCTTTATTGTGGGTTATCAAGATCAACAGCAGGTTCAATTTCTACATCATTATCATTACTAGGTTGAGCATCATCATGAACATCATCATTAACATTATCGCTAGGTTCATGTTCATTACCAAATTGTGTTTCAGCATCAGAAATAGAGATATCATTTGGATTCTCAGGTGGTTCAGCAATAGGTTCACTAGAAGCATGCAAAGTCCTATCATTTTTCTTTTTCTTCTTTTTAGAAGGACTAGGTGCATCAATATTATTTCTCTGAGAATCTTGTTCAGTTCTCTTAGGGTGGCCTTCAGGATACAAAGGTTCCTGAGTCATTTGACTAGTTCTAGTAGCCACTCTAACAGCATAATCATTATTCTTACTATTCAATTCATTGAGCAAATCATTCTGAGCTTTAAGTACTTGTTCTACTTGAGTGGTAACCATAGAAGCATGTTTACTAATGTGTTTAAGTTCACCTTTAACTCTAGACATATAATCACCCAAGTGTTCAATCATATAAGCATATTGTTTTAATTGTCTACCAAAATAAGCATTAAAATCTTCTTGCTTAACCATAAAGTTATCAAACTCATCTAAACATTGGCTAGCAAACTTAGGAGGAGGGATTTCACCTTTATCATATCTATAGAGAGAATTTACCTTTACTACCTGTGTCGGGTTATCAAGACCATGAGTTTCTTCAATAGGTAATGGATTAAGATCATATATTTCTTCAGCAGGCGGTAAACTAAGACCATGTATTTCTTCAATAGGAGGTAAATTCTTAACATCTTCAGCTTTTATACCTTTTTCTTTCATAGATTTCTTTGCCTCTTGCATATCTTGAGATCTGAAAATAGAACACCCTCTTCCTCGGAGTTGGTTTAGGAACAGGCTCAGAGTTGGCTCGGAAGTGTCCAATTATTTTCATTTGTCAACATATTATTAAATAGAATTTCAGCTTCATCCGTGTTCTTTCCCTCGAAAACAGAATCAACACAACTATCCAAAGAATCTCTGGAAGCATCGGTTAGTCCATTATAAAAGATATCAAGTATTTCATTTTTCTTAAGAGGATGATCAGGCAAAGCATTAAGTAATTGGAGAAGCCTCCCCGAAGCTTGTGGGAGACTCTCTTCTTCATTTTGCAAAAAATTGTATATATCCCTTAAAGCAGCTTGTTTCTTATGAGCAGGGAAATATTTAGCAGAGAAGTAATAAATCATATCATGGGGACTACGCACACAACCAGGAGCAAGAGAATTAAACCATATCTTAGCATCACCCTTTAATGAGAATGGAAATATTTTAAGGATATAAAGGTAGCGAGATTTCTCATCATTAGTGAATAGGGTGGCTATATCATTTAATTAAGTAAGATGTGCCACAACAGTTTCAGATTCATAGCCATAGAAAGGATCAGATTCAACCAAAGTAATAACATCAGGATCAACAGAGAATTCATAATCCTTATCAGTAACACAGATAGGTGAAGTAGCAAAAGCAGGGTCGGGTTTCATTCTAGCATTAAGAGATTGCAGCTTCCATTTAGCTAATAACCTCTTTAGATCATATCTATCATTGCAAGCTAAAATAACTCTAGCAGCTTCTTCATCCATAACATAACCCTCGAGAACAACAGGTAATTCATATTTATTAGGGGCACAGTCTTCATCATCACTTTCTTCAATATTATCAGTTTCAATAATTTCATTCTCTCTAGCCCTAGCAAGTTGTTCATCAAGAAATTTACCAAGTGGCACAGTAGTATCAAGCATAGAAATAGTTTCATCATAAGTATCATGCATAGCAGAAGTGGCATCATCAATAACATGCGACATATCAGAATTAATAGCAGAAGCAGGTTTTGGTGTCGCAAGCTTACTCAAAATAGAAGGTGAATCAAGTGCAGAGCTAGATGGCAGTTCCATACCTCCCCTTGTAGTTGAGGGATAAAATTTTTCTCGTCTTTCAAGTTCTTCATAGTGACCAGCAGATATAAATCCCAAGTGACTCAAAGAATAGAGCTATGCTCCCTAGCAACGGCGCCAGAAAATAGTCTAGATAACCCACAAGTATAGGGGATCGCAACAGTTTTCGAGGGTAGAGTATTCAACCCAAATTTATTGATTCGACACAAGGGGAGCCAAAGAATATTCTCAAGTATTAGCAGTTGAGTTGTCAATTCAACCACACCTGGATAACTTAGTATCTGCAGCAAATTATTTAGTAGCAAAGTAATACGGAAGTAACGGTAATAGTAGAAAATGTAATATTTTTGGGTTTTGTAGTGATTGTAACAGTACCAACGGAAAGTAAATAAGTGAAGAACAATATGTGAAAAGCTCGTAGGCATTGGATCAGTGATGGAGAATTATGCCGGATGCGGTTCATCATGTAACAGTCATAACATAGGGTGTCGGTGTACTAGAGTAGGGGTACCCTAGTATCCCGAACTCGTGCACGGGCAGTCGCAGCACCCCGCGGCAAGGCTTGCTTGGTGATCGCCAAGGTCCTCCGCGGCTCCATTGGAGCCATTCAAGAACAAAGTATTCAAGCCAGGGAGACAAGGCCCCGGCAAGAGGAGCTTGTCGGGAAGGCCAACCAAGGCATTTGGAAGACAAGACCCGGCAAGAGGAGCTTGCCAGAAGGCCCGTGGCGACAAGCTTCCGGACGCGACAAGGCAACAACCGCGGCAAGGTGCTTGCCGCGACAGATTACCACTCCGTTCCTCCGCTCCAGCTCATCCACCAACGTGTCGCCATGGGACCTTTCCAGGAGCGTGTGGCAGGAGGCTGTGCAACCAGCGGGGCGCGGTGGCAAGCGGTGCTGACAAGATGGCCATCGTGGCGAACGGTGGCGCCCCTGCGGTCCCTTTCTGCACTGTTTAGTCGACTTGGACGGGCATTTAATGCTTTTTTCCCCTGCCGTCAGGGTTAGGTAGGATGCACTGTACAAGTAGCTGTACCAACCGCAACTCATTTTCCCTTTTTGCCCTTGTCTACGTTGCCACCTGTCGGTGACCCCTTGAGCATATAAAAGGAGGCCCATGCGCAATGTAGAGGAGGGGTGGGACTCATTCGAAACCATAGATACTCACGCTAGGTCTTGTAGCTCTCAGCGCTCCCTAGAAAGAACACAACATAATCAGACAAGCAGCAGTAGGAGTATTATCTCTCCGGAGAGCTCCGAAGCTGGGTAAACTGCTCGTGTGCTTCGCCTCGATCTGCTCTTCGTGCGACCTCCGCCCCCCACCGAACCGAAAGGGGCTCGGCCCACCGGTCCCATTGGTGTTCGTGGGTCCGATCAGCTTCCCCGACATCTTTGGTGCGCCAGCTAGGGGAGCGTCGAGGCTGTGTGAACCTGATCCGGCGTTCACACGAGCTACGTCCTCATCATCTTCATCGACATGCCACCGAAGAAGAAGGCTTCGGCAGCAGTAGAGCCGTCCACATCGATCCCACCGCCACCGGAGCAAATGGTTGGTGGGGTAGACACCGGCGGAAGAACGGGCGTCGACGAGGGAGCTCATGACGCTGCCAAGTCCAAGGACAAGGCCGCACAGACCTCGGCGTCCGTACACGCACCGCGCCCATCTCAGGAGGCGCGGGACCGACAACGTCATGGTATTCATAGTACCATACGCTCGTTGGATCAAGATCGAGCTGGTGGATCCCGAGGCCCTCAAGACCAGCTTGCACGCCGACATGCTGGCACGAGCGAGGCACGGTCGCCTCGACGGGATACTGCTCCTTCTAACATAGTTAGAAGTCCGAGCATATCCCTCTCCTTGCACCGTTCGCCACTGCCACCCACCACCCCAGCAGAAGCTTTGGCGAGAGCTCAACTGCTCCTAGATTACCCTCCAACAGCCGACAAGGTTGATGAATGGAGGGCCACCATCCAGAGTCTCATCGGCTTTGCCAACGGCGACACTCCACGGCAACCGACTGCATCGCTGCCGCGGCAAGGCGCCAAGGCACGAGCCGGTGGCGACGAAACCTGTGGGGGTGCAACCACCATGCACTCCCCACCCCGAAGGCCAAGATCGCCGACTCGCCGGATCCACCTCGACAGCGACTCCACTGCGTCATCAGACCCGCGAGCTCGTCGCGATTAGCGCCAAGTTCTTCACGAACGACAACAAGAAGACGCTTGAACTCGCATCGAGCGCCGAAGAGAAGCGCGGCGTCAATCCGACCAGCGCGCTGGGCCCTCTGTCGATATGCATGCGCCATGGGAACCAAGTGACTTGCCGTACGCGGTAGGTTGCCCTGCGTTCACTCGTGAGCTGCGGCAAGTCCAGTGGCCCAGCAAGAAGAATTTCAAGCCAGATGTACCAGAGAAGTACGACGGCAAGACGCATCCGTCGGAGTTCCTCAGCATCTACACCATTGCGGTGCAAGCCGCTGGGAGGCGAGACGACAAGATTCTGGCCAACTACTTCCCCTTGGTACTCAAACCCAATGTCAGATCTTGGCTCATGCACTTGCCGGACAACTCTATATCCTCTTGGGCGGATCTATGCCATCAGTTTGTCGGCGCCTTCACAGGCGGCCACAAGCCTCATGGCCAAGAGAGCGACCTTCATCTGCTCGCCCAAAAGGAAGGAGAGCCCCTGCGCAAGTTCATTCGGAGATTCAGCCGTGTACAGCACAACATCCCAAATGTCCACCCTGCCGCGGTGATCAGCGCGTTCCATCAGAACGTGAGGAACCGCAGGATGCGGGAGGAGATGGCGATGTACAAGATCAAGGACGTCAGTGAGCTATATGCCCTAGCCGACAAGTGTGCGCGTGCCGAAGAAGGGAGGAGACTCCCCGGAGAGAATGTGGAAGAAGCAGGATCTGACAGTGAGGGGTCCGCTCTGGCAAAGAAAAGCCGGCGGCGGAGCAACAGAAAGAAGAAAGGCAGAGATGTGCTAGTTGTCGAGCAGTCCGGCAACGGAGGTGGCGCCAAGAAAGCCAAAGTTGGTAGCTCCGGCAAGGAGGTTGCCGCGGACACCAACTGCTAGGCTCCGCGGTCGGGTGCTTGCCGATGTTGGTCTCACCAACTATTCGCAACCTCAAGGTCACCAAGATGCTAGTTGACGGCGGGGCCGGTTTAAACCTGATATCCTCCGCGGTACTCCAGAAACTCCAAATCCCTGACAGCGAGCTCGAAGAGACCGGCACATTTCAAGGAATCAACCCGGGAAGGAGCCAGCCGAAGGGAAAGATCACGTTGCCGGTGACGTTTGGCAGCGAGTTGAACTTCAGAACTGAGAGAGTCACTTTTGATGTTGCTGATTTTCCATTGCCTTACAATGGGATACTTGGCCGTCCAGCACTCGCCAAGTTCATGGCAGCCTCTCATTATGCATACAACTTACTCAAGATGCCAGGCCCGATAAGTGTCATTTCTGTCCATGGCGACAAGAAGGATGCTCTTATCTGCGCCGACAGGATCTACCGGGAAGCAGCAGCTGCAATGGATAGCAAGACACTCGCCGCTGAAGCTCCCGGAGGGAAGAAGAAGACCAAGTCCGGCAAGAGCTCTGATGCCCACTCCGGCAAGCGCACCTCTTCGGAGTGCCGCGCTACCGTCGAGGACGCACCATCGAGCTCCACCGGCAAGTGTAAGAAGACGATGGCAGCTCCACCGAAGACCAAGAAGGTGCCAGCCAAGGAGGACGGCACTGGTGGTACCTTCACCATCAGTGCCACTCTCGACCCTAAATAGGAAGGCGCGCTCGTTGCTTTCATGCGGGCGAACGTCGACGTGTTTGCATGGCAACCGTCTGACATCCCCGGTGTTCCCAGGAAAGTGATTGAGCACCATCTTGCTGTCTGTCCTCACGCGCGGCCCGTCAAGCAGAAAGTCAGAAAGCAAGCAGTGGAGCGCCAAGAGTTCATCGCAGAAGAGATCAAGAAATTGGAAGCAGCAGGCCTTGTCAGAGGAGTGCTCCATCCTATGTGGTTGGCCAATCCTGTAGTCGTGCGTAAGGCAAACGGAAAATGGAGGCTTTGTATCGACTTTACAGATGTTAATAAAGCTTGTCCAAAAGACCCATTTCCCTTGCCACGCATCGATCAGATTGTTGACTCCACGGCCGGATGTGATTTGCTTTCATTTCTTGATGCGTACTCAGGATATCATCAGATCTTCATGGCAGAAGAGGATGAGGAGAAAACCGCATTCATCACCCCATGTGGCACATACTGTTTCATATGGATGCCTTTCGGTTTAAAGAATGCTGGTTCAACATTTGCAAGAGTAGTTCACAACGCTTTTGAGCCGCAAATGCACAGAAATGTAGAAGCTTACATGGATGACATAGTGGTCAAAAGCAAGGACAGGGCAACTCTGGTTCAAGATTTAGACGAGACCTTTGCAAATCTGCGCAAGATCAACCTCAAGCTCAATCCCGAGAAGTGTGTGTTTGGAGTCCCTTCGGGCAAGCTTCTCGGGTTCTTTGTGTCTCAGCGGGGAATTGAAGCCAATCCCGACAAGATCAAGGCCATTGAGCAGATTGAAGCACCAAAGTGCGTCAAGGATGTACGAAGACTAGCCGGTTACATAGCTGCTCTCAGCAGGTTTATCTCTAGATCTGCTGAGCGCGCCCTGCCGTTTTTCAAAATTTTGAAAAAGGCAGGTCCAATGAAATGGACTCCCGAAGCGGAGGCTGCGCTGCAGGACTTAAAGAGATACCTGTCCTCCACTCCAGTACTTATCGCACCTAGGCCACAAGAGAAGTTGCTATTATATATAGCGGCAACCAATCAAGTGGTTAGTGCTGCGTTAGTAGCGAGAGAGGAGGCGGATGATGAGCTAGCAACCATGGCGAGATGCATCCAGCGACAAGCGGGGGCTTCACCAGCAAGCTCGGTCCCGACAAGGATGGATCTGCTTGGACGTGTGAGAAGATTCGAAAAAGGATGGTGCAGCGCCGGTTTACTTTTGTCGGTTCCCTTCGCAGGGGGCTAGGTCAAGGTACTCGGTGTGCAGAAATTGCTTTTCGCCACCTCATGGCCTCGAGAAAGCTGCGCCATTACTTCCAAGCACATGAGATAACAGTCGTCACTCGCTTTCCGCTGAAGAGGATATTGCAAAATCCAGAAGCAACAGGCAGGATTGTCGAGTGGGCACTGGAACTGTCGAGCTTTGGCCTCAAGTTTGAAAGCACTTCAACTATCCAAAGCAGGGCATTGGCAGAGTTCATAGCAGAATGGACGCCAACGCAAGATGAAGAAATTCCAGAGACGAGCATCCCCGTCAAGGAAGCAAGCAAAGAGTGGCTGATGTACTTTGATGGTGCTTTCTCGCTGCAAGGCGCCGGTGCTGGCGTGCTGTTTGTCGCACCCACCGGAGAGCACCTCAAGTACATAGTCCAAATGCACTTTCCCAAGGAGCAAGCAACAAACAATACTGCAGAATATGAAGGTCTGCTTGCCGGTCTCAGGATAGCAGTAGACCTTGGGATCAAGAAGCTTATTGTCAGGGGAGACTCACAACTTGTTGTCCGCCAAGTGAACAAAGATTACCAGAGTCCGTTGATGAAGTAAGAAAGCTAGAAGAGCACTTTGACGGCCTGCAGATGGAACATGTTCCAAGAGCTCAGAATGATATTGCTGACGGTCTGTCAAAGTGCGCCGCACTCAAGTTACCTGTGGAACCAGGGATTTTTGTGCTCAAGCTGACTCAGCCGACTGTAACGCCATCAACTGGACAGAACAAGAAGAGGAAGTTGATTTCTGGTGACTATTTTCCAGCAGAGCTCCACGAAGCCGCCGCCAAGAAGGTCCCCAGGATCAACACCAAGAGTGCTGAGGAGCAGTCTGCTCCGACAAGCCCTAGGGTTTGTTTCGTTGAAGCAGACGCTCCCGACAAGTTTTGCTCCGGCAAGCTTGCCGGGGGACGTCAAGCTCCGGCAGAGCCGCAGGTTCTCGCCGTAGAAGCTGATGTTCCCGCAGCAGCAGATGTGCCTTTAATCCTTGGTGTCGAGCCGCAGGCTCCAGCATGGGTGCAGCAGATAGTCCATTTCCTTCAGACAGGGGAACTTCCCGAAGAACAAGAAGAGGCGGAAAGAGTAGCCCGGCAGTCAAGTATGTACCAGTTTGTCGACAAAGACACTGCATGCGAAGAAGACTCAACGGTGTGAAATTGAAGTGTATTCACCGGAAGAGGGATGAAGCTGTTGGCGAGATACACGGAGGCATATGTGGTCACCACATTGGCGCAAGAGCACTTGCCGGCAAAGCTTTCCGGCAAGGTTTCTTTTGGCCGACAGCCCTCCAGGATGCAACTGCACAAGTAACCAAATGTGAAGCGTGCCAGTTTCATTCCAAGCAGATTCACCAGCCAGCTCAAGCTCTCCAGACGATCCCTTTATCCTGGCCATTTTCAGTCTGGGGGCTCGACATCCTCGGCCCCTTTCCTCGAGCTGTCGGGGGCTTTGAGTACTTGTACGTTGCAATCGACAAGTTCACAAAGTGGCCGGAAGTGGAAGCAGTGAGGAAGGTGACGGCACAGTCAGCAGTCAAGTTCTTCAGGTCGATTGTTTGCCGTTTTGGGATTCCTAACAGGATCATCACCGACAACGGTACACAATTCACGAGCCGCACCTTCATGCAGTACGTCCAAGATCTTGGTGCCAAGGTCTGCTTTGCTTCTGTTGCTCATCCGAGAAGTAACGGTCAAGCGGAGAGGGCAAATGCTGAAGTGCTGCGAGGGCTCAAGACCAGAACTTTCGACAGGCTGCGCAAGTGCGGAAGAAACTAGATTGAGGAGCTACCGGTGGTTCTTTGGTCGATCAGGACGACACCAAATCGAGCCACTGGCCAGACACCTATCGCTCTAGTCTATGGAGCAAAGGCAGTTCTCCCCACGGAACTCGTATTCGGATCACCTCAAGTGCTCGCTTATGATGAGCTTGAGCAAGAGCAGCTGCGACAAGATGACGCGCTGCTCCTTGAGGAGGACCGTCTTCAGGCTGCTGTATGAGCTGCTCGTTACCAGAAGCTTTGCGCCGCTACCATAGCCGCAGTTAATGCCAAGTCTCGAGGAAGGCGACCTTGTTCTTCGCGCTTAGTCCGCCAAGAATTCCAACAAGTTGACGCCGAAGTGGGAAGGCTCTTATCGGGTGAAACGAGTCACTAGGCCAGGCGCTGCCCGCCTTGAGACCGAAGATGGCAATCCGGTGAGCAACTCCTGGAATATCGAGCATCTTCGTAAGTTTTACCCATAAGGCGCGGTTGCCGGATCCTGTCCCAGCAACCACCTTTTGTACAAGTCTTGCCGATATTGCATGTAATCCTTTGTACAAAGCCGGGCGCAGATCCCGTGCATAAGTAAAACTCATGTGTTTCGCATAACTTGTCAATTTCATGCTTTCGTCATTTTATTGCATGTTTTGTCTGACACTTTGTGCAGCACCTACACCCGGTAAGCAATAACGAGCCGCAAGGCACCATGACTTTATTTTCTCTTCTTTCTCTTTCTCAAAGAAAGGAAGGTTCCCTCGCACACAAGTTAGCCGGGGGGGAAGGAGAAGATAATAGTCTGGACTAAGTATCGCTCGAGGAAATTTCGCCTTACCGGGAAACAAGCTACAGAAAAGCTAAGTTGCCAAAGTTTTAGCAATCAGCTTTTAAATTTTTAAGTTATCTTCCTCGAACGGTAGTACTTTCTATGGAAAACCTGTGCGTGGAGGAACCAACTCGTAGCTAGTTGCGCCCTTACTTTGTTTCGAGTCCGCTCAACAACTTAAGTGAGCTGCAACTAGTTGCGACAAAGTTGCTTGTCGGAGGCAGCACCGCCAGCAGGCTGCTGACGTTCCGCACTCAGCGCTCGCGGCAAAGGTGCCCGCGCCGACAAGTTCCCTAAAAGCGTAGGGCAAAAACATACAAAGGAAAGAATCAAGTAGAGGAAGTAACATTGCAATCATTACCCAATATAGAGTTATATTACAAAAATAGCTTGTCGCAGCTCTAATAGTTTGTTATCCTAACATGATCAATAGCGACAAGGAAAAGATAAAATTGGTGGCCTAGTCTACGCGGTCGCCATCAACCCTCTTGACCTTGCCCACCTTGTCCACAATGGGTGCGACAAGGGCCTTGAGTGCCTCCACATCGGCATCCGGCGGCAAGGACTTGAGGACACCGGTGAGGTTGCGGCCTGGGTTGCGGAAGGCCACCTTCATCAGCACCTTCTGGAGAGCTCCCGCACAGATCTGGCGCGATTCCTTGGCCAGCTACTTTGGGATCTCTTCCCGGAGTCGCTGGAGAGCCGTCACCACGCCCTTGAAGAACAAGCTGAGCTTGGCGCTGGGTTGGAGGCGCTCGTCGGAAGAGTACCCAAGATCCACCATCCCCAACTCCGTTAGCTTCGTGTCGATGGCGGCGACGATATTCACAAGACCCTCGGTCCAGTGCTCCACATTCTCCTGAAGGTGCTCATGGCGGCGAGCACTCGCCAGTGAGCGCCTCGTCGGCCTTGATCTTCTCCAACAGGCCCACCTCCCGCTCCTTGGCACCGTCCAGCGTCTGCATCAGGGTGATCAGTTTCAGCTCAAGATCTGCTTTGGAGTCCTTGGCGGCGCTGAGCTCCTTGCTCCTCTCAGCGAGACGGCTCTGCAGCTCGCCAAGAGTATAGGCGTCCTTCTCGCGCTCGTGCTTGAGTGCAGCAAGCTCCTCGCCGCTCTTCTTCAGACTGGCCTCCAGCTGCGTCACTTTTGTCTCCAACTCTTTCTTGGCGGCCTCGACAGCTGCGGCAGCATCCTTTGCTTCCTTAAGAGCCCCGCCAAGTGTCTCGTCGCGCGCGGCAAGCTCCTCCTCATGGCTGTCGAGATTGATCTTCCGCTGCGCCAGCTCGCCTTCCTGCGCGGATAGCCTCTCGGCGGCAAGCCTTTGTTGCTCTTCAACCTCAGCCTTCTCGAGGATGAAGGCTTTGCGCGCCTCAACAACTCGCTCCCGCTCCTCTGCCAAGGACCGGAGAGCTTCCTGATTGACGCTCCAGAGCTCCTCCGCGCGCTTCTCTATGTCTGCTCCCGCCTTCGCGACAAGCGCTTCCCGAGATTCCAGCTTGGCTTGTCGGGCGCGGTAGAGCGACAGCAGCTTCTTCAGCAGCTGCTCCTCCTCAGACTCGCCGCTGCTGCTGCTTGGCGCGTCAACCAGCGACAGCCCAGCGAAGGCGAGCAGCTCTTCATCAAAGGTCTCTCCTTCGACCGGCGCCCTGGAGCTCGATGCCCAGGGGAGCTTGATGAAGACGCCATCGCCGGCCTTCAGATAGGCGCTGGGCAGAGGCTCTTCGGAGCCTGACGCTGCACCAGTGGCGGAGGGATCGGCGGTCGGCGTAGCGCCTGGCGCTCCTGCGGGCTCAGGGTCGTCAGTACGATCGCCAGACCCCTCGCCAGCCTTTGCGGCGCCTGTGGCAGCATCCTTGGCGGCCCCTTCGCCGGCGGACTCATCGGCGCCAGCCTCTTCCTCCATGGCGGCTGCGTCGTCAGTATTGCCGCGCACGTCCTCCTCGCCGGCGACCTCAGTCTCCATCGGCTCTGCGGCGGATGGATCTGACAACCAGAAAAAGAAAGAACAATCAAGCAAAAGTTCGAAAAGAAAAACAGAAGAAAAAGAACCCAAGGGAAATTTCCGGGCAAGAGGATTACCTGCAATGGGATCTGCAGCCATGGTCTCAACCACCAGAGGATCACTGGTGCTGTCCCTTGCCGGAGAAGTCTCCCTTGCCGGAGAACGTTCCCTTGTCGGAGAATCCTCCCTTGGCGGTGTAGTCGAAGCAGATGGCATTTCGGGAGCGGTTTCCGGGCGCTCCTGGTGAGGCTGCTCTGCTCCTACACAAACCAATAGTCAGATATCGGCAAACAAAGAGCACCCGTGCGCGCCCAACAGCAAAAATTAAACTATATACTTACGCTGGGGGCTGTGCTGGGGGCTGCTTTGAGGAAGGGTCGCCGGATCCGGCAAGGGGGTCTCGGACGCGTCTCCTGTTGCCACAGGATGATCGTCCTCGATGACAACCACCGGGGTCTTGGCCCTCTTCGACGCTCTCTGGGCCAGCGTCCTGAAAAGGAAAGGGTTCAGAATGAAGCAAATCAGATACAAGACAAACCAACAAAATTGGAGAAATACAAGTACAACACAGAAGCTTCCTCTTCTTCTTATTCGTCGGAGCTGAGCGCGGAGAGATCAAATTCTGGTTCGCCTCCGGTGCGACGAGGCGGAGGAGTAGGTTCCCTTGACCGCTTGGCGGGGGTGGCAGCGGTGGCCTGGGAGGACCCCGCCCCAGTTGTTGCAGCGGCGTGAGGTGCTCCCGCGGCAACAGTGCTTGCCGCGGTAGAGCGCGTCGCGCGGCGCGGCGGCTGTTGGCCCGTCTGCCGCTCCGTTTCGTCTCCAGCCTTGCGAAGGCGCCTTCTTGGTGGGCTGGGGGCTCCGTTTGCGGCAAGCTACTATATGGTGGGGAGGAGGCACCCTCGACGGGCTCGCTCGACTCGGCTTCAGGATCGGCAAGCTCCTCCTCGCCGGCAAACTCCTTCCGCTCGACAAGGCTTGCCGCCTCTGCTGCCTCTGCCTCCTCCACGGTGAACCCGAACTCGCCAGCGGCAGCAGCTGCTGCCGCCTCCTCCAGCCTAGTGGCGATGCGCTGCATCTCGTCGTGAGTGGTGTCGCGGGTGAGACCCTTCTGCTCATCGGGGCGGATCGGCACTTCTTCCAAGCTGTCGAAGAACACCCGCACGACGTCATCGGCAGGCTCTTGCCAGGTTGGAGCAATCCCATGCGAGTCGCACAACAGCATCATTGCACGGATGCGGTCGAGCGAGGAATTGTTGCATAATGGAACGACTCCCCTCGGCAACCTGAACCATTCGGGATGATCAGCGTCGTGCTTGAAGAGCTCCAGGAGCATCGCATCCAACTCCAAGATGGTGAAATTGAAGTTAAGGCCCGGGCATAGCCTCATGATGTCCGCCGCGTTTTGGAACTCCCAAGCAGGTCTCCTCCTCTCCTGCAAGGGAGCGATGCGGCGGCGAAGGAAATCTGCGCCAACGGCGCCTACAGTGAGTCCGGCAAGCCTGAGGCGCAGGATCCGGGTGACGGCAATCTTCAATCTAGCATCCTCCGGCGCCAAGTTACTCCAATCATTGCCGCGCACTATTGGGGTTTGGCGCTGGGCGGTAAAAGGCTGTGGGTTCTCCTCTACAATCCAACACCAATCTGCCCTCCACTCATCCCACTTGCTGCGGAGCTCTCCTTCCAGATAGGCTTCCTTCTTGCCGATTCTTGAGATCCAGGCGATTCCTCCGGCAAGGGGCTCCCCTCTCTCAACTCGAGGCATGAAGAAATGGCGGAAGAGGGCTACGTTTGGGTGGACTCCGACAAAGTTTTCGCAGAGGTGTGCGAAAACTGCCATGGTCAGGACAACATTGGGGGTGAAATCAAGGAGGCGGAACCCGTAGGTGTTCATGATATCGCAGAAGAATTCAGAGAAGGGAGGGCAGAGCCCACAATAGAAGAATAGCGCGAAGAAGGGGTACCCAGTTGGGGCTAGTTCAGAAGCAGCGGCTGGGAGTATCTTCGTGCGCAGATGCGCTCGCGTCTCCGTCGACCAGAAGAGGTAGTAGTTCTCCCTCAGCTCCCTTGCGGCGAGCTGGGGGGGGGGGAGATGGCCCGCTCCTTCCGCAGGCCATGAGCCATCAAGCCTCGGCCGACTTCACGCCTTTCCCTTGTCAGCTTTGAGCCATGGCGGAGGCAGGGGGGAGACCGACGGCGTTGGTGGTACTGAGTGGCGATGGGAAGGAGCGCTCTCTTCGGGCCCGGAGAAGAAGGGGGAGCAGCGGTGGTTTTTAGATCGGATAGCAAAATGGCGAGGTGGGCGGACTGCCCTGTTTCCCCTGTTTATAGGGAGGAGAGAGGCGAACGCCCGCTTTTCGAATAAAGAAACCCCACGATCTCTCCCACGATGCCGCGCTCGACGCGTGCTGTTCGTGGGGGCGTGGTGGGGCCGAGCAAGTTACGACGTGACCTAGGCAGCGTGCCGCAGCCTGCTTTTGGGCCTGGCCCAACAGCGCCGGCACTGTGGTGGCCCAGTTCCGGGCTCTGTCGGTGTACTAGAGTAGGGTACCCTAGTATCCCGAACTTCGTGCACGGCAGCGTCGCAGCACCAGCGGCAAGGCTTGCTTGGTGATCGCCAAGGTCCTCCGCGGCTCCATTGGAGCCATTCAAGAACAAAGTATTCAAGCCAAGGAGACAAGGCCCCGGCAAGAGGAGCTTGTCGGGAAGGCCAACCAAGGCATTTAGAAGACAAGACCCCGGCAAGAGGAGCTTGCCGGGAAGGCCCAGTGAGCGACAAGCTTCCGGACGCGACAAGGCAACAACCGCAGCAAGGTGCTTGCCGCGACAGATTACCACTCCGTTCCTCCGCTCCAGCTCATCCACCAACGTGTCGCCATGGGACCTTTCCAGGAGCGCGTGGCAGGAGGCTGTGCAACCAGCGGGGCGCGGTGGCAAGCGGTGCTGACAAGATGGCCATCGTGGCGAACGGTGGCGCCCCTGACGGTCCCTTTCTGCACTGTTTAGTCGACTTGGACGGGCATTTAATGCTTTTGTCCCCTGCCGTCAGGGTTAGGTAGGATGCACTGTACAAGTAGCTGTACCAACCGCAACTCGTTTTCCCTTTTTGCCCTTGTCTACGTTGCCACCTGTCGGTGACCCCTTGAGCATATAAAAGGAGGCCCATGCGCAACGTAGAGGAGGGGTGGGACTCATTCGAAACCAGAGATACTCACGCTAGGTCTTGTAGCTCTCAGCGCTCCCTAGCAAGAACACAACATAATTAGACAAGCAGCAGTAGGACTATTATCTCTCCGGAGAGCTCCGAAGCTAGGTAAACTGCTCGTGTGCTTCGCCTCGATCTGCTCTTCGTGCGACCTCCGCCCCCCACCGAACCGAAAGGGGCTCGGCCCGCCGGTCCCATAGGTGTTCGTGGGTCCGATCAGCTTCCCCGACATAGGGTGACACAGAACTAGCTCCAATTCATCAATGTAATGTAGCATGTATTTCGAATATAGTCATACGTGCTTATGGAAAAGAACTTGCATGACATCGTTTGTCCTACCCTCCCGTGGCAGCGGGGTCCTAATGGAAACTAAGGGATATTAAGGCCTCCTTTTAATAGAGTACCGGACCAAAGCATTAACACATAGTGAATACATGAACTCCTCAAACATGGTCATCACCGGGAGTGGTCCCGATTGTCACTTCGGGGTTGCCGGATCATAACACATAGTAGGTGACTATAGACTTGCAAGATAGGATCAAGAACTCACATATATTCATGAAAACATAATAGGTTCAGATCTGAAATCATGGCACTCAGGCCCTA
The DNA here is from genome assembly GCA_021605205.1 of Aegilops longissima. Lineage (NCBI taxonomy): Eukaryota > Viridiplantae > Streptophyta > Magnoliopsida > Poales > Poaceae > Aegilops > Aegilops longissima. The sequence goes on along the minus strand of CM038678.1, from coordinate 264,254,448 downwards.
GTGACAAGCATTAAGCATAGCAAGGTCATAGCAACATCAATCTTAGAACATAGTGGATACTAGGGATCAAACCCTAACAAAACTAACTCGATTACATGATAAATCTCATTGAACCCATCACCGTCCACCAAGCCTACGATGGAATTACTCACGCACGGCGGTGAGCATCATGAAATTTGTGATGGAGGATGCTTGATGATGACGACGGCGACGGATTTCCCTCTCCGGAGCCCTGAACGGACTATAGATCAGCCCTCCCGAGAGGTTTTAGGGCTTGGCGGCGGCTCCGTATCGTAAAACGCGATGAATCCTTCTCTCTGATATTTTTTCTCCCCGAACACGAATATATGGAGTTGGGGTTGAGGTCGGTGGAGCGTCAGGGGGCCCATGAGGCAGGGGCGCGCCCCCCACCCTCGTGGACAGGGTGTGGGCCCCATAACGTGGACTCTTCTTCCAGTATTTTTAATATTTTCCAAAAATATGTTCCGTGGAGTTTCAGGTCATTCCGAGAACTTTTGTTTCTGCACATAAATAACACCATGGCAATTCTGTTGAAAACAGCGTCAGTCTGGGTTAGTTCCATTCATCTCATTCAAGTTAGAGTCAAAACAAGGGCAAAAGTGTTTGGAAAAGTAGATACGACGGAGACGTATCAATGGACAGTCTCTTATTTTGTCATTTTCATATACTAGTGGGAATTTTTCATTATAAAACTTGGCTTGTATATTCCAACAATGGGCTTCCTCAAATGCCCTAGGTCTTTGTGAGCAAGCAAGTTGGATGCACACCCACTTAGTTTCTTTTGTTGAGCTTTCATACATTTATAGATCTAGTGCATCCATTGCATGGCAATCCCTACTCCTCGCATTGACATCAATTTATGGGCATATCCATAGCCCGTTGATTAGCCGCGTCGATGTGAGACTATCTCCTTTTTTGTCTTCTCCACACAACCTCCATCATCATATTCTATTCCACCCATAGTGCTATGTCCATGGCTCGCGCTCATGTATTGCGTGAAAGTTGAAATTTTTTGGGAACACTAAAGTATGAAACAATTGCTTGGCTTGTCATCGGGGTTGTGCATGATGAGAGCATTTTGTGTGACGAAGATGGAGCATAGCCAAACTATATGATTTTGTAGGGATGAGCTTTCTTTGGCTATGTTATTTTGAGAAGACATAATTGCTTAGTTAGTATGCTTGAAGTATTATTATTTCTATGTCAATATTAAACTTTTGTCTTAAATCTTTCGGATCTGAACATTCATGCCAGAATAAAGAAAATTACAATAAAAATTATGTTAGGTAGCATTGCACATAAAAAATTCTGTTTTTATCATTTACCTACTCGAGGACGAGTAGGAATTAAGCTTGGGGATGCTGATACGTCTCCAACGTATCTATAATTTTTTATTGTTCCATGCTATTATATTATCTATTTTGGATGTTTAATGGGCTTTAATACGCTCTTTTATATTATTTTTGGTACTAACCTATTAACGGGAGGCCCAGTAGCAGATTCTTTTTTTTGCCTATTTCAAAGGTTTCATGAAAAGGAATATCAAATGGAATCCAAACGGATCGAAACCTTTGTGAGGATCTTTCTTGGAACAAACGCAATCCAGGAGACATGGAGTGGTAGTCAGAGACGCAAGGAGGCGACCACCAGGCAGGAGGGCGCGCCCAGGGGGGCAGGTGCACCCCCCGCCTTCGTGGGCCCCTCGTAGCTCCACCGACCTACTTCTTTCGCCTATATATATTATTATACCCTGAAAACAACCAAGGGAGCAATGAAACCACTTTTCCACCGCCGCAACCTTCTGTGCCCGTGAGATCCCATCTTGGGGCCTTTTCCGGCGATATGCCGGAGGGGGATTCAATCACGGAGGGCTTCTACATCAACACCATAGCCTCACCGATGATGTGTGAGTAGTTTACCACAGACCTTCGGGTCCAGAGTTATTAGCTAGATGGCTTCTTCTCTCTCTTTGGTTCTCAATACAAAGTTCTCCTCGATGTTCTTGGAGATCTATTCGATGTAATACTTTTTGCGGTGTGTTTGTCGAGATCCGATGAATTGTGGGTTTATGATCAAGATTATCTATAAACAATATTTGATTCTTCTCTGAATTCTTATATGCATGATTTTTTATCTTTGCAAGTCTCTTCGAATTATCGATTTAGTTTGGCCTACTGATTGATCTTTCTTGCAATGGGAGAAGTGCTTAGCTTTGGGTTCAATCTTGCGGTGCTCGATCCTAGCGATAGAAAGGGAACCGACACGTATTGTATTGTTGTCATCAAGGGTAAAAAGAAGGGGTTTATATCATATTTCTTGAGTTTATCCCTCTACATCATGTAATCTTGCCTAATGCGTTACTCCGTTCTGATGAACTTAATACTCTAGATGCATGCTGGACAGCGGTCGATGTGTGGAGTAATAGTAGTAGATGCAGAATCATTTCGGTCTACTTGACACGGACGTGATGCCTATGTTCATGATCATGCCTAGATATTCTCATAACTATGCGCTTTTCTATCAATTGCTCGGCAGTAATTTGTTCGCCCACTGTAATATATGCTATCGTGACAGAAGCCACTAGTGAAACCTATGCCCCCTGGGTCTACTTTACATCATATAAGTTTCCGATCTATAATTCTAGTTTACTATTTATTTTTCAATCTTTATTTTCCAATCTATACAACAAAAATACCAAAAATATTTATCTTATTATATTTATCAGATATCACTTTTGCAAGTGGCCGTGAAAGGATTGACAACCCCTTTATCGCGTTGGTTGCAAGGTTCTTAATTGTTTGTGCAGGTACTAGGTGATTTGCGTGTAGACTCCTACTAGATTGATACCTTGGTTCTCAAAAACCGAGGGAAATACTTACGCTACTTTGCTGCATCACCCTGTCCTCTTCAAGGAAAAACCAACACATGCTCAAGAGGTAGCACCGGCCACGAAGGTGGCGGATGTCACGCGGTGACATCGGGGCCACCCATGACATAGCCCAAAGGGGAGCTTGTTGCAGTGGCCTGGAGAGTGTCATGCAATAGATTGGTTTTGTTGGAAAGTCATTGGTCCACCCGAATGGGAGCACGAGGCCATGAGTTCCGTGGTGTGGGTACAGTGTACTAACCTCTAAAGAGTGTACACACTATCGATAGTCGCGTCCTCGGTCATGGACACAGTTCGTACTAGGTCGCACCATTCAATCAACACACACGATTATGGAATGACTTATTAGATGAGTTATATAAATTTGTGAGCAGTAACAGTTTGGAAGGATGTCGATGATGATGTTGGGATGATCTTGAGGATGATTATTCAGTTTGGGATGTGATCATGCCGTGATCTTGATCACGAGCTGATCGAGTTGATATGTTTCTTGGCTGGATAGCCAAGAGTGAGATGATTCATGTGACCCAGGATGGTTGGTTCAACAGTAATTCTAGCATTACCATATTATGATTAGTAGTTACTTCCACATCATAGTAGTTGTTAATAATTTTTAAACCAGTTAATGCTATGTTATTGTCTTAGCTTGATGTGTTTGCTTGTTGTGATCTTGCGAGTACATTCAAAGTACTCACCTGGCATGTCATGCCAGTTTGCAGGTGTTGCCGTGATTGATTGCTTGTCAAGGTTACCGAGCATGCGAGCTTAACCGTGTCCTAGCCAGAGTCCCTGCGAAGTGGAGTTAAACACTATCGTCGTTGTTCTGCTGCTAGAAGTATTCTGCTGCTATGAGATGTTCCGCTGCTAGCATAGAGCTACCTTAGCAGGCGTAGTGTCATCATACTGATGTAATCTTTCTTACCTCGGTACCTTTGTACCCTTATCATTTGTAATGATAGTTGATTTTTTCTATGCCAAGCAGTGTCGTATTCCAGAAGACTTGATCTCTGGGCTGGAATACGGGGTGTCCCGGTTCCTCTAAGCCGGGGTGCCACAGGCTTTGGTATCAGAGCAGGTCTGGCTGTAGGACACGCTAGTCAGCGCGAGCGGTAGAAACCGGTAGTATAGAGTCTGCCTTGTTTGTTGCATTTGGTTGCTGCATTTGTTTGTTGGATAACATGCATACAGACTTATTGTTTTCTCGCAAACTTTTGATCTTGTGAGTGTAGCTGGTATCGGTTCGGATCCACTACAGCACAGCCCCTGCATCCCTCCAGTTTCCTTTGTGCATGTTTTTCGATGTTTGGCGTCATCTCTATCCCAGCAGAGTGATGCCAAGTGTTCTGTACATCATTTGCAGGATGGTGCCCAGGTATCGCAATAATTTCTTTTCTTCATCCCCACCTATCATTTCTGTGGTAGACATGATTCTATCCCGGATCGTGCCTTTCATCTTGTCGTAATGGCAACCCTTAATGATCTTAGTTATCTGGAAAGGGCAATTCCAGCAGACTTAGCTTTTCGCCGCTATCCTATTCTTTCATCTATTCCTTTGAAGAGTCGGTTCCATTCCGTCCAATTGGTGATGATGATGTGGCAGTGACATTCGTGTCCTGCTACAAGATCACCGAGTACACCCTCACCTGCGAACTTGTCAAGGATGTTACCTTGCTAAGCCAGCACTTGGTGTATCTATGTTTACACGAACCCCTCGACACGATGATCTGTTTTCGTGCACATAGTTACAGCATGTTAGGTCGTAGTCTCGGAGTTTCCGCGAGATTTCTGTGCTTAAGTAGGCATGCATACTGTTGTTAATAGCAGCAATATGTGACATTTCTTGTGTGAATTTTTATGCCTATTGTGTGATTTTGTTTAGTTGAGTTGTTTCTTTTGCTCCTTTCTTTTGGGCCTTCGGCGTTACCTTATTTCCCCTTATGGAAGTTTCTCATCAACTGACACCGAACTCGAAGAAGGAGTAAGGATTTCAAGTAATTGGAAGCTTAGCCAAATAATATGGCACTCTCAGTCAACTGCATTGTATTGGGAATATCTGCTTGAAATACAAATGGTATCTTGGATCTTTTATCAACATCAAGTCTATATTAGTACTTAATCCCCACAACAGTAATGATCAAATCGACAGGAAGGCAAGTCAGGTGCATGATCAACAATATATTTTTAGTCAAAGGTATGGTTCATATATGAAGTTTGGTTCAACGATGAATGAAACCTGGAATATGTCATAATCCAGAAGAAAGCCAGAATGTGCTATGAGTTCAGTATCCAGCAAGGAAGACAGTCAAAGAACTGTTCTCATCCACAAAAATATTATGGGCATATGCATGGCATTCAGCCCGCATATCACATTATGAAACTTCTGGTCTAAGAAAGACAGTCTTCCTCCATATGCTACCGAAAGAAGCTTATGATGCAAGGCTCCTCAATCCTCCTCAGTATGATATATGGACGGCTCCCTGTCCAAGATACCCTAGTAAAAGCTTCAGGCGTAAGAAAATGAATCTTCCTCAATAAGCAACCAGAGGGGGAACTTCTCAGGTACAGAACCCAAGCTTGTCTAGCACACTACCACGGCAAAACCTTCGAGTGGAAGATATCCAGCCTTGAACAAGCTTCTTGGATAGCTTCCAACACAAGATATCCAGTCTTCATGAGTTCAGTACTACACTGTTATCAGCATGACTACAAGATATTACACTGTGAGTTGGTAGTATATGACAGTGCAGCTCAAGAATCAGATTTGCAATAGTTTCGTCAGCAGTACAATTCAGTCAAGACACATACCGGCCTCAAGAATCGAGTGTTCGACTACACATACTTCCATATATGTTGTGACCATGCATCCCCGGTCACGCAAGTCACTCGTACAAGAATGAAATAATGTTCAAGCGGATCTCCTAAGGAAGGTAATGATCCAATAACCTCATGAGCCATGCTAGAGGAAGATAAGAAGAGCTACTTCTCATGTGATGCAAGGATCAAAGAGTTGTAGAGCAGACAACACAGGATCAACAGTGTTGATAGTGGTTACCAAAGTCAATTTTTCTGCACCCGACAAGGAGATATCACAAACTCATGACCTGTATGATTGGACACAAAAACGAACTCCATACATATACATGCCCCCGTGTACATGTCATATTTATGAGGACCCATGTCTTAAGCAAGATCAAGGAATAATGCCAAAATATTGCACCAACAACACCTATGGTCACAAGGAGGATCAAGGACATATGTGGCCAAGCTATTTCAGCAGGTATTCCAACAAAGAAAATAATGACAACCAAGGAGTAAGACTGGCAACCAAGGTATGAAGATTCTGGCATGACCATCAGGGTCAAGATACACAAGTTAGTAGAAGATCATGATTCAATATGGATCAACATGGACATACACTCGGAGGCCTACTCTATTCCATAAAGACCTCATGTCCAGCTACCATGTTTGTCCAACTGCACATGCTCGGAATTGTCAGAGTGAAATATCCAAGTCTATTCTGTCAGATTCCAGATTCTTTAGCCATCTCAGTAGTTTGACTTCAGCGACCATGTTAAAGCCTCTCATGGCCTATTACCCGCATATGGACATATCGACAGAATGAGCACGTGATATGTTGAAAAACAAACTCAGATCATGTATTCTCATGAGTGGAACTAAATGCACAGACAACCTGCCATGAAAAGTATCTTCCTACCAGAACAACTGTCAGTCCAGTCTCAAGACGCTACTGCTTGAGGCATGTTGCAGCTATAAGACGGTACCCCTCTTTACACTTCTCACAATAGGAGGCAGTCAAACCTTTGGTACAAACTTCATGCTCGAGCCAAAGGAACAAACCAAGAGGTTTCAGTACCCCCTACGGGTGTCAGATTCCATTAGGAAAATGGCCATGATTCTCAGCATTGTTTGAACCCGGAAGATATGCATTCATTTGAGCAACCCGATGGAAGAAATTAAGAAGGTTTCGTGCCCACAGGAAATTTATTCTCTGGATATTACCAGTAGATGTGAACCAATCAACAACAGCATAAGGATGTGACATATGAGGAAAGTCCAGTCAGAATATTGGGAAAGGTGAAGCAAACCACCCAGAGCAAGGTAATCCGATCATATGAATTCAGTGGGGAAGAACATATGAAGGAAAAAGGATACCCGAGTTGGAAACGGTTTCCTTAAGTTGTATTCATGCTTGGTCTTTGAGCAACCAAATCTCAAGGACGAGATTTTCTACCAGGGGGAAGGTTTGTAACACCCTGATTTTTTGCCCTTTCTTTTTCTTTTTGATTTCTTTGGGTTTTGCTCTGATTTTCTTTCGGAGTGGTTCTGTGGACTTGAAACCTGGGAAGATTATCATTCCTTCTTCTCTAAAGTGGTTCATCATTCTCAAATCTTTCCCAAGATCATGGCATTTCCATTCTAGCTCAACCCCAAATTCTTTTTCTTGTGAATATTCCTTTTTATATTAAAGGAATAACCCTATCTGGTCTAGGTTGTTAAGAAACCATATTTCTTCCTTGCCATTTATTCCCAAACAATTCTCATAAATTCTTTGGATCATAAATTCCTCAAATATTCCCAAACCCTTCCTTGCCTAGTTCAAAAATAATTCAGCAATATTCATTCTTCAATTATGTCCAGATTGGTACTTTGTGCAGGAAGTGCCACCTATCTTTTCCTAATTTCTCCCAAACTTTCTGGGCATCCTTTCATATCCATATCATTGCCTCATGCCAAAATTCAGCTCCATTGGCCTAGTGAATCTTCCTCGGCAAATTTTCAAAGTTTCTTTTCAAATGGAAGATTTGTGAAGGAAGTAATTGCTAGAGTTATCCAATTGAGTTTTATGCAAGCTCCTTCATATGCTCAAATCATCACTCTCCACCAAATTTCAGCTCTATCCATCTACCTATGTGATCACACCATCAACTCTTTGTTTCTCGCAATATTTGTAGTTTGTCAAGCAACTATATTTTCTATTTCTTCATTAATGCTAACAATTTACCAGAGCATGCACCTACCTACAAAACTTCTCTCCACCAAATTTGGGATCATTTCATCAAGCCAACCTCCCTCCAGAATTTTCTATAGTTTCTAGACATAGAGGATCACTGTGAAGGAAGTACCATTTTGGCATGTCCAAATGGTATGAAATTTTTACTGCAGCTTCTTATGTCTATATTATCATGATCTACCAAATTTCATTCCATTTCATCACTCCATGTGAGTGCATCATCCAAATCTAGTTTCTGGACCAATCTAGCAATTCTGAAGCAACTATGTTAAGTTCTGGTCCAAATCCTCTAAAACTTCGCTGTATCATAGTCATTTGTACCCTAAACCTCATGGACATCAAGTTTGCTTTGTTACTCCTCTCAATTCACCACAACATCATGTCCAAGTTTGCTACATCAAACTTTCCTTGAAGCCTCCCATCAACTCAGACCTCCTTCTATTGATCTATCACCTCCTGAGGGACCTAGGGTGCAAGGACAATGCACTAGACAACATTTTCCAGGCCCTCGTGCCCTCTCCTTGCCATGCCACACGGTGACCGTGTTGTTGGCACGCCTGTGCACGCGCTCTCAGTGATATGGTTGTGCTCTATGCGTCAGGCTGCATCGTCCCGGTGGCTCCCGTGTGTCTTCTGGTGGCATCCACCCTCCTCCTTCTTCCACCTGCCCTCTGGACCCTCCCCCTCCTGTAGTTCACTCGTCAGCGCTAGCCGCCGCGTGCACGCGGGTGCATAGTGCATCGACCGCCTTTGTGCACGCACGTCTTCTTCCTCTGTGTCCTTGGCTCCTCCTCTGGTCCGGTGGACCTCCCCTACCTCTCATACGTCGCCTCACCACCCAAGCTCTCCTGAGCGCCCAGGCAACTGCTGCTCCAGCCATGCGTTCGTGAAGGAGTCCAGCTCGATATGACATGTATGATATTGGAGTATCAGTTTTATCACAGTTATATTTTGGGGACAAATTCCATCATTTCATTGGTCAGGTGCCACCGAACCGAGCTCACCAGTGCAGTCACACTTTCCTAGATGGGGACGCCCTAATTCGGTCTATTGTCATGCCTCTCGCCGGTGCCTCCAACTAGGGAAGGTTAGTTGCTCATGCTGCCCCGGCCCGGTAGGAGGCAATAACCTTGTGTGCCCAAGTTGTGTTGTACCCGGGTGTCCCCGTTTGGGACAAGTTTGTTTTGCCACGACGGTGGTCGGCCATGAAGGTGGCGGATGTCAGGCGATGACATCAGGGCCACCCATGACTTAGCCCAAGGGGGGAGTTTGTCGGAGTGGTCGGGAGAGTGTCATTGTTGGGGATATGACCCCATGGTGTAACCCACCCTAGAAGGGCCGGTGATGTAGGGCGGAACCCTAATCGGAGATCTTTCATGTTTGGAGGGGATCCTACGAGGAGAACACGACGATCGAGCAAAAGAACATAAGAACAAACACTCAAGAGGAACACTAAACCGACAAGTTTCGATTACACAAGGGCTAGGTCACCGAACACATAAGGTAGCACAAGATTCAAAATCCACAAAGGAAAGATACACGAGTAACCGGTCTTCTCCGAGAGGAGGTCTTGATGGGGTCCACCCTAGAAGGGGGTCTTGAATCCTCTTGGAAGGATCTTCTCCGAGGAGGCGCGATCTCCGAGGAGAAGGTAACCAAGTGGATGAGCAAAGGTCTCACACAAATATGAGCTAATCCTTTGCTAACCCTAACTAGGAGGAGGAGGAGGTCTATTTATAGTCTTAGTGCAAAAGGGGGCGAAGTGAACGGGTACAAGTGCTCCAGCCCGCGGTCGCGGTCACACAGGTGTCCGACGTCTGGAAGGCGTCGGACGTCCGGGGCTTCGGGAAGGTCCGGACGTCCGGGGGCTGTTGGACGTCCGTAAATCCGGCTCGGGTGCTGGTCGTTCGGTCGTCCGGAGGCTTCGGTCTTCCGTAGATTTGGTTCTGGTCACTGTGCGTCGGTCGTCCGGAGAGGGCCGGTCGTCCGGGGCTTCGGGAGGGCCCGGGCGTCCGTGGATCGTCGGACGTCCGTAGATTCGGTTCTGGTACAGGTCGTCCGGTCGTCCGGTAGCGTCGGTCGTCCGTGGCCTGGGGAGTCGTGGGACGTCCGAAGCCTGTAGCTTCAGTAGCTTTTCTTCTTCTTCTTCAACGTGCTTGGGATTCTTGTCGTCTTGGCTCGTTCCCAAGTACCTGATTACACATAGGGTTTCAGAATGAGGTAGTAGCCATGTCTCGTGAGTAGGAAGAGAGAGTTCGGAGAGGAGCGAGTTCACCTTATCTTCGATAGCCTTAGCTCGGGCTCGAGTCATGGGTCCACGTGGTGTTGAGGAAGATGTAGGTGCTTCCATGGGGATGAGTGAGGGATGCTCCACATCATCTCCCCCCCCCCCCTTGAGAGAGATCCGACCTCGGAATAAAAGCTTCATCTCCATGGTATGGTGCGAGGTCCTTGACGTTGAAGATGCCGCTCACATTGTACTTGTCTCGAGGTAGGTCGATCTTGTAGGCGTTGTCGCTAGAAGTGCTAGCACCTTGAAAGGTCCATCGGCTCTAGGAAGAAGCTTGGACTTTCGTTCTTTGGGGAAGCGGTCCTTGCGAAGGTGTAGCCACACTAGATCACCAATGTTGAAGACCATGAGTTACTTGTTGATGTTGATCTTGGTCGCTAGTCGTTGTACTTGGCGCTCGATGGTTTGTCTTGTATCCTCATGCATCTTCTTGATGTAGCTTGCCCGTGCACTCGCATCCATGTTGGTGCGCTCTTGTAGAGGAAGAGGTAGAATGTCCAATGGGGACAACGGGTTGAAGCCGTAGACGACCTCGAAGGGGGACTTGCCGGTAGTCGAATGTCTTGCACGGTTGTAGGCGTACTCGGCGATAGGTAGACATGCTTCCCACTCCTTGATGTTCTTCTTGATCAAGACACGAAGTAGAGTGAATAGTGTGCGGTTCGTCACCTCCGTTTAGTCATCGGTTTGAGGATGGTATGCGGATGAGAACAAGAGCTTGATTCCGAGCTTGGCACATAGGGTCTTCCAAAAGTAACTCAAGAACTTGACGTCACGATCAGAGACGATTGTCTTTGGTACTCCATGGAATCGCAAGATTTCCCTACAAAAGAGATTTGCAATATGTGAAGCATCGTCTATCTTGTTGCAAGGAATGAAATGTGCCATCTTAGAAAATCTATCCACAACAACAAACACGGAATCCTTTCCATTTTGAGTTCTAGGCAAACCAAGTACAAAATCCATGCTAATGTCTTCCCAAGGTTGATAAGGAATAGGAAGAGGCATGTAAAGACCATGAGATTGAGCTTTAGACTTAGCTTTGTGGCATGTAGAGCATCGGTTGGTGAAGCGTGAGACGTCGCGGAACATCTTGGGCCAAAAGTAGTTCTTGGAGAGCGTGGCGAATGTCTTGTCGCGTCCAAAGTGTCCCATGAGTCCGCCTCCATGAGCCTCTTGCAAAAGGAGCAAACGAAGAGAAGACTCGGGAATGCATAGTTTGTTAGCTCTCATAAGATAAGTATCCTTGATGTAATATTGTTCCCAAGAAGTATGCGTCAAACACTTAGCATAAGGAATAGCAAAAAGATGGGTCGTTAGCATACAATTCTTTTATGTGCTCAAAGCCAATAACATTTAACTCAAGTTTAGTGACAAGCGTGCATATGCGTGAAAGTGCATCGGCAACTACATTTTCTTTACCCTTAATGTACTTGATCACATAAGGAAAAGATTCAATAAACTCACTCCATTTGGCATGACGCTTGTTCAACTTAGTTTGACCTTTTAAGTACTTAAGCGTTTCATGATCGGTAGGGACGACAAACTCATGCGGTCTAAGGTAATGTTCCCAAACATGTAGCACACGCACTAAAGCATACAATTCTTTGTCATAGATGGGATAGTTAAGTTGAGCACCGGATAGTTTTTCACTAAAATATGCAATGGCTCGTTTTTCTTGCATCAAAACTCCGCCAATTCCGGTACCACTTGCATCACAATGGACTTCAAAAGTTTTGTCAAAATTAGGCAAAGCAAGAATCGGAGCATGAGTAAGCAAAGACTTGAGCTCATCCAAAGCGGTGGATTGCAAAGTTCCCCAAACAAAAGGAGTATTCTTCTTACTCAAGGCATGCAAAGGAGCGGCAATTGTGCTAAAGTTTTTGACAAAGCGACGATAAAAACCCGCAAGACCAAGAAAGCTACGCACTTGTTGCAAATTGGTGGGTTGGGGCCAAGTTTTAATTGCTTCAATTTTGGATTCATCAACATGGACACCCTTTGAGTATACTACAAAACCCAAGAAGACCACTTTGTCAACACCAAATGTGCATTTTTTCATGTTTTCATAAAGACTTTCCTTGCGAAGGGTTTGCAAAACAGCCCTAACATGATCAAGATGTTCTTTCATGGTTTTGCTAAACACAAGAATATCGTCGAAGTAAACCACAACAAAGACTCCAATGTAAGGGCGAAGCACATGATGCATAAGACGCACGAAAGTACCGGGAGCCTCTGATAGACCCATAGGCATCACTAACCACTCATATAAACCAAATTTGGTTTTGAAAGCAGTTTTCCATTCATCACCTTCTTGTATGCGGATTTGATAATAGCCACTTTTAAGATCAATTTTTGAGAAAAAGTTGGCTCCACTAAGTTCATCAAGCATATCATCTAGGCGAGGAATAGGATGCCTATAGCGAACGGTAATAGCATTTATAGGTCTACAATCGGAACACAAGCGGAAACTTCGATCGGGTTTAGGCACAAGTATAACGGGAACGGCACAAGGGCTTAGGCTTTCATGTACATGACCGTTGTCGATGAGTTGTTGTACTTGCCGTTGAATCTCCTTGGTTTCTTCGGGATTGACTTGGTATGGAGCTTTGTTTGGTAGAGGCGCTCCGGGGGTGAGGTTGATTCGATGCTCAATGCCTCGAAGAGGTGGTAGACCCGGAGGTAGCTCATCGGGGAAATCATCTTGGAACTCCTGCAAAAGAGATTTTAACACTAAAGGTAGTTCGTGAGAGGTGTTAGTTTTTGGCTCTCCATCCTTTCACACAAGGACAAAGTGCATCACACTAGATGGGTTCTCACACACTTCTCTCATCTCACTTTTGGTGGTAAATAGGATGAGGTTTTTCTCTCTAGGCGAAGAGGCGCTTAGGTTTGATTTGTGGCTCTCACTCACTTTTTGGTGGATCACTTTCTCACTCTTGTCTCTATGATGGGCGGCTTGCTTGGCGGCTATCACTTGACTAGGAGACATAGGTCGTAGCACATATTCCTTCCCTTTCATCTTGAAACTATAGTGATTGGTGCGCCCGTTGTGGAAGACACCACGGTCGAATTCCCATGGTCGACCAAGAAGGAGGTGGCAAACCGTCATTGGGACCACATCACATTCCAAAGTGTCCTCATATGCACCAATTTTTAAGGAGACTTGGACCGTATGCTCAACTCGTATAGTGTCGGAGTCACTTAGCCATTGAACCTTGTAGGGATTCGGGTGCTTCCTCTTGACCAATTGAAGCTTGGAGCATAGTTCTTCACTTGCCAAGTTGTGACAACTTCCTCCATCGATGATGACCTTGACGGACCTTCCGTTGATGCCGGCCTTTGTGTGGAAGATGTGGCATCTTTGGTCGTCTTCTTGTTGATGTTGAAGAGTCAAGACCTTGGAGACAAGGAGAGCGGGGCTCAAATCCTCATCACAAAAGACTTGATCATCTTCATCTTCGTTCACTCGCCGGTGCATGGCCACTTGCTCAAGGGCTTCCATCTCCTCATCACTCATTGAGTCATATGTGCCATCGTCGTTGAGGATCGTGGTGCGCTTGTTGGTGCGTTCGTAGGACTTGTGGCCTCGGCCGCCGCAAGTGAAACAATTGAAGGAGCTTGTCTTAATGGTCTCATCGGTCGGAGTAGATGATGAAGCACGCGGCTTGAAGTTGCTTGTAGTATGAGGAGGACGACTTGAACTTGTCAAATTTTTCTTGTAACTCGACTTTTCGTCGTTGTTTGTAGAAGGATTGGTTGTTGTAGATGTTGGAGGAGGTGTTGAAGCTTGGTTGTTGGAGAAGCCGTAGGTCTTGGACGAGTACTTGGCGTACTTGAAGTCATCTTGCACTTGACCTTCCGCCTTTGTAGCTTGATGCACGAGCTCAATCAGGGTGGAGTATGGTTGGAAGTCGGCGATTTTCTTGATGGGATGGTTGAGTCCATTCAAGAAACGTGCCATAGTTTGCTCATCATCTTCCTTCACATTGGCTCGAATCATGGCGGTCTCCATTTCTTTGTAGTATTCTTCAACACTCTTTGTTCCTTGCTTGAGGAGTTGGAGTTTCTTGAAGAGGTCGCGGTTGTAGTAGGTTGGCACAAAAGGTGCTCTCATGACATCTTTCATTTGAGCCCAAGTGGTGATTGGAGGTTCACCTCTTGCTTTTCGCCTCTCAAGAATTTGTTCCCACCATATGAGCACATAGTCTTGGAACTCAAGTGATGCCATAGCGATCTTCTTCTCTTCCTCATAGTTGTGCAAATGAAACATTTTGTCGACCTTCAATGCCCATGAAAGATATTCTTCGGGGTCATTGCTTCCATTGAATTTGGGCATGGTGAATTTGAGCTTTCCATATCGTTGCTCTTCATTTTGTTGTGGTCGAGGATGATGACGTCCATGTCGTTGAGGATTAACAATCTGATGTTGCTCTTGGCGGGGAGGGTCGTTTTCCTCATGTTGCTCTTGTCTTTGTGGATTTCCATTATCTTCATGCGCTTGATGAACTTGGGGTTCATGGCGAGCATATGGTGGAGCTTGTCGAGCTTGTTGTGGGGCTTGTCGATGCACACGTGCTTGGTAGAGCCTTTCTTGGACTTCCTCGTGGAGCGCTTCTTGATATTCACGAGCTTGGTGTCCTCGGTCGGCAACGGCTCTACTTGAGTCGCGGAGTGCATGTTGTGCCTCAAGTGCTTGAGCTTCCCGTAGTTGTTGTTCTCGATGTTGCGCCTCGGTGTCTTGTGCATCTTGATGTTGTCGCGCTCGCTCTTCTTGTTCTTGTTGTCGTTGGCGTTGCCGTGCTTGTGCTTGTGCAAATGCAGCTTGGTTTTGACGATGTCAATGCTCTTGAGAGTCGGTGTCGTGTAGAAGATTGCGGTTTGCTTGACGGTCTTGACGTGCGGCATGACGAAGAGTGTTCGAAGTAGGTGTACTTGAGTCGTAGAAGGTGTCGTCGGAGTGTCGACTCAAGAGGCTCCATCTTGAGGATGAAGAAGTGGAATGATGCCGTTTCCTCATCAAGGCACGGATCTCGTCCATTCTTGCATCATTCTCTTGCTTGTGAGTGTCGAACTTGTTGTCAAAGTAGTCTCTTGTACGTTGCTCGGAGATTCGCAAGTCGGTGGCGAGGTTGTCGATGCGGTCGCTCATTGCTTGTTGCTCTTCGTGCAACGCTCGTTGTGCACCAAAGAGGTGGCTCTTGGTGACGTATGATGACATGTCGTCGTCTTGCTCGATGAAGATTGGGTTTGTAGAAGTACTTGGCCTATCCATCATTCCAAGCAAAATATGTGAGTGGTAGAAGGAGAAGAACTTATACCAATGTACCTTTGACCGATGTTGATGATGAATCAAGTTCACTCAAATGCGGACAATGAAATAGCACTATTGGTACCAATCCTTGTCGGTTCTAACACCTACACAAATAAAAGCTTATGGTAGAGCTTGGTGAGGATGGTGGCACAAAATTTGATGCAATTGTAAGTGAGCGTCAATAATGTTGGAAAAGGTACACAAATTTGCAAATGCAACAAGTAGACCAAGCAAATAATGGTACACGGAAACACACACTCAAATAGATAAGTGGGATTGTGCAAACCAAAAGTGAGCCAAAATGTGGAATCCACGAAAATGCTCTTGTTGCACAATACTAGAGAGACGCTAGCACGATTGCACAACAGGCGGATACAGAACTTGTGCACAACCTACTAGGCAAAAATGCAACTATCTCTGTCCCACGTATGCTATATGTATGGTATTTCGGTGCTATGATCCAAGATGATCCAATATGACAATCTTAATGTAGTATGATGCTATGGTTCTTGCTCATAAGCTCTTTGCTTATCTTTCCTCTTTGCTTAAAAGCTTGGGTGGCTCTTTCACTTTTGGGCTCTTTTCTCATGCAAAACTTCACGAACCAAGATAGCAATTGTGTATGCTCTGACAACTTTGTGACACACAAATGGATCCCAAGATATGCACCATGGTGGTATGTTATGTATGCTATGGAGTATGATCACTAATGTGCACAAGTCACGTTGCCGGCAATACTCAATGGCTAGTCTCGATGGGTAAGCTACACAACAGTAAGGCCATGTGGGTATCAATGCAATTGCAAGGTATGACAAAGATGTCGATGATGTTACCGTCCTTGGCGATGATGTGACCCTTGCGAAGATGAGTCGAGGTGATGATGGAGTCGAACCGTACCGAGATAGCCGAAACATAATAGGACACGGGAACCACAACTCAAAATCTCAAGGACCAAAATGTGGCAAAATCGTCATAGGATGTATTGGGGAGGATGGTGGTGTATGTGGTTTTGGAAGATGTGGTGGAAGGTGGGGTGGTGGTGGTGGTTAAACTGAAGAATTTCCGTTTTGTCAGGGTTTCACGGACGTCCAGATTTTTCCCGTCGTCCAGTTGTTCCTGGGGCTCCGGACGTCCGTAAAGCGTCGGTCGTCCGGAGGGGTCGGGGTCAACACGAGTTGTGCTTGGGCGATTTTGAGGTGGAAGAAGATGGTGAGGTCAAAATTGAGCGGATTAATGGATGGAAAAGGGTGGGAAGGGTGGGAAAAGCTAGATCCACACGTAGCAACTCAAATCCATGGATCAAATCCAACAAAATCTCAACTCACCAACAAATTACAAAAAAATCGGGGCTATTTTTGGTGGAGAATTTTCGGATTTAGGACAAAAACAACAAAATCAAGCTAGAAAACACGGGGTAGGGGCTCCAAAAACATGATCAACGTGGCTCATGATACCAAGATGATGTAGGGCGGAACCCTAATCGGAGATCTTTCACGTTTGGAGGGGATCCTACGAGGAGAACACGACGAGCGAGCGGAAGAACACAAGAACAAACACTCAAGAGGAACACTAAACCGACAAGTTTCGATTACACAAGGGCTAGGTCACCGAACACATAAGGTAGCACAAGATTCAAAATCAACAAAGGAAAGATACACGAGTAACCGGTCTTCTCCGGGAGGAGGTCTTGATGGGGTCCACCCTAGAAGGGGGTCTTGAATCCTCTTGGAAGGATCTTCTCCGAGGAGGCGTGATCTCCGAGGAGAAGGTAACCAAGTGGATGAGCAAAAGTCTCACACAAATATGAGCTAATCCTTTGCTAACCCTAACTAGGAGGCGGAGGAGGTCTATTTATAGTCTTAGTGCAAAAGGGGGCGAAGTGAACGGGTACAAGTGCTCCAGCCCGCGGTCGCGGTCACACAGGTGTCGGACGTCCGGAAGGCGTCAGACGTCCGGGCTTCGGGAAGGTCCGTACGTCCGGGGGCTGTCGGACGTCCGTAAATCCGGCTCGGGTGCTGGTCGGTCGGTCGTCCGAAGTCTTCGGTCTTCCGTAGATTTGGTTCTGGTCGCTGTGCGTCGGTCGTCCGGAGAGGGCCGGTCGTCCGGGGCTTCGGGAGGGCCCGGACGTTCGTGGATCGTCGGACGTCCGTAGATTCGGTTCTGGTACAGGTCGTCCGGTTGTCCGGTGGCATCGGTCGTCCGTGGCCTGGGGAGTCGTCGGGCGTCCGAAGCTTGTAGCTTCAGCAGCTTTCTTCTTCTTCTTCAACGTGCTTGGGATTCTCGTCGTCTTGGCTCGTTCCCAAGTACCTGATTACACATAGGGTTTCGGAATGAGGTAGTAGCCATATCTCGTGAGTAGGAAGAGAGAGTTCGGAGAGGAGCGAGTTCACCTTATCTTCGATAGCCTTAGCTCGGGCTCGAGTCATGGGTCCACGTGGTGTTGAGGAAGATGTAGGTGCGTCCATGGGGATGAGTGAGGGATGCTCCGCATCAGCCGGGTTAGGCTGTTGGCGACTTAACAGTGAAGCCTTAGACATTCCCAAGAAACCAAGATACGGAGACAGGGAGGCAGCTTACGAGGTGGGCCAGTTGGAGGCCCAAGACTAGAAGGCAGTGCATGACCCGGAGATATAAGCCGCCTGACGGCGACTTGCCAAAGAAGGCAAGGCGACTTATAGCCAGGATCGATTACGAAGTATAACCCGAGCCGGACTCTTGTAAGCCCAGGGCCTCGACCTGTGTATATAAAGGCGAGTCCCTGCGGGGCGCAAACTTAGGTTATAATCAATTGATAGCTAGGTCAAGCAAATCCTCTCCCTTGTAATCTATACTCAAGAAATAATCAACGAGAGCAGGAGTAGGCTTTTACCTCCACCGTGAGGGGCCAAACCATGGTAAATCTGTATCTTTAGTTCCGCTCAACCCCTTCAAGCTAATCACCGTAGCAATGGCATCGCACCTAAGTCCTTTCACTAGGGCATCTGCCATGTTAACCCCACGACAGTCATGCAATATATTGGTTTTGTCGGAATGTCATTGGTCCACCCGAATGGGAGCACGAGGCCATGAGTTCTGTGGTGTGGTTATAGTGTACTAACCTCTACAGTGTATACAAACTATCGATAGTCGCGTCCTCGGTCATGGACACAATTCGTACTCGGCCACACCGTTCGATAAAGACACACACGACGACGGAATGACTTATTAGATGACGTATATCTATTTGTGAGGAGTAACAGTTTAGCAGGATGCCGATGATGATGTTGGGATGATCTTGAGGATGATGATTCAGTTTGATGATCGCTCGGTGATCACGAGGAGGTTTCGATCATGAGGTGATCGAGTTGATAGGTTGCTTGGCCAGATAGCCAAGAGTGAGATGATTCATCTGACCCAGGATGGTTGGTTCAGCAGTAATTCTAGCATTACCATATTATGATTAGTAATTACTTCCACATCATAGTAGTCATTAATAATTTTTAAACTTGTCAATGCTATGTTATTGTCTTGCGTTGATGCATTTGGTTGTTGTGAGCTTGCGAGTACATTCAAAGTACTCACCTGGCATGTCATGCCAGTTTGCAGGTGCTGCCATGATTGATTGCTTGTCGAGGTTATCGAGCATGCGAGATAGACCGTGTCCCAGCCAGAGTCCCTATGGAGTGGAGTTCATCACCGTCGTGGTTGTTCTACTCCTAGAAGTATTCCGTTGCTACGAGATGTTCTGCTGCTAGCATAGAGATGCCTTAGCAGGTGTAGTGTCACCGTGTTGATGTAATCTTTGTTACCTCAATGCCCTTGTACGCTTATCATTTGTAATAAGAGCTGATTTTTTCTATGACAAGCAGTGTCGTTTTCCAGAAGACTTGATCTCTGGGCTGGAATACGGGGTGTTCCGGTTCCTCTGAGCTGGGGTGCCACAGGCTCCTCAACCAAGAGTGCGGCGAGTTGAGGAGATCGGATCTCCTCGAGCAGTGGAGTCGGGCACTTCATCTTTTGTGCCTTGGGGATCCATTTCTAGGAAGGAAAGAATTGACTTAATCATTTTGATAAAGGAATAGAGTAAAAAAGGATGAAACTAAATGTAAACTTTGGGTCGCAGTTACCTCATGAGCGCCATGTTTGGATTGAGGCCGCAGTTAGCTCCCACTTCAGAGAATTTTTTTTGGATGGCTTGAAAAGCACCTCCCACATCCTGGCCAGATCTGCGTGGAAGAAGCATTGCATAGTCGGTGCATCCTCTGATGTGTATGCTCACATTGGGCTCGCCCGGAGCTGGAATGGGAGGATGCGGCATTGGAGCATGACATCAATTCGTTCACTAGCTCGATCTTCTTCTTGTCTACCATGACCTCTATCTTTTTTGCAGCAAGGGGACCTCCTCGGGTGTGCCCCAATCTAGGCTTTTCCTGTTCCAGGAGGTGAGTCTCCTCGGGGGACCGGCTGAGAATGCCAGGATCCCGGCTGGTCTTCAGTGAGTGGCTCAGTCATGTAGAACCACTCCCTCTACCATTCTTTGATGGTTTCCACAAAGGTGGCCGATAACCCACAAGTATAGGGGATCACAACAGTTTTCAAGGGTAGAGTATTCAACCCAAATTTATTGATTTGACACCTGGGGAGCCAAAGAATATTCTCAAGTATTAGTAGTGAGTTGTCACTTCAACCACACCTGAAAGACTTAATATCTGTAGCAAAGTATTTAGTAGCAAAGTAGTATGGAAGTAATGGTAATGGTGGAAAAGTAACAGTAGCAGCTTTGTAGCAATTGTAACAGTGGCGACGGCAAAGTAACGTAGCAAAGATCAATATGTGAAAAGCTCGTAGGCAATGGATCAGTGATGGATAATTATGTTGGATGGCATTCATCATCAAACAGTTATAACCTAGGGTGACACAGAACTAGCTCCAATTCATCAATATAATGTAGGCATGTATTCCGAATATAGTCATACGTGCTTAAGGAAAAGAACTTGCATGACATCTTTTGTCCTACCCTCCCGTGGCAGCGGGGTCCTAATGGAAACTAAGGGATATTAAGGCATCCTTTTAATAGATAACCGGACCAAGGCATTAGCACTTAGTGAATACATGAACTCCTCAAACTACGGTAATCACTGGAAAGAATCCCAATTATTGTCACCTTGGGGTATGCGAATCATAACTCGTAATACGTGTCTGCAACTTGCAAGATAGGATCAAGAACACAAATATATTCATGAAAACATAATTGTATCAGATATGAAATCATGGCACTTGGGGCCTAGTGACAAGCATTAAGCATAGCAAAGTCATAACAACATCAATCTCAGAACATAGTGGATACTAGGGGTCAAACCCTAACAAAACTAACTCAATTACATGATAAATCTCATCCAACCCATCACCGTCCAGCAAGCCTACAATGGTTTACTCAAGCACGGCGGTGAGCATCATGAAATTGGTGATGGAGGAAGGTTGGTGATGATGATGGCGACGGATCCCCCTCTCTGGAGCCCCGAATGGACTCCAGATCTGCCCTCCCAATGAAGAACAGGAGGTAGCGGGGGATCCATATCATAAAACGTGATGTATCCTTCTCTCTGGGTTTTTTTATCCCCGAACATGAATATATAGAGTTGGAGTTAGGGTCGGGGGGTCTCCAGGGGACCCACAAGGCAGGGGGTGTGCCCAGGGGATAGGGCGCGCCCCTCACCCTTGTGGTCAGCTGGTGGGTCCCCTCTAGTTGATTCTTTTGCCAGTATTTTTTATTTATACCAAAAATATTCTCCTTAAATTTTCAGGTCATTCCGAGAACTTCTATTTCTGGATAAAAATAACACCAAGGCAATTCTGCTGAAAACTGTGTCAGTCCGGGTTAGTTCCACTCAAATCATGCAAATTAGAGTCCAAAACAAGGGCAAAAGAGTTTGGAAAAGTAGATACGATGGAGACGTATCAACTCCCCCAAGCTTAACCCATTGCTTGTCCTCAAGCAATTCAGTTGACACACTGAAAGTGATAAAGTAGAACTTTTATAAACTCTGTTTGATCTTGTTGTTGCAAATATGTATAGCCAGCATTCAGGTTTTCGGCAAAGATTATGAAGTAACCATATTCGCAATAACATTTAGGTCTCACATTTACTCATATCAATGGCATAATCAACTAGCAAGTAATAATAATAAATCTCGGATGACAACACTTTTTCAAAACAATCATGATATGATATAACAAAATGGTATCTCGCTAGCCCTTTCTAAGACCGCAAAACATAAATGCAGAGCACCCCTGAAGATCAAGGACTGACTAGACATTGTAATTCATGGCAAAAGAGATCCAGTCACAGTCATACTCAATATCAATTAATATCAAAGTATACAAATGACAGTGGTGCTCTCTAACTGGTGCTTTTCATAAGAGGATAATGACTCAACAATAAAAGTAAATAGATAGGCCCTTCGCAGAGGGAAGCAGGGATCTGCAGAGGTGCCAGAGCTCGAGTTTTTTGAAACAGAGATTAATATAATTTTGAGCGGTATGCTTTCATTGTCAACATAACAACCCAGAGATCTCGATATCTTCCATGCTAGATACATTATAGGCAGTTCCCAAACAGAATCGTAAAGTTTTTACTGCCCCTCCACCAACAAGCACACGCCACGGCTGGCTCGAAACAACGGGTACCGTCCATACCAACAACAGTCCTGGGGGAGTTTTGTTTGAAAGTTATATTTTGATTTAATTTCGAGCATGGCACTGGGCATACTGAATACCAGCCACTTTCTCGTGAATGACAAGTGAATCAACACTCATCGTGAGAATAATGTTGGAAATATGCCCTAGAGGCAATAATAAAATGGTTATTATTATATTTCCTCGTTCATGATAATTGTCTTTTATTCATGCTATAATTGTGTTATCCGAAAATCGTAATACATGTGTGAATACATAGACCACAACATGTCCCTAGTGAACCTCTAGTTGACTAGCTCGTTTATCAATAGATGGTCACGGTTTCCTGACCATGGACATTGGATGTCATTGATAACGGGATCACATCATTGGGAGAATGATGTGATGGACAAGACCCAATCCTAAGCATAGCACAAGATCGTGTAGTTCGTTTGCTAGAGATTTTTCAATGTCAAGTATCCTTTCCTTAGAACATGAGATCGTGTAACTACCGGATTCCGTAGGAGTGCTTTGGGTGTACCAAATGTCACAACGTAACTGGGTGACTATAAAGGTATACTACAGGTATCTCCGAAAGTGTCTGTTGGGTTGACACGGATCGAGACTGGGATTTGTCACTCCGTATGACGGAGAGGTATCTCTGGGCCCACTCGGTAATGCATCATCATAATGAGCTCAAAGTGACTAAGTGGTTGGTCACGGGATCATGCATTATGGTACGAGTAAAGTGACTTGCCGGTAACGAGATTGAACGAGGTATTGGGATACCGACGATTGAATCTCGGGCAAGTAACGTACCGATTGACAAAGGGAATTGTATACGGGATTACTTGAATCCTCGACATCGTGGTTCATTCGACGAGATCATCGTGGAACATGTGGGAGCCAACATGGGTATCCAGATCCCGTTGTTGGTTATTGGCCAGAGAGTCGTCTCGGTCATGTCTGCATGTCTCCCGAACCCGTAGGGTCTACACACTTAAGGTTTGGTGATGCTAGGGTTGTAGACTAGTATGTGGTAACCCGAAAGTTGTTCGGAGTCCCGGATGAGATCCTGGACGTCACGAGGAGTTCCGGAATGGTCCGGAGGTGAAGAATTATATATAGGAAGTCCAATTTCAGCCATCAAGAAAGTTTCGGGGGTCACCGATATTGTACCGGGACCACCGGAAGGGTCCCGGGGGTCCATCGGGTGGGGCCACCTATCCCGGAGGGCCCCATGGGCTGAAGTGGGGAAGGGAACCAGCCCCTGGTGGGCTGGTGCGCCCCCCTTGGGCCTCCCCTTGCGCCTAGGGTTGGAAACCCTAGGGGTGGGGGGCGCCCCACTTGGCTTGGGGGGCAAGCCACCCCCCTTGGCCGCCGCCCCCCCATCTAGATGGGATCTAGAGGGGCCGGCACCCCCTGGCCCCTATATATAGTGGAGGGGAGGGAGGGCAGCCGCACCCAAGTCCCTGGCGCCTCCCTCTCCCTCCGTAACACCTCTCCCTCTCGCTGTGCTTGGCGAAGCCCTGCCGAGATCGCCGCTACTTCCACAACCACGCCATCGTGCTGCTGGATCTCCATCAAACTCTCGCTCCCCTTGCTGGATCAAGAAGGAGGAGACGTCTTCCCCAACCATACGTGTGTTGAACGCGGAGGTGCCGTCCGTTCGGCACTAGGATCATCGGTGATTTGGATCACGACGAGTACGACTCCCTCAACCCCGTTCTCTTGAACGCTTTCGCACGATATACAAGGGTATGTAGATGCACTCCTCTATCTCGTTGCTAGATGACTCCATAGACTGATCTTGGTGAAGCGTAGGAAATTTTTTATTTTCTGCAACATTCCCCAACAGTGGCACCATGAGCTAGGTCTATGCGTAGTTTCTATGCACGAGTAGAACACAAACTTGTTGTGGGCGTAGATGTTGTCAATTTTCTTGCCACTACTAGTCTTATCTTGCTTTGGCGGCATCATGGGATGAAGCGGCCCGGACCGACCTTACACGTACGCTCACGTGAGACAGGTTCCACCGACTGACATGCACTTGTTGCATAAGGTGGCTAGCGGGTGTCTGTCTCTCCCACTTTAGTTGGAGCGGATTCGATGAAAAGGGTCCTTATGAAGGGTAAATAGAAATTGGCATACCACGTTGTGGTTTTACGTAGGTAAGAAACGTTCTTGCTAGAAACCTATAGAAGCCACGTAAAAAACTTGCAACAACAATTAGAGGACGTCAAACTTGTTTTTGCAGCATATGCCTTGTGATGTGATATGGCCAAAAGGATGTGATGAGTGAAATATATGTGATGTATGAGATTGATCATGTTCTTGTAATAGGAATCACGACTTGCATGTCGATGAGTATGACAACCGGCAGGAGCCATAGGAGTTGTCTTTATTTTTTGTATGACCTGCGTGTCATTGAATAACGCCATGTAAATTACATTACTTTATTTCTAAACACGTTAGCCTTAGAAGTAGAAGTAATCGTTGGCGTGACAACTACATGAAGACACAATGATGGAGATCATGGTGTCATGCCGGTGACGAAGATGATCATGGCGCCCCGAAGATGGAGATCAAAGGAGCAATATGATATTGGCCATATCATGTCACTATTTGATTGCATGTGATGTTTATCATGTTTTGCTTCTTATTTGCTTAGTACGATGGTAGTAAATAAGATGATTCCGTATAATAATTTCAAGAAAGTGTTCCCCTAACTGTGCGCCGTTGCGAAAGTTCGTTGTTTCGAAGCACCACGTGGTGATCGGGTGTGATAGATTCTAACGTTCACATACAACGGGTGTAAGACAGACTTACACATGCAAAACACTTAGGTTGACTTGACGAGCCTAGCATGTACAGACATGGCCTCGGAACACAAGAGACCGAAAGGTCGAACATGAGTCGTATGGAAGATACGATCAACATGGAGATGTTCACAGATGATGACTAGTCCGTCTCACGTGATGATCGGGCACGGGCTAGTTGAGTCGGATCATGTATCACTTAGATGACTAGAGGGATCTCTAATCTAAGTGGGAGTTCATTAAATAATTTGATTAGATGAACTTAATTATCATGAACTTAGTCTAAAAACCTTTGCAAAATGTCTTGTAGATCAAATGGCCAACGCTCATGTCAACCTCAACTTCAACGCGTTCCTAGAGAAAACCAAGCTGAAAGATGATGGCAGCAACTATTCGGGCTGGGTCCGGAACCTGAGGATCATCCTCATAGCTGCCAAGAAAGCATATGTCCTAGAAGGACCGCTAGGTGAAGCACCCATCCCGAGAACCAAGACATTATGAACGCTTGGCGACACGTCTTGATGATTACTCCCTCGTTCGATGTGGCATGCTTTACAGCTTAGAACCGAGGCTCCAAAAGTGTTTTGAGCAACACAGAGCATATGAGATGTTCAAGAGCTGAAAATGGTTTTCCAAGCTCATGCCCGGTCGAGAGATATGATGTCTCCGACAAGTTCTACTGATTGTAAGATGGAGGAAAATAGTTACACAAGAAGCACATACTCAAAATGTGCAGGTTGCACAACCGCTTGTCCCAGCTAGACATTAACCTCCCGGACGAGGCGGTCATTGACAGAATCCTTGATCGCTCCCACCTAGCTACAAGAGCTTTGTGATGAACTACAATATGCGGGGATGGTGAAAACTATTCTGAAGTATTTTCAATGCTGAAATCAGCGAGGTGGAAATCAAAAGGAGCATCAAGTGTTGATGGTCAATAAAACCACTAGTTTCAAGAAAGGCAAGGGTAAGAAGAACTTCAAAAGGACGGCAAGGAGTTGCCGCGCCCGTAAGCCAGCTTGCCGGAAGAAGCGAAGAATGGACCCAAGCACGAGATGAATGCTTTTATTGCAAGGAAAGGGACACTTTGAGCGGAACTGCCCGAATACTTAGCGGACAAGAAGGCCGGCAACACTAAAGGTATATGTGATATACATGTAATTGATGTGTACCTTACCAGTACTTGTAGTAGCTCCTGGGTATTTGATACCGGTGCGGTTGCTCATATTTGTAAGTCAAAACAGGATCTGCGGAATAAGCGGAGACTGGCGAAGGATGAGGTGACGATGCGCATCGGGAATGGTTCCAAGGTCGATGTGATCGCCGTCGGCATGCTACCTCTACATTTACCTACAGGATTAGTTTTAAACCTCAATAATTGTTATTTAGTGCCAGCTTTGAGCATGAACATTGTATCTGGATCTCGTTTAATACGAGATGGCTACTCATTTAAATATGAGAATAATGGTTGTTCTATTTATATGAGAGATATGTTTTATGGTCATGCCCCGCTGGTCAATGGTTTATTCTTAATGAATCTCGTACGTGATGTTACACATATTCATAGTGTGAATACCAAAAGATGTAAAGGTGATAATGATAGTCCCACATACTTGTGGCACTGCCGCCTTGGTCACATTGGTGTCAAGCGCATGAAGAAGCTCCATGCTGATGGACTTTTAGAGTCTCTCGATTATGAATCATTTGACACATGCGAACCATGCCTCATGGGCAAAATGACCAAGACTCCGTTCTCCGGAACAATGGAGCGAGAAACCAACTTATTGGAAATCATACATACTTATGTGTGCGGTCCAATGAGCGTTGAAGCTCGCAGAGGATATCGTTATGTTCTCACTCTCACTGACGACTTGAGTAGATATGGGTATGTCTACTTGATGAAACACAAGTCTGAGACCTTTGAAAAGTTCAAGGAATTTTAGAATGAGGTAGAGAATCAACGTGACCGAAAGATAAAGTTCTTACGATCAGATCGTGGGGGAGAATATTTAAGTCACGAATTTGGTACGCACTTAAGGAAATGTGGAATTGTTTCACAACTCATGCCGCCTGGAACACCTCAGCGTAACGGTGTGTCCGAACATCGTAATCGCACTCTATTGGATATGGTGCGATCTATGATGTCACTCACCGATTTACCGCTATCATTTTGGGGATACGCTCTAGAGATTGCTACATTCACTTTAAATAGGGCACCGTCTAAATCCGTTGAGACGACACCGTATGAATTATGGTTTGGGAAGAAACCTAAGCTGTCGTTTCTAAAAGTTTGGGGATGTGATACTTATGTCAAGAAACTTCAACCTGAAAAGCTCGAACCCAAGTCAGAAAAATGCGTCTTCATAGGATACCCTAAGGAAACCATTGGGTATACCTTCTACCTCAGATCCAAAGGCAAGATCTTTGTTGCCAAGAAAGGGTCCTTTCTGGAGAAAGAGTTTCTCTCGAAAGAAGTAAGTGGGAGGAAAGTGGAACTTTATGAAGTACTACCTCTTGAACCGGAAAGTAGCGCAGCTCAGGAAGATGTTCCTGTGGTGCCTGCACTGACTAGAGAGGAAACTAATTGTTGGGTTCCACGGTAGGGTGCGTCAACTGCAAATTAAAATTTTCCTACGCGCAGAACATCCAGGAACATGCTACGGGAGATGGATCACAGTTCGTTACCACTAGACGCGCAGTGCCGTGCAGCGGAAGAAGAGTTGGGGCAGCGCGTCCGCGTGGATCGTCTCCTCCGCGTCCGATCTCCCTCGAACAGCCGGTCGTCCGATCCCACGTACGAGTTCGCCGGAGCGGCGCAAGTGCACCGCCTCTAACGGTATCCGCGCGTGCAGGAGGAACATCGTGCGGTGGACTGCTAGGTCCGATCACACAGTCGGCGGCGAGTGGAGGTGACTATTCGCAACACATGCAAACCCTAGTGCAGCGCCGAAGCGATCAACCGCATGAGTGTCCTGCACCTCCACTTTATATAGGCGTCCATCGCAGGCTCAACACTTGGGCCTTGCACGGACCCTAAAGCCCAAAGTCTACTCGGTCACGTTCCTAGTCCAGTTCGGATCACATCCGACCAGTGTCCTACGAACCGACCTCGTAGGTTCCTTCCCTTAAGCGCGCGACCCCTTAGGTTCAAGTCGGCTTGGTCACAGTTCGGATCACCTCCGACCTACATGGTTGGTAGCGGCCTCTAGCAAGGCGTGCCGACCACCAAGCAGACTATGAAGCTGGTTAGGCAAACCTGTACAACATGTCACACTTTTGTTCCCTTTGCCACATGATATATGTTGTCGGGCTCAAGGCGAGACTGTCATCCCTGTGCTAGCCCGACCTCTTTCTCGTTCCAGTGATACCGACCACAAACTGGATTATCTCATAATCCTTGTCGCATGGCCATGCTTATCCTGGTCGGATCACACGAGGGCCCAGTATATCTCTCCGATCGGAGGGCAAATCCCATCTTGCTCGACCATGTCTCGCAGCATGGGTGCGACAAACCGAAACCTACCTTTGTAACTACCCGATCCACGGAGTAGCGTTTGGTCGGCCCAAAGCAAGTCTGTCACCATGCCGAGTACATGCGTCAGCTCAGGTCTTAGGACATAGAACGTATGTTGTACTAGAGACTCACAGATGACATATCGATGCGTCTCATAGTTGGGTCTGTCCGACTCGGACCTTATCTCGACTCGGAACCAACTACGTCGAATCCGACCAGACCTTTCCAAGTCCATATTATCCGGTTAGCATCCAATGCTCCATGGCTAGTGAGACCAAGCCATCGACCATGTCATATGCCAGTCTAGTCGGCTGCGCGTCCACACAGCCCTTTCGACTAGGGACCTTTTAGGACAGTCATAATACAATGCATAGTCCCACAAACAAGTCACGTACTTGCTGATACACATCATTGATAATGTCCAAGGACTATCTTTATTCATAAACACATAGGAAATATCATCATACATGATTGCCTCTAGGGCATATCTCCAACACTAATGATGATGATCAAGGTACTTCGGATCAAGTTACCACTGAACTTCGTAGGTCCACAAGGACATGTTCCACACCAGAGTGGTATGGAAACCCTATCCTAGAAATCATGTTGTTAGACAACGGTGAACCTTCGAACTATGAAGAAGCAATGGCGAGCCCAGATTCCAACAAATGGCTTGAAGCCATGCAACCCGAGATAGGATCCATGTATGAAAACAAAGTATGTACTTTGACAGACTTGCCCGATGATCGACGAGCGATAGAAAACAAATGGATATTTAAGAAGAAGACGGACGCGTTACCATCTATAAAGCTCGACTTGTCGCTAAGGGTTATCGACAAGTTCAAGGGGTTGACTACGATGAGACTTTCTCTCCCATAGCAAAGATGAAGTCCGTTCGAATCATGTTAGCAATTGCCGCATACTATGATTATGAGATATGGCAAATGGACGTCAAAACGGAATTCCTTAACGGCCATCTTAAGGAAGAACAGTATATGATGCAGCCGGAGGGTTTTGTCGATCCTAAGAATGCTAACAAGGTATGCAAGCTCCAGAGCTCCATCTATGGACTGGTGCAAGCATCTCGGAGTTGGAACATTCGCTCTAATGAAATGATAAAAGCGTTTGGGTTTATGCAGACTTATGGAGAAGCCTGCGTTTACAAGAAAGTGAGTGGGAGCTCTGTAGCATTTCTCATATTATATGTGGATGACATACTTTTGATGGGAAATGATATAGAACTTTTGGACAGCATTAAGGCCTAGTTGAATAAGTGTTTTTCAATGAAGGACCTTGGAGAAGCTGCTTACATATTAGGCATCAAGATCTATGGAGATAGATCGAGACGCCTCATAGGTCTTTCACAAAGCACATACCTTGATAAGATATTGAAGAAGTTCAATATGCATCAGTCCAAGAAGGGGTTCTTGCCTGTTTTGCAAGGTGTGAAATTGAGCTCGGCTCCATGTCCGACCACGGCAGAAGATAGAGAAAAGATGAGTGTCGTCCCCTATGCCTCAACCATAGGGTCTATCATGTATGCCATGCTGTGTACCAGACCTGATGTAAACCTTGCCGTGAGTTTGGTAGAAAGGTATCAAAGTAATCCCGGGATGGAACACTGGACAGCGGTCAAGAATACCCTGAAGTACCTAAAAAGGACTAAGGATATGTTTCTCATTTATGGAGGTGACGAAGAGCTCGTCGTAAAGGGTTACGTCGATGCTAGCTTCGACCCAGATCTGGATGACTCTAAGTCACAAACCGGATACGTGTATATTTTGAATGGTGGGGCGATGGCTGGTGCGATTGCAAGCAAAGCGTTGTGGCGGGATCTACATGTGAAGCGGAGTACATGGCAGCCTCGCAGGCAGCGCATGAAGCAATCTGGGTGAAGGAGTTCATCATCGACCTAGGAGTCATACCCAATGCGTCGGGGTCGATCACATTGTCAGCGTTCTGGGAACGGGGGTCCCCAGACTTGCCTGCCTGTGGCGTGGCTCAAAGGGAGGCCCATCGCGGCACATCTTCACCAACACAAGCTCAAGACCCTCGCGAGGGGCCAAGCCTCGCGGGGCGGACGACAGGGAGCTTCCTCAGGCACGGCCTCATCAGGCTGGCTCGCGAGGTGGCAGAGAGATCAAGGCGGGGTACCTCACCAGGTGCCCATGACGCAAGCCATGACGACCAAGGGCGCCAGGCGGGCGCCAGCCCGCGCAGTGTCCTCCTTTCCTCTTTGGTGCAAAGGGAGCAAGCATAGGCGGGAGCATCAAGCAAAGGCGTCCATTTCGGTGCAACAAGACCAAGACCAGTCCAACGGCAGGAAGGAAGTCATTGTGGAGCCCAAGCCGGTGTCACCACCAGAGCCTTTGACAGGCGAGGACCAACTTTAGTCAGGATAAGTGTACCATATGTTCCCCTTCAAAATGGCCAATTGTTGGCGCCCTTCCCGCTCAATATTTGGGAAGAGGCCCAGGGCCTCCGCCTATAAGTAGAGCTAGCCACCATAGTAAAGAGGAGAGCCGAGATCAGAGATTGGGAAAGATAGCGAGAGATCTGGAATCGACAGAGAGATAGAGAGAAGCGACTGAACTCCCCCTAGCAGTTCATTGCACCAGCCAAGAACAGACCCTCGCAAGGCTGTTCTTCTTTGTATTGCTCATCACCGTCAGCCCAAGAGGCAATCCACCACACCACAAACTAGAGTAGGGTATTACACCACAATGGTGGCCCGAACTAGTATAAACCCTGTGTCTCTTGTGTTGTTCCTTTCATAGTTTAGATCCTAGCGAGGCGGCGGGGTGCAGGTAGGTAGAAGGCGAGATTTCGCGCGCACCCCAGTGTTCGAACCTCAAGGGTCTGCCGGAACCCGAAATCCGACATTTGGCGCGCCAGGTAGGGGGTGCGCCGGAGTTTCCCTTCTGCCACCGCCGTGGCCTGCCTCGCGATGAGAAGCGCACCGCCCGCTCCGGCCGCCAGCGCCAGCGCGGGGGCCAGGGGGCTCCGAGCCCTAGCCCCGGCCTTGCAACGGGTGCGGTGGCCGGACAAGTTCAAGCCAACGACGCCGCCGCGCTACAACGTCGCGACCGATCCGATGGCTTTCCTGCTGGCGTACGAGGAAGCCGTCCTCGAAGCTGGAGGTGATGACAGGGTCATGGCCAACTGGCTCCCTATGGCCCTCACCGACGCTCCGCGCGCGTGGCTGGTCCACCTTTCGGCAGCCTCTGTGGCCTCTTGGGAAGAGCTCCGCGGCCTCTTCCTCACCCACAACGCTGCGCCGGTGCCCCCGGTCGTCGCGGCCCTCCTGGGCGGCTCGCGGGCGCCGCCCTCGAGTCACCACGTCAAGCCGTTCGTCCGTCGGGTCGGCGCCGTCTCCACGCAGCAGGAGGCCCCCCAGGACCGGTCGGCGCCTAAGGCTAGCCTAACCTTCGGCTCGGAAGACCACCCCTCCAACTCAGCCTACTCGGGTGCGCTCCCCATGCTGTGCACCCCCACCATCTGCCAGGTGGCCGTCACCAGGACTCTCATCGACGGCGGCGCGGGCCTCAACGTGCTCTCAGTCGAGGCCTTCAACCTCCTCTGCATACCCCGGGAGCGGCTGCAGCCCAGCCGGCCTTTCTTGGGCGTCGGGGGCGGATCATCCAGCTCCTTGGGACAGATCCGGCTCCCGGTAACCTTCGGCACCTACGACAACTTCCGCATGGAGCAGGTCGATTTCGACATCGCCCCCATCGGCCTCCCCTACAATGCCATCCTCGGCTACCCAGCACTGGCCCAGTTCATGGCTGCGACTCACCCGGCGTACAACCTCATGAAGATGCCCG
This sequence comes from Aegilops longissima, assembly GCA_021605205.1. Classification (NCBI taxonomy): domain Eukaryota; kingdom Viridiplantae; phylum Streptophyta; class Magnoliopsida; order Poales; family Poaceae; genus Aegilops; species Aegilops longissima. The sequence continues at coordinate 264,222,093 of CM038678.1, read as the reverse complement.
GGAGGAACGGCGTCTTCACCGTGCCCGGGGACACCGGAGATTCGCTGCGAGTGCTCAGGCTCGCCTTCAAGACGGCGGCGCCAGCTCAACCCGCCGACGCAGAGACCCCTGCGCCCAAGGGGGCTGCACCAACCAAGAAGAAACAGTTGTTCACCCAAGACAAAGCAGAGACCAAGCAAATACCCATCGACGAGGACGGGTCCACTGACGCCACTTTCACCATAGGCGCCAACCTCGAGCCCTGGCAGGAGGAGGCCCTGGTCAAGTTCCTGCGCGCAAACAAGAAGGTATTTGCCTGGGAGCCTGATCAGCTGGTGGGGATCCCTAGGGGCATAATCGAGCATCACCTCCACGTGTGCCCCAACGTACGCCCCGTAAAACAGAAAGCGAGGCGGCAGTCCACTGAAAAGCAAGCCTTCATCGTCCAGGAGACCCACAAATTAGAAGCCGTTGGGGTCATTCGCGAGGTCCGGTACCCGGATTGGTTGGCCAACCCTGTTGTTGTACCAAAGAAGGGAGGGAAGGAGCGCATGTGTGTCGACTTCACCAACCTCAACAAGGCATGCCCGCAAGATCCGTTCCCGCTTCCTCGCATCGACCAGATCGTCGATTCCACCGCTGAGTGCGACCTGTTGTGCTTCTTGTATGCCTTCTCCGGGTACCACCAGATCAAGATGGCGGTAGAGGACGTGGAGAAGACAGCCTTCCTGACCCCGTGCGGGTGTACTGCTACACGTGCATGCCATTCGGGCTGCGCAACGCTGGGGCGACCTTCCAGCGGCTAATGCACATCACCCTAGGTCCGCAGCTCGGGAAGAATGTTGAGGCTTACGTCGATGACATTGTGGTGAAGTCTCGGGAGGCCAGAACCCTGATACAAGACCTGGAGGAAACCTTCGCGAGCCTTGACGCAGAGAGCCTACGGCTCAACCCGGAGAAATGTGTGTTTGGAGTCCCCTCGGGCAAGCTCTTGGGCTTCCTCGTATCCCACCGAGGCATCGAGGCTAACCCAGAAAAGGTCAAGGCGGTCAAGGACATGAGCCCGCCAAAGACCCTCAGGGAAATGCAGAAGCTCACTGGGCGCATGACTGCGCTAGGGCGCTTCATCTCCAAGTTGGGGGAACGAGCGCTGCCTTTCTTCCAGCTAATGAAGAAAAAGGGGCCTTTTGAATGGACTGAAGAAGCCGACAAGGCGTTCCAAGATCTCAAGAGGTACCTGACCAGCCCTCCGGTCATGGTGGCCCCACGCCCGCAGGAACCCCTGGTGCTCTACCTCGCCGCCACTCCCTACTCCGCCAGCGCAGCTCTGGTGGCGGTTAGGGAAGAGCGTCAGACCAGAGCCACAGCAGCAGCCCAGGTCAAGGCAAAGCAGGAACAAGGAAGACCCACAGAAACCATTGCCGCGGCTGAGAAGGGTCAGCCGCCGCAGGGGAGCGCGCTGGGGGAGGAAGAGGTCCCTCCCCCAGACTACCAGCCTCTGGAGGCCCCACCGCCTCAGGAGGCGCCACGGTCCCCGGAGGGCGCCAGCGGCACTGGCGCTCCAAACCTCGTTGAGCACCCAGTATACTTCGTCAGCACGGTGCTGCGGGACGCGAGGGCGCGGTACCCCATGCCTCAGAAACTCCTCCTCACGCTATTGGTGGCCTCACGCAAGCTGCGACACTATTTTCAGGCTCACCCCATCAAGGTCGTCTCAGCATACCCCTTGGAAAGGGTGCTCAGGAGCCCAAACTCAGCCGGAAGGGTCGCTGAGTGGAACATTGAACTGCAAGCGTTTCAGCTCGAATTCAGCACGACCAGAGTCATCAAGGGGCCGTTAAGCGGATTTCATGGCGGAATGGACGGAGGCACGGGCCTCAAGGCCGACGAGATCGGTCCCTCTCTCAAGGAAGCGCCGGAAGGCTGGGTCATGTACTTCGATGGGGCGTTCTCCAGGCATGGCGCTGGGGCTGGGGCGGTGCTCATATCTCCCACTCAGGACAAGCTCTACTACGTTGTGCAGCTCTGTTTCCAGCAAGGTGAAAAGGTCTCCAACAACATAGCGGAGTATGAAGGTCTAATAGCGGGCTTGAAGGCCGCAGCAGCCCTGGGGGTGAAGCGCCTTACTATCAAGGGCGATTCGCATCTCCTTGTCAATTTCTTCAACAAGGTGTACGAGCCAAAAGATGAGCACATGGAAGCCTACCTTGCGGTGGTCCGCAGGATGGAGAAGCAGTTCTGGGGGTTGGAGTTGCAGCATGTGCCCCGCGGCACCAATCAGGAGGCCGACGACATCGCCAAACGAGCATCCATGCGGTTACCTCAGGAGCCTGGCGTGTTCGAGGAGTGGCTTTTCAAGCCCTCCGCCATGCCATCACTATCAAACACGGCACAGCCTCGGGAGGAGCTCCCCCAGGCACCTGCCTTAGGAGCCCCGGTCTGTGGCCAGGCCTCAGGAGCACGCCTGCTCCTAACGATGGAGCCTCAGGAGGGGTGCTGGATCACAGAACTCCGGAGCTACTTAACGCAAGGGACCCTGCCGGAGAAGGAGGAGGAAGCGGAGCGCGTGGCGCGGCAACCACAGCATACTGTATCAGGGATGGAGAGCTCTATCGGAACCGGCCGAATGATGTGGCACTGCGCTGCATCTCCAAGGAGCAAGGGAAAGAATTGCTGGCGGATATACACGGTGGAGACTTGTGGGCATCACTTGTCATCACGAACCCTAGTGGGCAAGGCATTCCGGAGCGGTTTCTATTGGCCTACTGCGCTCAACGATGCCGTAGAGCTAGTGAAGGCTTGCGAAGCCTGCCAATTCCATGCCAAGCAGATCCATCAGCCGGCAGGAGGCCTACAAACTATACCCCTCTCGTGGCCATTCGCAATCTGGGGGCTGGATATCCTGGGCCCGTTTCCTCGGGCGCCAGGGGACTATCGCTACCATTACGTCGCCATGGACAAGTTCACCAAGTGGGCTGAAGTGGAAGCCGTCCGCGCCATCCCCGCAGGTTCTGCGGTCAAGTTCGTCAAGGGCCTCGTGAGCCGGTTCGGGGTGCCGAACCGCATCATCACTGACAACGGTTGGCAGTTCACCAGTAACCTCTTCAAAACATATTGTGCTAACCTGGGAACGCAGATATGCTACGCCGTGGCGCACTTCGAAGCAACGGCCAGGCCGAAGCGGGCCAACGCAGAGGTCCTGAGGGGCCTCAAAACCAGAACATTCAGGAAGAAACTGGAGGCCTGCGACAGGGGTTGGTACGACGAGCTTCAGTCTGTGCTGTGGTCCATCCGCACGACCACAACCAAGCCAACTGGAGAGACCCCATTCTTCCTGGTCTATGGAGCCGAAGCGGTCCTTCCTCACGAGGTCAGACGTCGTTCCGCACGGGTCCTGGCGTTCGACGAGGCGCAGCAGGACGCCATGCGGGGGACGGATCTTGTGCTGGGGGAGGAGCACCGTCGAGAAGCTGCATTGCGAGCAGCAAGGTACCAACTAGCACTGCGACGATACCACTGCCGCAACATCCGCCCCAGAACTCTCGAGGTAGGGGACCTCGTGCTCAGGTGGGTTCTCTCCAGGGAAGGGTTGCATAAGCTCTCTCCCATGTGGGAGGGCCCGTTCAAGGTTGTTCATTTTTCCAGGCCCGGCTCCGCGCGCTTGGAGACTCAGGAGGGGGTGCCAGTCCAGAACGCGTGGAACATCCAGCACCTCCGGAGGTTTTACCCCTGAAAAGGCCCAGAGCCTGTGAAGAAGGCGAATGCCTGTGAAGCTGTCCTTTTGGAAAAGGCCCAGAGCCTGTGGAGAAGGCGAATGCCTGTGAAGCTGTCCTTTTGGAAAAGGCCCAGAGCCTGTGAAGAAGGCAAATGCATGTGAAGTTGTCCTTTTGGAAAAGGCCCAGAGCCTGTGAAGAAGGCGAATGCCTGTGAAGCTGTCCTTTTGGAAAAGGCCCAGAGCCTGTGAAGAAGGCGAATGCCTGTGAAGCTGTCCTTTTGGAGAAGGCCCAGAGCCTGTGAAGAAGGCGAATGCCTGTGAAGCTGTCCTTTTGGAAAAGGCCCAGAGCCTGTGAAGAAGGCGAATGCCTGTGATGCTGCCTTTTTGGAAAAGGCCCGGAGCCTGTGAAGAGGGCCAATGCCCGTGAAGCTTGCTTCCCCCAAGAAAAGCCCGGAGCCTATGAAGAAGGCCAACGCCTGTGAAGCTCGCCGCCCGTGACACTCTTACGTAATAATGAGTTGGGGCTGTACACGCCCCGGAGTCTCAGGAGCGCCGGCCTCAGGCCCTGGGGCTCCCTCCAACGCCCAGTGGCAGCACTTAGCTCCGCGCTGGTGAGAAGACGTCGAAGACTAGATTAGGTGCCGGACGCGGCTTTTTCATTTGCTTTCTGCAGTTGGCTTGTTCGTTCTCATTTGAAGTTTTATCAAAGCTGTTGTCGTTTTTGACTTGTGGCTCTTCGACCTTTCGCCCTCTTACCTCGATTTTTCTCGCGCAAGGTCACGCGAGGGGGGCAGCCTGGGCGCCCCCGCAAGTGTTCTCTGCCCTTATTGTTCGAGGTTTCCCTACCCGGGTCCACTACAGGAGCACCCCTCCAGTCCACGCCTCACGGGCACCGCGACACGAACACAGGACCTGGGTCGGCCGCCTCCACAGCTGAGGCCGGTAGCTACCTCTCCAGACTAACCTTCGCAGGACATGAAGCGTTCGACGAGGGCCACGACAGGCGCCCCCGAGCTAAGTAATTTCTACGTGCAAGCGTGTAGCACAAGGGCATAATACCAAGATTGCAGAAACAATACGATAACTAACAGCAATAGTCCAAGCACGCCCACGCGGGGCCCTACGCTACTGTTTCTTTGCGCAGGAAAAGGAAAAAGGACAAAACAGGCGCAGCTCGCCTGACACCAACTCGCGGGGGAGAGTCGAACTACCTCCAGAGCTCAGGCGGACTCCCTCTCACGCTTCACCGGGGCAAGACGGCGGGCGGACTCGCTACCTCCCTCCAGGCGGGCGCGGCGGCGCGGAGGCTGGTCACGACCACCGCTGGAGGAGCCGCTGCCCGAAGAAGAGCCGTCGAAGCTCGACGAGCCCCGGGCGTCGCTGACCACGCGCGCGTCGTCGTCTTCAACATCGCTGAGGCTAAACCCGCGGCCACGATCATCGTTCTCAGGGCAGCACCCGGCGCGGCGACCATCTTTCCTGAACACCCTCACGTAGAGGGTGGCATCGCCGTCGAACTTGAAGTGCAGGGTGCATCGCTGCTCGACGACCAGCAGCAAGCAAGCGTTGCCACCGCAGGCTAGGGCCAGGCTCCCAGCTGCAGAGACCTCCAGCGAAGCCCAGGAGGCCCGACTGCAGCAACCATCCGCCTGAAGCCAGAGGCCGCCCGGGGCACCAGCCGGAAGCTCACCTAGGAGGAAGCGAGGGAGCTGGAGCCGGGTGTCGGTCGTCTCCGCTGACCACACCACAAACTCTGGCAGCACCTCTGCCGAGTGGAAGCGCGGCCTAGGGGGCGCGCGGCCATAGCGCACCCCCCAGCAGCGGCCTGCCGCCCGCCACCGCGCGGGAGGTCACCTCCACAACTGCGAGGAGCCACCATGGGAGCCACAGGGTGTTTGCGAGGATGTCACAGCCCCAGATCAGCCCTTGCTTGACTTTGCTTGCTCATCATGTCATCATGTTTAAATTCCTAAGAAACTTGAAATGGGGATTGCCTAAACCCTAGCATTAAAGGAATTCACTAGGTTCAACCAAAATATTCTCAATGAATCCAAATGGCTTTCAAAAATGTTCATCTTTTCTGGAAAATGCTGGAAGCGATAACCAGAGGAGTTGCACATTTTTCCATGACATATTTGGTCACTGAATTAAATCATTTAGTATTTGCAGTTGGGCATTTAAATGCTATATATTATTTTAAGTGCTCAATTTATTCTGAATTTAAGTGTGGGCTATTAGGAATAATCCCAACAGAGCCCACAATTATTTGCAAGATTTTTGGAAACGTTTTAGTATTTTTAATAAAGCCCAACATTTACAGGAAAATAGAAAAGAAAACTAAATGAAAAGAAGAGAGGGAGAGAAAGGCCAGGAGGCCACTTACAGGCTGGGCGGCCCACTGGCCGTGCAGATCACCCTCCTCCTTGCGCCAGAAGGACACCGGCGTGTCGACGCGCGCGCGCCCGAGCTCCACCTCCTGCTTCCACCTCGTCCTGCCTCCCTGCTTGCTCCCGTGACCCCTGGAGACGCCACGCAGACCCCCTCGACTCTCTCTCACTCTCCCTTCGCTCTCTGCTCTCTCCCTGGCCTCTAGCCCCTCTCCCGAGCAGACCCGAACCCGCTCGTCGCCACCGACGCCGTTCACCGTAGCCACCGTGCCCCTCTGGGCCTCTCATCTTGCCCCAGAGCTCTGCCTCGCCGCCTGCTACGTCCTCAACGAGCCAGGCGACTCGGGAAGCTCTGCATCAACGCCATCTCCATCTTCTTCATCGTCGGCCGCCGAAGCTCACCGGCATGGATTCGCGAGCTCCAGACCCTCCCCGGCCTCACCGTTGACTTTGCTGGATTCGCCGTGAGCCCCTGTTTCTTTCCCCTCTCTCCCCGTGCTCGTCCGCGCCTTCTAGCCACCGTGGCCATCGGAGCCGATTGCTCCTCGCCGCCGGCCATGTCGCCACCGCGGCTACGGCCGTGCAAGCACGCGTCCAAGCTTACCACTGAGCTCACCGCACCCCCACGAGTCCAACGCGCCTAACCGCAGCCCCCCTAGTGCCCTGCAGTGCCTAACCCGCATCAACCGAGCTCCGGCCGCCGCCGCGAGCCCTGCTCCGGCGAGCTCCGCCGTCCCCGCGACCTCCCCTATGCGGTCGAGCGCGGGCTGCCGATTGGTAGTCCCCGCGCGCTTTTCTTCCGCTTTATGGCGCGTTCGTGGCACCGCCACAGTTTGGTCGCCGCCGGCCAACTCCGGCGGGTGCTGACGTGGCGGCTTAAGAACTGAGTCATCCTCTTCTCTTCTCTTCTACGGGGTTTAAGAACTAGGCTTCTCATCTATCTATCAGGATGACGTGTTACTAATCCATAGACCTTTAAGATTGTTGGTTTTAAGCCCCAGTTCAGCTTCTACTACTTCTGTGTGTTGTTAGTTAATCTCATAACTTTGATATTGTGATGTCAAGTGGTTATGCCACCATTTTGCAGGATGTCTCGTATCATTTTGAGCATTTACAGCCGTTATGCCGTCCGAGTCATCCCAGGTTTCTAAATAGTCTGATGCATTTGCAAATCCTTTCTTTCCGTTCCCGATGTTCATTTGGGCCGGATTAATCACACAAATTAGTGTGTTGAGGTACTCCGCTGCCTCGGATTATATGTTGGAGCTATTATTATGAACCTAGGTGTTTTAGGGAGTCACCTAGTAAACTAGCCATGTTCTGTGTCCCCCGTGTGATGATTCTGGCCATTATTCTCGAAAGCATCCTGTGATGCCATTTAGTAGTAGGTATTCTATTCCTGGGTTCTTGAACCCGAGGTTCACCCTACTTACCTCCTGTTGGTAGTGTTTGCTAGTTCCTTTAGGATATTAGTAACCTTGCGATAGTCCTCGAGGTCCGTGGTATCTCATTCTTCCAAATACCATGAACCATCCTTGGCAGGAGTTCCTTTGAACCAAAAGGGTCATCACAAGAGTGCTCTCGATGAGTTCCCCATTCTATATTGTGACTCTGCCAGTTCTACCTTCTCCGCATGGGTTATCCGGAAGAAATGTTGAACTTTGCTCGACATACTAATCCATGCCTCCACAATTCGAAAAGTTATATGTTCCTTTGATTTGTCCCTCTTCAGTTGTATTCCGGCCTTCGTCTATCAATTGATAGTCAGGAATAATTGTGCATTCGTGTTCATCGATGCCTATCACTCATGTGGTCCGTCAAGCCATTCTATTCTGGAATGACTAGGAGAAACAAACTCCAGTACCTCATCCATATCCAGGATTGGGTCAAAGCAGTTGTAATTCGCAAATCAAATGCCAATCCAGCTTTTGATTCTGTTCTACCTCGGAGTATTACCCCCTTTATGTCAGGATTTTCATGAGAATTGCACCACCTCTTATGAATTCTTGACGCAGTAATACTTCTTGCCATCATTGTTCATTCCTCGGTTTCCTTGTTATTGTAACCGGAATGCCGACAAGTGTACCGTGATGTGCGAGATCAATACTCCTAGCAACTTCGTTGCTTGGTAGTTAATGGACAATACTCTCATTCTTAGCGTGCTGGTTATTGAATTATCATTCTAAGACTGATCGTGCTACCTAGTCCATTTTTCCTGGTGCACCCTTCGATCAAGAGTTAGGATTGCATTAATCCCTCTCTTGTTTGGTCACATTGTCTTGCCCTGAAAAGCAAGATTGTTCTCGAGCTTAGTGACATATCGGTGGTTTGTGATATTCCGAATATCTTCTCAGAAGTGTGACCAGGTTTCACGCTAGTTGGTTAAGCTTAACAACAACTTGGAGAGTTGGAAGATAAAGCTTGTACTACCACGCTCATTCCTAAGGGATATCTTGTATTTGTGTTGAAGAAAGATAATATCTTCATCGATTGATCCACATGATCAGTTGTTGAACCTATTGTCTTATCAAACTTTGACTTGAGTATGGGCTATTGTCAAGTCAAATCAGAACCAACGATATTCGTAATGTTGTCTTACTCGTGGTTGATTCCTCGAGCATGCACCATTATACTCCTTGGGTCTGACCAATGCTATCACCGTGTTCACATGATGGTGGAAGTCCAGTGATATGGAAATTTTCGATGAGTTGTTGTTGTGTCCATCAGCAACATTCTGTCTCCCCCATGAGTCATGTTGAACACCAACCCAGTGCTGGAAATTTTGTAAGCAATGCCTTCGTGTTCCGTTCATGAATCTTATGCTTGGATGGAAGAAGTGACTTCCTCGGATTCATGTGCATTTGGTGCAAGTTGCCGCCATGAATTTGAGAAAGGTTTGTTTTGCTTCCTTCGGAATCATCCCAAATCACTCATGCATTCGTGCGAGGTATTCTATGGTTTGGCAGATTAATTACCTCCACTCCGTTCGTATTCCTAGTACATCAAGCCACTGATTGAATTGTTCAAGGAAAAGGAGTCCCTTCATAAGAGCTAATCTGGACTTATGAAAAGATTTCAATATCCTCGATGATGGTTCCCCCACCTGAACTTGGTAGTGTTTAATATAAGACTACTACGTGGCCATGCTTGTCTGGGACAGCGTGTTCACATGTTTGTAGCAGAACCCGCTCATGTTTTGGAGCTTACTACCATAGTCCATCTCCCGAGAATCTCGCAACATCATCTCGTCAATTTGTGTTGCAACCTTTCCATTTCAGACATGTTGTCTGAAATGTCCTGTTACCAACCAGATCTGAATCTCAGGCAGATATGATGGTTGAAACATTCCCAGCACTTGCATTATGTTCCCAGCTTGCACCCAGCAATTGTTGCCTAGGATCATCTTCAAAAGTGGTCCTACCATGGGTCCCATCCATTTCTGATGATAAGCAAAATCATCCATTGTGTTGTCTTCAACAAGGTAGTCCACATCATCTATCCTAGCCTGAGTATGTCATTCTTTCGAACTCCTTCAAATGATTGATTGTGATTGCCTTAGGCTGGTTTAAAGAGTTTCAATGATCTCCGAATCAAAAGTAATTCTTTTTGCCACCTAAGGGATCAGTTCAGCGAGTCACCTTTCTTAAGATGTCTCGTTATGGTGTCATGGCAACTCAACTCCTTGCTACATTGACAACTGTTCACCACCCTCTTAAGTGTGGAATTGTTGTCTACCTAGTGAACCTTCATCATCTATTACACTCCATCCCGCTGGATGTATGTTTCGTGTCTCAGCTCGAGAGATGTTTCGATGTCTCACTCGATGAGTTGATCCTGAGTTGTTCGATCTTCGAGAAGATCAATCCTTCTGGAGTTTCCCTTTCCTATCATTGTCATGTTAGTTGGAGTTCTCAAAGCAAGACATCGAGACGAAGATGGTGATCATGTCAACGTTCTTATGAAGTGCAACCGGGATCGTGAAGACCGTGTTAGCTTGTGCCCCCTCTGTCTCCTTACTTTACGTCTTGAATCTCGGGACGAGATTCTTGTTTAGTGGGGGTGAGCTGTCACCGCCCCAGATCAGCCCTTGCTTGACTTTGCTTGCTCATCATATCATCATGTTTAAATTCCTAAGAAACTTGAAATCGGGATTTCCTAAACCCTAGCATTAAAGGAATTCACTAGGTTCAACCAAAATATTCTCAGTGAATCCAAATGGCTTTCAAAAATATTCATCTTTTCTGGAAAATGCTGGAAGCGATAACCAGAGGTGTTGCACATTTTTCTATGACATATTTGGTCACTGAATTAAATCATTTAGTATTTGCAGTTGGGCATTTAAATGCTATATATTATTTTAAGTGCTCAATTAATTCTGAATTTAAGTGTGGGCTATTAGGAATAATCCCAACAGAGCCCACAATTATTTGCAGGATTTTTGGAAACGTTTTAGTATTTTTAATAAAGCCCAACGTTTACAGGAAAATAGAAAAGCAAACTAAATGAAAAGAAGAGAGGGAGAGAAAGGCCAGGAGGCCACTTACCTGGCTAGGCCGGCCCACCTGGTCGTGCCAGTCACCCTCCTCCTTGCGCCAGAAGGACGCCGGCGTGTCGACGCGCGCGCGCCCGAGCTCCACCTCCTGCTTCCACCTCCTCCTACCTCCCTGCTTGCTCCCGCGACCCCTGGAGACGCCACGCAGACGCCCTCGACTCTCTCTCACTCTCCCTTCGCTCTCTGCTCTCTCCCCTGGCCTCTAGCCCCTCTCCCGAGCAGACCCGAACCCGCTCGTCGCCACCGACGCCGTTCACCGTAGCCACCGTGCCCCTCCGGGCCTCTCATCTTGCCCCAGAGCCTCGCCGCCGCCGCCTCGTCCTCAACGAGCCAGCGACTCGGAAGCTCTGCATCAACGCCATCTCCATCTTCTTCATCGTCGGCCACCGAAGCTCGCCGGCGTGGATTCGCGAGCTCCAGACCCTCCCCGGCCTCACCGTTGTCTCTGCTGGATTCGCCGTGAGCCCCTGTTTCTTTCCCCTCTCTCCCCGTGCTGGTCCGAGCCTTCTAACCACCGTGGCCATCGGAACCGATTGCTCCTCGCTGCTGGCCATGTCGCCACCGCGGCTACGGCCGTGCAAGCACGCGTCCAAGCTTACCACTGAGCTCAACGCACCCCCACGAGTCCAACGCACCTAACCGCAGCCCCCCTAGTGCCCTGCAGTGTCTAACCCGCATCAACCGAGCTCCGGCCGCCGCCGCGAGCCCTGCTCCGGCGAGCTCCCCCGTCCCCGCGACCTCCCCTATGCCCAGGTGGATGCGGTCGAGCGCGGGCTGCTGATTGGTAGTCCCCGCGCGCTTTCCTGCGGCCTGTAGCGCGTTCCGGTGAAGCACCGCCGTGCGGTTTGGTCGCCGCCGGCCAACTCCGGCGGGCGCTGTCGTGGTGGCTTAATTAGTGCTTAACCCCCTTCTAATTACCCCCCTGAGACTGACCAGTGGGCCCCAGTGCCTAAACTAATTAGTTTTATTTCTCTGTTAGATTAGTATTAATCTGTGTGGACCCCACGTGTCAGCTTTGACCTTGGACAAGTCAACGTTGACCGGTCCCACCTGTCATACACCCAAACCAGCCCGAGACACTGATATGGGTCCCACAGGTTAGGTTTGACCTAGCCGACCCAGTTGACTGCTGACATCATGGTGACGTCATGCTGACGCATTAATTCGATTTCTGGATTTATTCTTATTCAGAAAATTCTAGAAAATAGTGCTAACTTCAAAAATTCATAGTAATTCAACCGTAGCTCCAAATCAAATAAGCTATATATGAAAAATGATCAAAAAATCCAATATATCCATCTGTACCATTTTCATGCATGTTTGAACAACCTAAAGTTGCTGTATAAGACAATTCGAATAAATGGCATTTGAAATGCCTTACATGGAGTTTGAATTTGAACCTAGTGTTCAAACCAGCTCCATTTAACTTGTTGCTAGTTGCATTAGACTAAATCACAGCATATTGCCATGTCATGATCATGCATCATATTGTGCATTGCATTGATTGTGTTTATTTCTCTGTTGCCGGTATTTGTTCCCTCTCAATAGACGACGTACCGACGATGAGTTCGATGACACCGATGAAGAACTATATTATCTTCAGAAGTGCCAGGCAAGCAAAACCCCCTTGTTCATTCCGATACAATCCCACTCTCTCGCTCTTGCTCTCTTTTACTGCATTAGGACAACAACGATTCATCTGTTACTTGCTGCGGTAGTTGAACCCCTTTATCCTCTGCATGACCTGTCATTGCCACAGTAAATAGATGAAACCCACTAGCATGAGTAGGAGTTGTTTGAGCCCTGATGTGCCTACTCATTCATGCTTGTTTGTCATGCTTGCTACTACTTAGAGTTGAGTCATGTCTGATTCATCAGGAATGAATCAGAGGTGTGTAAACATGTCCTACTGTTGAGAGCTAAGTGTGTGAACATGATTTGGTAAAGGTAGCGGTGAGAGGCCATGTAGGAGTACATGGTGGGTTGTCTCATTGAAACCGTCCCCCAGGAACTGAGTTCTGTGTTTGTGATCCATGAAACAGTTACTACCACGCATTGGGCCCGAAAACAATGGACCCTCTCGGCTTCTTAACCACCCTTGTTCAATGTCCAGGAGTTGCAACTAGTTTCTGGTGTTTGTAGGATATGTGTTGGAGGCCGTGCGTAGCGCTGACCCTAGGGGTGGGCTATGATGCGGTAGATACACCGTGGCCCGGTGTACCGATTCGCCCGTTTGGTGTCTCGGGAACCCTGCACACATCATTCGGGGCCTTAGTGGAAACCTCGGCCGGACTCCCTGCGGATGGAACCCGAATAGGCGATAAACCTGGACTAGGGACTTGAGTGTTTAGGTAGGCCGTGGCCGATACCCTTGCTGGGCTTTCGGTTGAAGGTTGCCGAGTACATGTCGTGTAAACGGCGATAAGTGGTGAGAGCGTGTGTGAAGAAGTACACCCCTGCTGGGTTAATATGACCTATTCGAATAGCCGTGTCCGCGGAAAAGGACTTCTGGGTTGCCTATAACAGTTCATAGACAAGTGAAAGTGGATACTCTAAAATGCGCAAGATAAGCGTGAGTGCTATGGATGGCGTTCTCGTAGGGAGATGGGAGCGGGTCCATAGTGGTGTATTGATATGGTGAATATGTGGACTCGTAGCGCCACCTCAAAAGAGTTACTTGCGTTCGTAGTTCAGATAGCCACCGAGTCAAAGCTGGCTTGCTGCAGTTAAACCCCACCACCCCTTTGTTGATAATGATGCATATGTAGTTAGTTCTGATGTAAGTCTTGCTGAGTACATTTGTACTAACGTTTGCCTATTTTATGTTTTGAGTTAAATACAACTAAGGTACATGAACTTGCATTGTGGGTACAAATTCATACAATAACCTGGAAAATGATACAAATTGGTCAAACAACTTGAGTTCTGGGTACATTTAGGTACATTTCCGTCTATTGGCGTTAAAGCTCCGTTAAGCCTGCCTACGTGGCAGTGGTCGCACGTGCCAGCTCTTAGGAGAAATTAATTATTTAAAAAATGCAGTGACCAGGATTCGAACACGTTCACAGTCACTTTGAATCAGGCGCTACTAACCACTAAAAACATGCTAATTCTTTATACATTTGGAGATAGTTCTGCTTGTATACCTTTCTTCTGGAGTACATCACAAAGATTGGTACAAAACATTGCCATATCGCATATAGTGTGTCGTGACCAACCCAACTCAAACTTTACAATATGGCAAGGATATAATATTCGTAAACAGTATGTGGAAGATATATTAATTCATCCTTTGGACCATCTATGCAGGACCCATTTGTCAGCAGGTAAGAGATCATCAAACAAAATACAGTAGTAGGAATTATCATTTGGCCAACTATAAATTTGCAAATTCCAATGCATGGACTTAAGCATATCAAAAAACCTTATATTGGATGCAAATTTACAGTTTTTCACATGTCCTCAGTAACAAAATCAGTATCAGGTTACTCACAAACTTTATTCGCATGCATCGATTCCAATTCTTGGTGATACTACGGCAGAACTTTGTAAAATTTGCTCAACGGAAAAATGAGAGGCGACCCAGTCCAGTTGCCGGTACAGCCATAAGTTGATTTTATGGGTTGTCCTGTTGTTGAGATAGTAAAATTTGTGCAGACAATTGGATAAAGAAGTAGTATGTGCTTAGCGGTTAGCCCCGCTTGACTGATAGGCTTCTCCCAGGTTTGAATCCTGTTCACCGCATTTTTGAAAAATAATTAATTTCTCCCCTAGCTGACAGGTGGGACCTACACAATTAAGTGAGACAGAGCATGGGTCCACTGCCATGTTTGATGTGCCACGTTATGCCGAGTTAATGGGGCATTAAGGGTAATAGACCGAAATGTACCTAAAAGAACCTAAAACTCAAGTTTTGTGATCAATTTGCGTCATTTTTCAAGTTGTTGTATGAATTTGTACCTACCGTGCAAGTTCATGTATCATAAGTGTATTTAATGCAGAGAGACTTCATTCTCACTAGTAGTTCCGCGTGGACTTCGACGGTTAGCTTGTTACCTCAGCTACGATCTTGTGCCCTCGGCAAGATCTGGTAGATGGTCAGGCTTCTCAGCCTTTTTCATTTGTAGATGTCTGTACTCAGACATGTTAAGCTTCCGCGTGTGCTTTGATTTGTATGCTCTATATGTTGGGTCATGAGACCCATGGTTGTAATATCTCGCTCCTCGGAGCCTAATGAATAAATACTGGAGTCGTAGAGTCATGTTGTGATGCCATGTTGTATTTGCACATGTCGAGCATATTGTGTGTATGATATTGAAATGCTTGGTATGTGTGGGATCCGACAATCTAGTTGTTTATCCTTGGCAGCCTCTCTTATGGGGAAATGTAGTCTTGTGCTTCCATGAGCCATAGTAGTCCGCTACAGCCCGGTTCACCGGAGTCCTGCTAGCCCAAAGACTACCGCTTCGAACACTTGACTGGCGGCATGTGATTCACTTCGCTCGTTCCTGTATCTGTCCTTCGGGAAATGTCACGCGGTGACATCCGAGTCCTGCCTAGCTGCTACAGCCTGGGTTCCCGAGTCCTGTTAGCCCGATGCTACAGCCCGATTCACACGCTCTTGATGACATGCTCGATGTGATTCATGTATGCTGTCCCCATGGGTTAGTGCCGCTTTGGGTTCACGACTAGCCATGTCGGCCCGGGTTCTCTGTCATATGGATGCTAGCGACACTATCATATACGTGATCCAAAAGGCGCAAACGGTCCCGGGCCATGGTAAGGCGACACCCGTGGGAATACCGTGCGTGAGGCCGCAAAGTGATATGAGGTGTTACCGGCTAGATCGATGTGACTTGGAATCGGGGTCCTGACAGAGGACGGCCTCGACCGCGCTTGGGCGGGGGAGAGTCAGGCCCTACCTGGCGAGCCTTCCCCTTCTCTGCGACTGAGAACCTATTTGGTGGAGCCATGGGGAAGAAGAAGAAGCAAGGAGGAGATGGACTAGAAGGGCAGGCGCTGTCCCGTACTTATAGCCGGGGAAGGCCAACCGCCGACCTCCACGATTGCAGGCAATCATGACCCGCTCTGCATGCAGGGACTTGTCAATTCGTGCAGATGCTGAGGCATCATGGGGAAGTGGAGACGCCCACGCCCAATCAACCGCCACACGACGCCCAAGGCCGCAGGCTGTTAGAGCCCGCAGCGCTTCGCACTTGCCCCTTCGCCTCTCTTCTCGGCCAAGTCCGGGTGCGCCTTGGGCCCGGGGGCTACTGTCGGCGTTCAGGGAACGGGGGTCTCGAGACTTGCCTGCCTGTGGCCTGCGGCGTGGCTCAAAGGGGGCCCATCGCGGCCCATCTTCATCAACACAAGCTCAAGACCCACGCGAGGGGCCAAGCCTCGCGGGGCGGATGACAGGGAGCTTCCTCAAGCACGACCTCATCAGGCTGGCTCGCGAGGTGGCGGAGAGATCAAGGCGGGGTACCTCACGAGGTGCCCATGACGCAAGCCATGACGACCAAGGGCGCCGGGTGGGCGCCAACCCACGCAGTGTCCTCCTTTCCTCTTTGGTGCAAAGGAGCAAGCGCAGCGAGAGCATCAAGCAAAGGCGCCCATTTCGTGCAACAAGACCAAGACCAGTCCAACGGCAGAAGGAAGTCATTGTGGAGCCCAAGCCGGGTCACCACCAGAGCCTTTGACAGGCGAGGACCAACTTTAGTCAGGATAAGTGTACCATATGTTCCCCTTCAAAATGGCCAATTGTTGGTGCCCTTCCCGCTCAATATTTGGGAAGAGGCCCAGGGCCTCCGCCTATAAGTAGAGCTAGCCACCATAGTAAAGAGGGGAGCCAAGATCAGAGATTGGGAAAGATAGCGAGAGATTTGGAATCAACAGAGAGATAGAGAGAAGCGACTGAACTCCCCCTAGCAGTTCATCGCACCAGCCAAGAACAGACCCTCGCGAGGCTATTCTTCTTTGTATTGTTCATCACCGTTAGCCCAAGAGGCAATCCACCACACCACAAACTAGAGTAGGGTATTACACCATAATGGTGGCCCGAACTAGTATAAACCATGTGTCTATTGTGTTGTTCCTTTCATAGTTTAGATCCTAGCGAGGCGGCGGGTGAGTAGGTAGAAGGCGAGATTTCGCGCGCACCCCAGTGTTCGAACCTCAAGGGTCTGCCGGAATCCAAAATCCGACACGCACTCTTCTGTGACAACACTGGAGCTATTGCCCTTGCCAAGGAGCCCAGGTTTCACAAGAAGACCAGGCACATCAAGCGTCGTTTCAACTCCATTCGTGAAAATGTTCAAGATGGAGACATAGATATTTGCAAAGTGCATACGGATCTGAATGTCGCAGATCTGTTGACTAAACCTCTTCCGCGAGCAAAACATGATCAACACCAGAACTCTATGGGTGTTCGATTCATCACAATGTAACTAGATTATTGACTCTAGTGCAAGTGGGAGACTATAGGAAATATGCCCTAGAAGCAATAATAAAATGGTTATTATTATATTTCCTCGTTCATGACAATTGTCTTTTATTCATGCTATAATAGTGTTATCCGGAAATCAAAATACATGTGTGAATACATAGACCACAACATGTCCCTAGTGAACCTCTAGTTGACTAGCTCGTTTATCAATACATGGTCACGGTTTCCTGACCATGGACATTGGATGTCATTGATAATAGGATCACAACATTGGGAGAATGATGTGATGGACAAGACCCAATCCTAAGCATAACACAAGATCGTGTAGTTCGTTTGCTAGAGCTTTTTCAATGTCAAGTATCATTTCCTTAGACCATGAGATCGTGTAACTCCCGGATGCCATAGGAGTGCTTTGGGTGTACCAAACGTCAAAACATAACTGGGTGACTATAAAGGTATACTATAGGTATCTCCGAAAGTGTCTGTTGGGTTGACACGGATCGAGACTGGGATTTGTCACTCCATTATGACGTAGAGGTATCTCTGGCCCACTCGTAATGCATCATCATAATGAGCTCAAAGTGACTAAGTGGTTGGTCACGGGATCATGCATTACGGTACGAGTAAAGTGACTTGTCGGTAACGAGATTGAACGAGGTATTGGGATACCGATGATCGAATCTCGGGCAAGTAACGTACCGATTGACAAAGGGAATTGTATACGGGATTACTCGAATCCTCGACATCGTGGTTCATTCGATGACATCATCGTGGAACATGTGGTAGCCAACATGGGTATCCAGATCCCGCTATTGGTTATTGGCCAGAGAGTCGTCTCGGTCATGTCTGCATGTCTCCCGAACCCGTAGGGTCTACACACTTAAGGTTCGGTGACGCTAGGGTTGTAGAGATACTAGTATGCGGGAACCTGAAAGTTGTTCGGAGTCCCGGATGAGATCTCGGACGTCACGAGGAGTTCCGGAATGGTCCGGAGGTGAAGAATTATATATAGGAAGTCCAGTTTCGGCCGTCGGGAAAGTTTCGGGGGTCACCGGTATTGTACCAGGACCACCGGAAGGGTCCTAGGGGTCCACCTGGTGGGGCCACCTATCCCGAAGGGCCCCATTTGCTGAAGTGGGGAAGGGAACCAGCCCCTGGTGGGCTGGTGCGCCCCCTTGGGCCTCCCCCTGCGCCTAGGGTTGGAAACCCTAGGGGTGGGGGCGCCCCACTTGGCTTGGGGGGCAAGCCACCACCCTTGGCCGCCGCCCCCCCCCATCTCGATGGGATCTAGAGGGGCCGGCGCCCCCTGGCCCCTATATAAAATGGAGGGGAGGGAGGGCAGCCGCACCCAAGTCCCTGGCGCCTCCCTCTCCCTCCGTAACACCTCTCCCTCTCGTTGTGCTTGGCGAAGCCCTGCCGAGATCGCCGCTACTTCCACCACCACGCCGTCGTGCTGCTGGATCTCCATCAACCTCTCCCTCCCCTTGCTGGATCAAGAAGGAGGAGACGTCTTCCCCAACAGTACGTGTGTTGAACGCAGAGGTGCCGTCCGTTCGGCACTAGGATCATCGGTGATTTGGATCACGACGAGTACGACTCCCTCAACCCCGTTCTCTTGAACGCTTCTGCACGATCTACAAGGGTATGTAGATTCACTCATCTATCTCGTTGCTAGATGACTCCATAGATTGATCTTGGTGAAGCGTAGGAAATTTTTTATTTTCTACAACGTTCCCCAACAAATAACCCACCTAGCATGGAAGATACTGACAGCCTCCAATCGCTACATGAGTGATTCGGGCATACAAAATATATTATTATTTGAAGGTTTAGACACTATGCAGGATGCTGCTAACGCGACACTACGATGAAAGACCCTTCGAGGAAACTATGTGCGATGCAATAATCACAAACGGTGGTGTAAAAAACTGTCAAAAAAGGTGCAAAACGTTTGCGATGATGGATGCATCAAACACGGTTCAGATTTTAGTTTTGTGTGCGATTCAGGGCATACGATTCAGTTCAATTAACCATTTTCAATGAGGAGGAACAAAAGAAACGGGCAGCCAGATGAAGGTGTGTGCAATGTACAGCATACGGTTTACTCAGATGAACTGTTTGTGATTAGGCAACACAAAAGAAACGGTCAGCCAGATGAAGGTGTGTGCGATGTACACATACAGTTCACTCGGATGAACTGTTTGTGATTAGGCAACACAAAAGAAACGGTCAGCCAGATCAAGGTGTGTGCGATGTACGACATGCGCTTCACCCGGATGAACTGTTTGCTTGAGACAAGAGAACAGAAATGGTTCAATATAACAATTACCATAAATATTGCAAGGTTCAAGTTCAAAGATTACAACGCCCAAATTTAAACATTGCAAGCTGCGTCATTTCTGAAAAAGGATCAGCTGCTGACAAGTCATGTATGGGTTTAACACAATAACTTCCAATTGCTTTGCCATATGCTCTTCCAAAATGAAGTTTGGCATTTTTGGAGGCACTTCCATTCCACGGTACCAGCCGCCTCTGATAATCATACCATTGATCTTTCCTAATTAAATGTGTGTTCAACCTCTGTACCCTCAGCACATTTGCTCTGGCAAAAAGGAACATGGCGACTGTAATCTCAAGTGGGTTCCCTCGGTAGGAGTTCAAAGTAATATTTGAGAGATGCAGATCCAGGCATTCGATGTGATTGTCGTTATCAACATCTTCTAGCGGGCCTAATATGCACTGCAAAAGAAGAGAACGTGTTGGTGCCTACATGCAGTTTTAAAACTGCTACACGCCCATTTGGTTGCGGGATTTTTAAAATGCACCAACGTGCCATCTTCGATTTGGCATGATTAACATGGGCATTAATTTGATTACAATCTAGAAACATGTAGCCTTCTTCACAAGAGGTTGGATTGGATGAAAAATTCCCTAAGGAAACTAGTACAGATGAATCCAAAGGAGAAATGCTTATGGACGATTGTAACCATATGAATGAAGCAACCAATATGGGGTGGGGTGTATGTCCTAAAATCCTCCAAAATTCCTTCAGAAATCGTAGTACATAGTCATTGTAAACTTGGGAAAAGGTGCAAAAAATTGAACTCCCTTATGGTTAACATTTTACAGGAAAGGAACATCACCCCAATATACAGCTTCTTCAGGCATGGAAAGCATCTCAGGCAACTGAAAACTTGGTCCAGGTTGGGGACGACAGATTCTAGTGCCAAGACCTTCACTGTGCCCAGAGTCTGGTGAAGCTTATTGGATGATGACGAACATACATCTTCCAAACTAGAAATAACGTCGATATCAAGAAGGAGAGGTATAAGGCGACTGTTGTACCTGAAAGTTGTACTATTTGACAGACGAGTAGCCCACCACTTTCAATTTCGGTGCAGAAATGACATTGTTTTATGTTGGACCTTGTTGATCAACTACAAGTAATCTCTCAAGTGAACGTGTGTCCTGGATGACCATATTGTGGTCCACCTTTTGTGATCTCTTGTTGCAGCACTAGCAACACATATAAATAGTGCGGAGAGTCCGGGAGGTGATGTGCAAGGTACTTGACCAATTCATCGCCTGAAGACGAAGGAACTCGATTGCAGTGCAGCCGCAGAGCAGGCGCTCCATGTCATCCTTTGGGATGCGGACGGCAACGAGCTCGAGGTGCTTCAGTCGTTGTAGAAAAAGAGCGGGCGCGTCATTAAGAGGGGGGGGGGGGGAATGGCAGTTCATGAACTTGGCGAGGCGCAGTGTGGGCGCGAAGTGGAGCGCGGACGTTGGCAGCAAGCTCATATGCCCATCATTACAACTTAGCTTCTCGAGCTGATCTATGGCGCGAGATCGGAACCACTCGTCAAGCTTGGCTTGCTCCTTGCCATTGGAACGGAACTTGCCCGCGATAAATCCTTTGATTGGGCCATGGTGACTATCGAGGATCTGGGAGAATGCATCCAAGCTTTGGCGATAGCCATGGTCGAGCTTGTGGGTGTGGAGGAGGTCGACAGGGGTGCGGAGCCATAGGGTGCGCCACCGCTGGGAAACGGCGGCTGTCCTCGCCCGATTTTGGATTGGGAGGAGGGATATGATGACTATCAACATATCATCGGGGAGGTTTTTGATGAAGTCTAGGCCTGCTGGAGTCTCTTGCAGATCATTCTCGACCCGCCTCCGCTTGTTGGCAGCCTCGTTCTCCACCTCATCGGTGGGGACGGAAACCTCTTTCTCCATATTCACACCGTGCTCCGGTGCTTCAGCAGCCCCGGCATCGCCACTCCCTCCAATGGGGCGCTTCGGTGGCATCCTCGTACACTGACGGCTTTGAGGACTCAGAGCGGCGTCGAGGATGCGGGCGGAGAGAGAGGAATTGTGTGTGTGGCCAGGATGAGGGGGTGCGGCCGCTCGGTGGCGCCATTAATATAGACCAGTGGGAGCAAGGCGGGCGGAGGTCCAAGGCCGTCTCGCTTCTCGGTGAGAACGACTGCTTAATCTCTAGTATGAATGAAATGTATGCTTAAGTACTGAATTTTAGTTGCGAAAAATAGATAGTGATATTGATTTTTAGCTGCATATTTTGACAAATCGCAGTGTCTCTTGGCTTAGCGCCGAAGCCTGGCTTTAATTTGCATACAATAATCTGAACCGTTTGCGTTGAAGAGAGGCACAGATCATGCGTTGAATAGCTTGTACGCTTTCCGGTGAGCCTGCGCACCGAACTACGCTCGCATGCGTGCCGTTCAGTCAAGCAGCTGTCCACACGGCACCTCCTAATAGCCATTAAAACCAAGACACGTGGCGTCATGTGAATGGTTAACCGAGCGCACACGGTTTGAATTATACAAACATTTGAGATATTAAAGTGGCAGCTATTTTTTTTTCAAAATGCCTTTGTTTGTTGTCATTATTCGAGTGTGCTTTCTCTCAAAATGGACATGAAAAATACCACAGCATGTCGGGTTCCCTTCCATGATAGCATGCCAAGTTTCATGAATTTCACACGAGTTTTGGATTTACTAGAATTAAAAAACCAGGCATCTCAATGTTTTGCCGGCAATCAACGGTGCCATGGTGTTTGAAATTCATTCCCATTTCTTGCATGGGACCTAAGCATGCACCCAAGGACACAGATTTGATTTTTCAACCAATTTATATGCACTGGAGCATCCACATGTAGTTCAAATTTGAATTATGCACATAAATGCATTGAAAACTCAGTTAATGCATAAAAATGTCCAAACGAACCCCAAAAAATCACAAAAATTCACACAACACTCCCATTGTTCTATGTTGACAGGAGAAAAAAAATCTGAAAGCAATAAGAGGCAATGGATATCGTTTCGTCCCCAAAGGTGGGACGTTCCCTACCGAAAACCATCATGCTTGTTGTGAGAAGCTCCGGTTTGTGAGAAGCATATACCCAAACCTGCCCCAAATGGGACAAAATTTGTACCACGGCATGTAGATGCCGCTCCATGATAGCATGCCAAGTTTCATGAATTTCAGACGAGTTTTGGATTTACTAGAATTTAAAAACTAGGCATCTCAATGTTTTGCCGGCAATCAACGGTGCCCTGGTGTTTGAAATTAATTCCCATTTCTTGCATGGGACCTAAGCATGCACCCAAGGACACAGTTTTGATTTTTCAACCAATTTATATGCACTGGAGCATGCGCATGTAGTTAAAATTTGAATTATGCACACAAATGCATTGAAAACTCAGTTAATGCATAAAAATGTCCAAACGAACCCCGAAAAATCACAAAAAATCAAACAACACTCCTGTTGTTCTATGTTGACACGAGAAAATAATATGAAAAAAATAAGAGGCAATGGATATCGTTTCGTCCCCAAAGGTGGGACGTTTCCTACCGAAAACCATCATGCTTGTTGTGAGAAGCTTAGGTTTGTGAGAAGCATATACCCAAACCTGCCCCAAATGGTAAAAAAAATTGTACCACGGCATGTTGATGCCGCTTCATGATAGCATGCCAAGTTTCATGAATTTCAGACGAGTTTTGGATTAATAGAATTTTAAAACCAGGCATCTCAATGTTTTGCCGGCAATCAACGGTGCCATGATGTTTGAAATTCATTCCCATTTCTTATATGGGACCTAAGCATGCACCCAAGAACAAAGATTTGATTTTTCAACGAATTTATAAGCACTGTAGCATGCGCTTGTAGTTCAAATTTGAATTATGCACATAAATGCATTGAAAACTCAGCTAATGCATAAAAATGTCCAAACGAACCCCGAAAAATCACAAAAATTCACAAAACACTCTTGTTGTTCTATGTTGACACGACAAAAAAATTTGAAAGCAATAAGAGGCAATGGATATCGTTTCGTCCCCAAAGGTGGGACGTTCCCTACCGAAAACGATCATGCTTGTTGTGAGAAGCTCTGGTTTGTGAGAAGCATATACCCAAACCTGCCCCAAATGGGACAAAATTTGTACCACGGCATGTTGATGCCGCTCCATGATAGCATGCCAAGTTTCATGAATTTCAGACGAGTTTTTGATTTACTAGAATTTAGAAACCAGGCATCTCAATGTTTTGCCAGCAATCAACGGTGCCCTGGTGTTTGAAATTCATTCCCATTTCTTGAATGGGACCTAAGCATGCACCCAAGGACACAAATTTGATTTGTCAACCAATTTATATGCACTGGAGCATGCGCATGTAGTTAAATTTGAATTATGCACATAAATGCATAGAAAACTCAGTTAATGCATAAAAATGTCCAAACGAACCCCGAAAAATCACAAAAATTCACACAACACTCCTGTTGTGCTATGTTGACATGAGAAAAAAAATTGAAAGCAATAAGAGGCAATGGATATTGTTTCGTCCCCAAAGGTGGGATGTTCCCTACCAAAAACCATCATGCTTGTTGTGAGAAGCTCTGGTTTGTGAGAAGCATATACCCAAACCTGCCCCTAATGGGACAAAATTTGTACCACGGCATGTTGATGCCACTCCATGATAGCATGCCAAGTTTCATGAATTTCAGACGAGTTTTGGATTTAATAGAATTTAAAAACCAGGCATCTCAATATTTTGCCGGCAATCAACGGTGCCATGGTGTTTGAAATTCATTCACATTTCTTGTATGGGACCTAAGCATGCACCCAAGGACAAAGATTTGATTAATGAATTTATATGCACTGAAGCATGTGCATGTAGTTCAAATTTTAATTATGCACATAAATGCATAGAAAACTCACTTGATGCATAAAAATTTCCAAATGAACCCTGAATAATTCCAATTCTTTTATGATCACTGTAGATAAAAGGTTTAGCAATTCAAACACCGTCCTTGGCCGCTGTGACCCCATTATGTAATTCAAATCAAGACCAAAAATCAAGTAGATCCCACATAGTTTATTATAACCAACCGCGTGAGATGCAGCGCAAAATATCTTCGGACCATGTCTGAATAAGGGACCGTGTCTGGTGACACTTTGCGCGCCATTTTTTTGGCTGAAGCGATTCCAAATTTTCGGCTTCCACGGAAATATCTACCTCCCCGCCCCATCCCCTTACCAAAAGCCACATTTCCCCTCTTTCTGCCTTCCTTTCCAAGTTGAAACCTTCACTCCCTGCTCGCAGCGCCGCCGCCTCCTTGTCGGCGACCCTCCTTCACGCTGCTCGGCCTCGCATATCCAGGCAGGTAATCCACACCCGACCACATCCTCCTCCTCCTTCCACATCCCACATGCCCCGACCATCGGCGCGAGCGCGATACCTTACACCCAAATCACCAACGCCTCCACCAAATAAGCGCCGGCCTAAGCCATGCTGCAGGCAGTATAGCCAGGACCTCAAGGAGCATTTGGCAGCGGAGAAGCAAATCGCGGCCGCACGTGCGGATGAGGTCATGATGGCTGCCATTTGTGCCGACCCCTAGATCTTGGAGGAGCACCTCGCCCTCGAGGCCATCGTTGATGCCTCGCCCGCCGATGCCGCGACGTGGTTGGCTGCTTTAAACAACAGGTCGTGGAATTTTCTCGAGGCCACCTTCGGTGCCTTCGATGAAGACTACGAGGTGTTTTCTCAGCATGCACGTGCTTACCTCATCTCAAGAGCTAGAAGGTTGGTGCCCGGAGCGGCTCAGGCAACTCACCACTACAACGAGGACACCCACGATGCGGAGGCCTCGCCCTCTTCCATGTCCAAGGAGCCAATCGTCATTGATATCTCCGACAATGAGTAGTAGCTTGTCTTATTAGCTCACTATAAGGACCCATGTTCAGTTTGCTAGCTACTACCTTTCCTTAACAAATTCTAGTGAATTGTGCTATCTACTTTCACCATGCAATCTTCTGCTATAGTGTATATGTTCTATATGTCGTGCAATGTGGTGTTCAATTAACTGCTTGGTTCAATTCTGCAAATGTGATGTTCAATTCTTCAGGGTGCAATATTTCCAAGTTGTTAAGCATGCTTGGTTTGATTAATTGTTTGATCTTCTATTAGGAGTATGTTATATTGTTCAATTGGTGTTTAATTAACTGCTTGGTTCATTTGTTGTGGCTTGGTTCACTTGTTGTGGTGTTTAGTTAATTGCTTGGTTCGATTCTGCAATGTGATGTTCAATTGTTGTGGCTGCATTCTGTTATAGTATACCATGTGAGGAATAAATCAAATTTGGCTGTACTAAATGCATGAGAAACAAATACAATTGCTATATTTCCAAGTTGTTAAGCATGCTTGGTTTGGTTAACTGTCTGCTCTTCTATTAGGAGTATGTTATATTGTTCAATGTGGTGCTCAGTTAACGTTTGGTTCATTTGCTGTGGTGTTTAGTTAACTGCTTGGTTCAATTCTGCAATGCGATGCTCAATTGTTGTGGCTGCATTCTCTTATTGTGTACCATGTGAGGAATAAATCAAATTTTGCTGTACTAAATACATGAGAAAAAAATACAATTGCTATATTTCCAAGTTGTTAAGCATGCTTGGTTTGGTTAACTGTCTGCTCTTCTATTAGGAGTATGTTATATTGTTCAATGTGGTGCTCAGTTAACGTTTGGTTCATTTGTTGTGGTGTTTAGTTAAATGCTTGGTTCAATTCTGCAATGCGATGCTCAATTGTTGTGGCTGCATTCTCTTATTGTGTACCATGTGAGGAATAAATCAAATTTTGCTGTACTAAATACACGAGAAAAAAATACAATTGCTATATCTCCAAGTTGTTAAGCATGCTTGGTTTGGTTAACTGTCTGCTCTTCTATTAGGAGTATGTTATATTGTGCAATGTGGTGCTCAGTTAACGTTTGGTTTATTTGTTGTGGTGTTTAGTTAACTGCTTGGTTCAATTCTGCAATGCGATGTTCAATTGTTGTGGCTCCATTCTGTTATTGTATACCATGTGAGGAATAAATCGAATTTGGCTGCACTTAATACATGAGAAACATATACAAGTACTATATTTCCTAGTTCTTAATCATGCTTGGTTTGGATAAATGGGTTTTCCATGTGGATTCAGTTAATCTGATGAATCTGTAATGTGCTTATTTATCATCAACATATTTTACTAATAGCATGCGAACCCTTACTTAACCTGATGAGTAACTACCTTATATGTGTGCAGGGAAACAATGGGAAGCACTGGGGTTTACAAGATGGTACTAACTATTATACCTTGCCTTTTTGTATTCCTTTGCCCCATTTCCAATATAGAGAAAATATTTATGCACATCCTTGTTTTCAGGCATCACTGATGATTACCTGTCAAACCACCTCTGTGGTTAGGAGGTGAGGAAATTTTTCATACAACACCCACGGTTCAATATTGAAGTGTTCCTAAAGAGGTCGAAGGATGGACGGTCAATCATCCACAGGCACTGGCCTAAAGTTGCAAAGACCTTCAACATGAATGAAGGCTCAATATTCGCCTTCCGCTTCAGCAGTTTTCTAGATGAGATGCATCACTCTATGTATCGTCTATGATGCTAATTTCGAAAGGTTCTAGATGTTGCATGTGAAACTTGGTGCTGGTGCAGTTGTGTAATGGGGTAGCTGAGTGCTGAAGCTATATCATGTTGTACTCCGATGTATTTCAATTATGAAATCCTGCTTCCTTAATCTAAAAATGGAATATATTATGTGCTTAATATGAATGTCAATTAGATTAGTAAATGGATTATTAATAATAGAGCAATGTGCTCGCTAATTGGCCAGTTAGCTTGCTAACTGGGTTTTCCTATAGCAAACGGTTAATGAGAAACCACCGTGGGTGATGACCTCAGGCAATGCACACAGTTTCTAGGAATAAACCGTGTTGGATCAATGAACAATCACACACGACATTCTCTTCAAAACTGTTTGCGTTATGCCACCTTGCACAAACGTTTTCCTTGTACTGACACTGTGGGACGTATATACGAACGGAAACGTTTAATGGTGACTGACTGTGTGGGATGTACTTACGACCGGAAATGATTTTGCGTGTATAATTGTATTTTTAGCACTATCAGACGATTTCTGTATTTGAGTGCTCGCTTGATCGCACACGACCTCATTTTGCCGAGCGTGTGTGCCAGAAGGGCATATCCCCAACGGTTTCTGGGTCGTGTGGGAAGGACCCCCCTATCGCCCACACTCACTTGGAGACGGTTCCGAATGCCGTTGCGGAAAGGGGTTAAAAACCGTTTGTTTAGGACCGACGTGCACTACTGAGAGTTTTGCACATGCAAAACTTGGAACGGCAGGTAAATACCGCGTATAGGTAGGTATGGTGGACTCATATGGAACAACTTTGGGTTTCTAGACGTGGATGCACAAGTAGTATTCCCGCTTAGTACAAGTGAAGGCTAGCAAAAGATTGAGGAGCGGCTAACTAGAGAGCGACAACATTCATAAACATGCATTGAGATTAACCAACATTGAGTGCAAGCATCAGTAGGATATAAATCACCATGAACATAAATATCGTGGAGGCTATGTTGATTTTGTTTCAACTACATGAATCAGCTTATTTGTCGTCTGCCACTGCAGACGGCAAAGGCACCAACAGGGGCGGCGAGGGCGGTGGGGGTCGGGGGCGGCGGCGGCGACGGCGGTGGCGGTTGGGGTGGGGCGACGTGGAGTGAGAGGGCAGAGTGGGAGGTGGGGTGGGGAGCAAATTAGGTAGCATTTGGTTTGTCGTCCGCCAACGGACAGCAAAGAGGTAGGGCTGGTGGGCCATTAGGGTTTGGGCCTCCACTGGAACCCACCCACCTCTCTGCAGTTTGGTAGCGGATGACAAAGAATCTTTGCCGTCCGCCAATGGACGGCAAAGAATTGGCTGATGGCAAATAGGGTCTTTGTCGTCAGCCAGTTCTTTGCCGTCCGTTTTCTGGAAGCAGGCGGGAAAGGCCTTCTTTGTAGTCCGCTAGCAGACGACAAAGAGCTAACTGATGGAAACTTCTCTATTTCCAGTAGTGGTTGTGCGCAATGGCGATGAAATGGGAGCGTGGGGAAAGTGTTACCGCTACCCTCTGCTTTTATAGTTCTATGAAAGGCCAAGAGTCCCTCTTGCTAGGCCATAAAAATTTCCATGCCCCTATGCTAGATGCCTTTATGCGCGTGGGGTAAAACAAAATCTTAATGATATCCCCGAAAATATGGAGCACGATTGCTTCCTTGATGAGACATGTTAATGACAAAACCGCCTCAGGCTACGATTCGAGTAACAATAACTAACCCGCCTTGTTGTAGGGGTTGATGCTTCATAAACGTTGTCACAGACTAGGGGTACCAACCTAATTGGCCCATAGTCCATGGGTCGAGCCCACAATCCACCAACCTCACAAGGAAGGACTTCAGATGCCTCAAATTTCTACGTGCTCAAGGAGGATTCTGCCGAACACTTGGCATGCACTTCAATAATTGCAGCGGTCATCTACATGTGTATCCCTAGCTGATAACCGACCATGTGTAACCCTAGATACCCCCAGTACCTGTATAAATTGAGGGGTTTAGTCCATAGAGACAGATTTCACCATTACTCACCTTAGGGTTAGAACATAACATACGATCTCGAAGTAGATCAAGCCTGTACTTGAGACATTATCATCAATACAATCAAGGAAAGACGTAGGGTTTTACCTCTTCGAGAGGGCCTGAACCTGGGTAAAAAGTGTCCCCTTCATCTCTTGTTACCCATTGATCCGAGATCCACAGCTCAAGGTCCCCTACCCAAGATATGCCAGTTTTAGAACTGACAGAGTGGATGATAATTCAAACTATTGCATTGTAGACGAGTTCATGTTATTCGTTTTCTTTGTGGGGTGATTTCTCATCCGACGAGGAATATGACATGACCAGAGAGGAGGATGTTGCTTTGATGTTGATGATGCACAAGAACAAGAAGTTGAGGCATTGTGGTTCCGTTTACGAACGTGAGGTGATTCAGAGGGATAGGCAAGAGGCACACACTGGATTGACGCACTCTAGTTTGGTCCATGTCCAAAATATCCAGAGAGATACTTTTGCCACCGGTTTAGGTTGTCTTCGGATTTCTTCCATCACATGGCCAACTGTGTGATGGAACATGGCCGATACGTTGAACATGACCGATAGGCTGATTTCATTGGTATTAACTTGGCAATGTGAGAAAGCACTTCAATCTTTTATGTCAAGTGATTTGCAAAGGTAGTGGTTGAGGTGTTCGGGACAGAGTATATGAGAGCACTCAATGCTCAGGACACGGCGAGCCTTATGGACTTGAACATAACCCGTTGATTCCCATGTATGCTTGTCTCCATTGATTGCATGCATTGGAAGTGGAAGAACTTCCCTACAGCATGACATGGATAGCTGAAAGGGCGCAAAAAGGATGTCATCATCATTCTTGAGGCCATAGACGATCAAGAGACATGGATTTTCTCAAAGTTTTTCAAACACACAAGAAGAAAGTAAGAAAAAGAAATGAACTAACATGGATAATATAATGAAAAAGTATGAACACCGACAACTGGAATGAGTGTGTGAACATGAATGTAATGTTAGTGAGAAATACGTACTCCCCCAAGCTTAGGCTTTTGACCTAAGTTGGTCTATGGCCACGGCTGGCCTGGAGGATATCCAAAGGTGTAATCGGGGTTGTACTGGGATGCAGCAGCTACTGCCTGAAGGGTTGTAGTGTGGAGTCAAGCGGCCTCCACCTTTCTCTCATACTTGTCTGCATCCTCCCTTGTTATGAAGTATCTCTGTTTTTCTAAAAGTTAAAGAAGGCAGAAGCGGGAAGCGTAATATGCACAGCACGCTGCCTATCAAAGATCAGTCGGTACAGGAGGGACTGTTCATTCCTCACAAGAAACTGGTAGCATAGCAAAGCGTTGTAATCAAGGAAAGCTGGTGGTAACTAATGTCATTCCCCCTAATGGGTACCCCGAGATAATTAGCTAAATTGGTGGCATAAATCCCACCAAAGAAATCTCCATCTTTAGCATTATGATATAACCTCCTCGCAATAATAGCCCCCAAGTTATATCGTTTATCACCTGTTCCCGCACACTTGAGGACACTAAGACCGATGCACAAACGTTGCTATGATCATGTTTACCATCAATTAATCTACCTATAAAGAGAGCAAAATAATGTATGGCAGGAAAGTGAATGCTCCCTATGGTAGCGTGCGATATTTCTAGTTTGTCCCACAGTGATACTAGCAAGGAAGTCATTGTATTCAGTTTTGTGAGGCTCACTATGAATGCCCCATTGTGGGTTTTGCATGCGTCATTAAAAATTTCAAGGTCCAGGGTAGATGATTTATCATAAAGATCAAATAAAATGGTATGAGTATTGCGCTGGGATGTAAACTCAAATCTTCGCATGAATGAATCGGTGAGGTGATAGTACTTCCGGCACTTATCTGACACGAAGTCCTCAAGATCAGCATTTTGTACGTACACATCAAATTCCTCCTTGAAACCTGCATGAATCATGAATTGATCCAACGGCCATTCGCAAGGCCGTACTTGAGCTTCCCTTGGTGGTCCAAGGTCCGGCTCACGTATCGCGGGCCTTGGGGCTTGCTTCCTTGAGGAGCCACCTTGGAATATATTTCTAAACATTTTTCTTCCTCCGAAAAATTTCAGAAATTTTTAGTGACTCAAAATAAAAGTGAACCAAACTCAACAAAATTGATAGCAACTACTCCTACAAGTGTATAGAGGCTATATCATGCATCAAAACTACTTTGGACCATATAAATTTGACATGCAAGATCAAGAACGAGGTCACCACAGCAGCAAAAAATTTGCAATATATAAAGAACTAGAACAAAAACTAATTGGACCATTGGAGGAGTCACATACCGAAGAACAATCCCCCAAAACAGTTTTGCGAATGGAGCTTTGCACAAGGAGATCTAAAAAGGCAGCAAGATGAGCAAGAACACGGGTTTGAGCAACGGGATGATTTTTCTAGAGGAAGACGAAGTGGATGGGTGCTGGAATAAGTGAGGGGGGCCCACGTGGGACCCACAAGGCATGGGACGAGCTCAGGGGGTAGGGCGCGCCCTCCACCCTTGTGGTCCACAGGTGCAGCCCCCTGGTGTGTTCTTAGTGATGAAAATTCTCAAATATTCCATAAAATCATACTAAATTTTCAGGGAATTTGGGCAACTTTTATTTTTGGGACATTTTTTATTGCACGGATAAATCAGAAAACAGACGAATAATACTATTTTTGCTTTCTTTATTCTAAATAACAGAAAGTAAAAAGTAGGTAGAGAAAGTTGTGCTTTCTAAATTCATCCATCTCATGCCCATCAAAAGGAATCCATTAACAAGGTTGATCAAGTCTTATTAACAAACCTCTTCTGGATGACATGAAAACGGAGAATTTTTTAATACCACTAGGTTACCTAAGCGGGGATATGCATGTCCCCAACAATAAGAATATCATATTCTTTTTGACAGTAGGAAGAGGGAATTGATGCTATTCACTTGAGGTTGTTTCCTCGCAAAGTGTACGGTATGCTCATTACCATTAATATGAAAAGTGACACTGCCCTTGTTACAATTAATAACAGCCCCCGCAGTATTTCCAGAGGGTCTACCTTGGATGATCGACATACTGTCATCCTCAGGAATGTCAAGAATAACAAAGTTCGTTAAGATAGTAAAGTTTGCAACCACAACAGACACATCCTCACAAATACCGATGGGTATAGCAGTTGATTTTTCAGCCATTTGCAAAGAGATTTCAGTAGGTGTCAACTTATTCAATTCAAGTCTATGATACAAAGAGAAAGGCATAACACTAACATCGGCTCCCAAATCACATAAAGCAGTTTTAACATAGTTTCTTTTAATGGGGAATGGTATAGTTGGTATTCCTGGGTCTCCTATTATCTTTGGTTTTCCACCCATAAAAGTGTAATTAGCAAGCATGGTGAAAAATTCAGCTTTCAGTATCTTTCTCTTATTTGTAAAAATATCTTTCATATACTTAGCATCAGGAGACATTTTCAGAATATCAGTCAAATGCATATGCAAAAAGACAGGTCTAAGCATTTCAATAAAGCGCTCAAAATCCTCATCATCCTTTTTCTTGGATGGTTTGGAGGAAAAGGCATGGGTTTCTGAACCCATGGTTCTCTTTCTTTACCATGTTTCCTAGCAATGAAGTCCCTCTTATCATAACATTGATTCTTAGATTGTGGGTTATCAAGATCAACAGCAGGTTCTACCTCCACATCATTATCATTACTAGGTTGAGCGTCAAAATGAACATCATCATAAACATTAGCACTAGGTTCTTGTTCATTACCAGATTGTGCCACAGCATCAGAAATAGAAATATCACTGGGATTCTCAGGTGTGTCTATAATAGGTTCACTCGAAGCATGAAAAGTCCTATCAGTTTTCCTTTTCTTTTTATTACTAGGAGGACTAGGTGCATCAGTATTAGTTTTCTGAGAATCTTGCTCAATTCTCTTGGGATAGCCCTCAGGATACAAAGGTTCCTGGGTCATTTTACCACCTCTAGTCATAACCCTAATAGCATTATCATTGTTCTCACTATTCAACTCATTGAGTAAATCATCTTGTGCCTTAAGTACTTGTTCGACTTGAGTTTTCACCATGGAGGCATGCTTACTAATAATCTTAAGATCACTAACAGTTCTACTCATATAATCGCCAAGCAATGAAAGCATGTAAGCATTACGCTTCAATCGCTCTACTAACATAAGCATTGAAGTTTTCTTATTTAACAATAAAGTTATAAAACTCATCCAAGCATTGACTAGCAGAGTTATTATGAGGAATATTACCTTCATCAAATCTATAGAGAGAGTTTACCTCTACTACCTGTGTGGGTTATCAAGACCATGTATTTCTTCAATGGGCGGTATATTCTTAACATCTTCAGCTTTAATGCCTTTTTCTTTCATAGATTTCTTTGCCTCTTGCATATCTTCAGGACTGAGAAATAGAATACCTCTTTTCTTCAGAGTTGGCTTAGGAGTTGGTTCAGGAAGTGTCCAATCATTGTTACTACTCAATATATTATTCAATAGCAATTCAGCTTGAGCAATAGTTCATTCCCTGAAAACACAACCATCACAACTATCTAGGTGGTCCCTAGAAGCATCGGTTAGTCCATTATAAAAGATATCAAGTATTTCATTTTTCTTGAGAGGATGATCAGGCAAAGCATTAAGTAATTGGAGAAGCCTCTCCCAAGCTTGTGGGAGACTCTCTTCTTCAATTTGCACAAAGTTAACTATTTCCTTTAAAGCAGCATGTTTCTTATGAGCAGGGAAATATTTTTCAGAGAAGTAGTAAATCATATCCTGGGGACTACGCACACAACCAGGAGGAAGAGAATTAAACCATAACTTAGCATCACCCTTTAACGAGAAAGGGAACAATTTAAGAATATAGTAATAGCGGATTTTTTCGTCATGAGCAAATAGGGTGGCTATATCATTCAATTTAGTAATGTGTGCCACAACAGTTTCAGATTCATAACCATGTAAAGTATCAGATTCAACCAAAGTAATTAACTCAAGATTGACAGAGAATTCATAATCCTTATCAGTGAAAAAGATAGGTTAAGTAGCAAACTTAGGATCATATTGCATTCAAGCACTCAAAGACTTTTCTTTCAACTTGCATAATAATTTCTAAAGATCTGTCGGCGTCCTGGGAACGGGGGTACCCCGGCCTACGGCGTGGCTCAAGGAGTGGCCCAGTATGGCCCATCTTCATCAACACAAGCTCAAGACCCTCGCGAGGGGCCAAGCCTCGCAGGCCGGACGACGGAAAGCTTCCACAGGCATGGCCTCGTCAGGCTGGCTCGCGAGGAGGCGGAGAGATCAAGGCGGGGTACCTCGCGAGGTGCCCATGATGCAAGCCATGATGACCAAGGGCGCCAGGCAGGCGCCAGCCCGCGCAGTGTCCTCATTTCCAGTTTGGTGCAAAGGAGGCAAGCGTAGGCCAAGGCATCGGGCAAAGGCAACCATTTCGGTGCAACAAGACCAAGACCAGCGGAACAGAAGGAAGGAGGTCATCGTGGAGCCCAAGCCGGCGTCGCCGTCAGAGCCTTTGGCAGGTGAGGACCGACTTTAGTCAGTATAAGTGTACTAGATGTTCCCCTTCAAAATGGCCAGTTGTCGGCGCCCTTCCCGCTCAATATTTGGGAAGAGGCCCAGGGCATCCCTCTATAAATAGGACTAGCCACCACCAAGGCAAGTGAGAGGAATCTGGAGAGGATTAATCTGAGAGAACCCTAGCAGAGTGAGAGACAGAGGCGATCGAACTCACCCAAGCAGTTCATTGCACCAGCTCAAGAACAGCCCCTCGCGAGGCTGTTCTCCCTTTGTATTGTTCATCATCACCCCGAGGCAATCCACCACACCACAAACTGGAGTAGGGTATTACACCATAATGGTGGCCCAACCAAAGATAAACCCCTGTTCCTTGTGTTGTTCTTGTGTAGTTTAGATCCTTGCGAGGCGATTTAGACGAGGCAGGTTGGAGGTGGGATCTCCGCGTGCACCCCTGTAGTTCGAACCTAGAGGGTCTGCTGAACCCAAATCTGACATTTGGCACACTAGGTAGGGTGCACCGAATCCGCCTTCCGCCGCCTGCTTTTGGGCCACTGTCGGTGTCAAACCGCGGATCTCGGTAGGGGGTCCCGAACTGTGCGCCTAGGCGGATGGTAACAGGAGATAAGGGACACGATGTTTACCTGTGTTCGGGCCCTCTTGATGGAGGTAAAACCCTACGCCCCGCTTGATTGATATTGATATTGTGGATGTTTACAAGAGTGGATCTACCACGAGATCAAGGAGGCTAAACCCTAGAAGCTAGCCTATGGTATGATTGTAAGGGTTGTTGTGATTGTTGTCCCACGGACTAAAGCCATCCGGTTTATATAGACATCGGAGAGGGCTAGGGTTACATAGAGTCGGTTACAATGGTAGGAGATCTACATATCCAGATCGCCAAGCTTGCCTTCCACGCCAAGGAAAGTCCCATCCGGACACGGGGAAGTCTTCAATCTTGTATCTTCATAGTCTTGGAGTCCGTTGATGATGATAGTCCGCAAATGATAGTTCGCTGATGATGGTAGTCCGCTATCCGGACACCCCTAATCCAGACTCCTCAAGAGTCTCCCTAACCAGGCTTCAATGACGATAAGTCCGGCGTATATTGCTTGGCATTGCAAGGCGGGTTCTCCTCCAAATGATAGAAGATTGTGAACACCAGATAGTGTCCGCTCGCAAAATAAATTCCACATTCCACCGTAGAGAGAATAATAATATACACAAGTTCAATCTGCCGACGCTTTCCGTGGCATGACGCCACACCACTACCAAGCCATTACTCAATTGTTTTTACTTTACCACCTCAACAAGATTTAGCGAAGCGGTTTCTTGGCACGCCTTGTCGAAGCAGAGATCGTGTTTCCCTTAATCCGGATTCTCATCAATACGGGCGTGGTAACCCAACCGCGCCATTGATGGTGACGCTTGGGAGATAAGCGAAGTTTTACCAGGCCGGTGGGGACGCGAAGACTTCGCCTACCATATAAGGGATAAGGATTCACCTTCTCACCCACGCCTTCTTCCTCCTTTGCTTATCCATCTCCGCAAGACTTTCGAGCTCCAGCGCCCAAGTTCGCAAGATCTCGCCTCAACCTTCTCCGACCATGTCCGGAGCGGGAGGTAAATGGCTGGCCTCCACCGCTAAGGAGGAGCAATCGCCAAGCTGCGCGGTGCCGAATAACTCTCCAAATGACATCACAGACCGGCTGCCCGACGAGGGGCAGCTCATCCCCACCCCCAGTGCCCCATGAGAGGGTTGTCTTTCTTTCCCACTTCCTCCGCTGGACTGGGCTTTCCACTTCACCCCTTTGTCCGGGGCTCATGTTCTACTACGGCCTGATTTCCATGATCCGCGCCAACTTCATCCTCAACATCTCGGCGCTTATCGTCAGGTGCGAGGCCTTCCTCTCAGATCCAACCCCACTTCGCTTGTGGCTCAAGACCTTTAATGTCAAGTCAAGGTAGTGAAGGGCATTCAAGCGGAGTGCGGAGGCGCCATGTTGGGCAAGATGCCCAACGCCCTTGGTTCAAGGGGCCTTCGTGGAATCCGTCAAGGGGTGGCAATCGGGGTGGTTCTACATCACCGAGCCGCGCGACCCTAAATGGGCGGTGGCCCCCGAGTTTAGGTCTGGTATCCCCTCGCAGCTCACCTCCTGGAAAGGGAAGGGCTTGCTGTGGGACAGTTTGAACAAGCTGACGGGACTCCAGACCTGTATCAAGAAGCTGGTGAAGAAGCTCAGGCTGGTTAACGTGGTCCAAGTCATGCTCGTCCGCCGGATTCTCCCATGCTAAGAGCGGGCATTCAATCTATGGGAGTTCGATCCGGAACAGCACCAGGCGCTGAACAAGCTCTTCGACACAACGTACGAAGGCGCCTGGAAGGTGCTGTTCAAGGGCACCGGTTCCCGCACCCGCGACGGAAGATCACGGATTTCGCCGCAGCGCCAGTCGACGAGGTAAGTGATTCTACCCTTTACGGACACTTGTTTTCATAGTTTGATTCTATGCGGTTTTAATTTCCCTTCTCCTTTGACAGATCGATGAAGAAGGCGGAGCAGATTACGTCCGGCCCTATGCCGAAAATCCAGAGACGCCGCCTAGCGAGGTTGCTGGTTCTGGCACCGCACGTGGTGCCGGAGAAGAAGGCCAAGAAGGAGGCCACGTGTGCTCGAAAGAGTGCATGTTTTCAGGTGTCCGACGACTCCGGGGCTGACTCCTCCCCTGAAAATGAGGAGGAGGAAGAGGACTCTCTCCCAGAGGAGGGAGAGAGGAAGAGGAAGGCTTCCCCAATTGGGGAGGCCGGAGGGTCCAAGAGGGGAAGGACTATTCCCCCGGACAGCTCTGCCAACATCAATGTTGGCGAGGAAGAATGGCCTTCAAGGGCCAGGCCTCCGGCGAGATCGTAAGTATCCGGATTCCTGAATGATTTACAATTTCTATTTCTGCGTCACATAGTGTCATTCTAACGCCGCACGCTGCCTGTAGTCCGGCCAGTGATGATCTCCCCGCTTCATCGAGCGGGTCGTTGGCTTCATCGGATGTAGACTCCATCCCGACTGCCTCCACCCCTCGCGACGCTGAAGACGCCGAGGTGGGATCCCAGAAGGGACCCACCAGGGGAGGCCCGAGGCGCCACAAGGCGCCTCCGACTTCGCGCCGAACTCCACAACGGAACCCGCAGTGGTTCCGGAGTCCGGCAGCGCCCTTCGATCAAGGGCAAGACCGTGGACGCCGGGCGGCTTCCGGCCCAACCGAGGCGCCGGGCAATTTGTTGAGACGCTGCAGAGCGCCCATCGAGGAAGAACACCGCACTATTATGAGTGCGGTGATTCAAAGGTGCAGCTTCGCCAAAGGCGGGCTGACCGAAGCCTGCAATAGCCTTCTATCAGGCTTTGAGGTAAGAAGTTGAAAATATGCAAAGTAATACCGCATAGACAGTAGCCCCTGATGCTCAGTTTGGTGTTCGGAAAGAAAAGCCGGACTAAGGATCTTAAAAAGGATATACGCAGGGTTGCTAAAAATTATGTCAATATGAGTTGCGATCGCGCTGCCGACCTCTGCCGCCTTGTTGCATGGAGGTTGGTGCGTTGAAGCAGATCTTGAGCGGTCCGGCAAGAGCTCGGCCGCCAGAAGCAGCTCCAAGACAAAGAAGGTGAGTAACACCGCTTTGAATTTGTACCTTACGGAAAAGGATTTAGGTTATGCGACAAAAATAACAAGGATAACATGGGTACTGCAGGGCCACAAACGAGGTGGCGGCCTCAAGGAGGCCATGTCTGCGTCGAACGCAATGCGGCCACTTGAACGGGCAGAGCGAGAAAAGCAAGAGGCGAGGGTGGCGGTGGTTCAGCAAGAGCTCTGTGCTCTCATGGAAAAGCATGAGAGTTTGGGCGTGACTCAAAGACTCGAGAGTCCGAGCTTGCCTCGCCTCGAAAGTGCCAAACCACCAAGGCCGAGGCCCATAAGTCCCTTCAGAGGTTGAATTGATGAAGAAGATAGCGGCGGTAAGGCATTTTTCATGCAAAGCAAGCATGTGAATGTAAATTACGTGATACTTACTCAATTCGAGCTCTCGAGGCGCTTGCAGATCAGCCTCAGCGTGTCTCGATGTCGCTGCATTCTACCGAGCCGAGGAGGGAGCTCAACGGAGAAGGTCTTCGGTCTCAAGATGTCGAGGCCGCCATCCGGTGCCTCTAGCGACCAGTGAAGCAGCTGGTCGAGCTTCACAAGGTGGCCGAGCAGGCCATGAAGGGCTCATAGTCCGGCTGTGGCCCGAGGGGCCATGCCCGGAGCTACTTCGGCCTCGTCATGACGGTTGGTGGATGTGTGCCCCGGGTGGAGGTTATCAAGCGCCCGCCTGTATTGAAGGTGCTCGTGGGCCCTTGCCCGCAAAGGTGCATTGGGGCAAGCTGGATGCGGAGAAGTTAATCATCGACGCGCCACCAGCGGGCAAGGAGCATCATACGCCCAACTTTACTATAAGGCTGTCTCAAGGGTGCCCGCAAGATTGCGGATGAGTGCCCTGGGATGTAATTATTGAGTGAATTCGCAATGTGTTATCCTCGCGCTGAAAACTTTGTTTATATGCGCTAAGCAACGCTTGTTTAATTTAAAATATTACCTTCTGTGCGGCCGTTTATTAAATCTGAGAGATGGCAAGTCGTCGGCTTCAGCCCCCATGCCACGAGTGCTGGGGTGTTTGGGATAAACTTGAGCACTCTTGTTCCCATTTTTGGGTCCATCTAGGGAGGCGCTCAACACAATGAACCAGGCAACCAGACTTATAGTGCTTGAACACTCTCACTTAGCCATAGAATTCTATAATTTTAAATTTCGGCGAAGCCCCTAGTATTCGGAAGACCGAATTGGGGCGCTATCCACGCCTTCGTCGGACATAATCCGAACTTCGTCAAGCGGCGAGGTCTTTAAGGACCCGAAGGACCTCTCGAACAGCGACCAGCCTCATGCCTTATCATGCCGGGCCGTTTTAGCTTTCCATCGAGGCGTTAACCCAGCTCAACCGGGCGCAATCGCAATGGTTCTCCCAGTGCTACCTTAGCCGATAGAACGGAAACGTAAGGTGCCAAACATGGAGGCGGCAAACCCAACTATTGACCCAAGACATGATTCGAGCCGATTCATATAATGCTATAAGTTCGGGTGCCGCACTTGTGAAAGTGTGCGGACTTTATCACACCATAAAGCGGAGAACATAAGCCCTCGTGTGTTTGGTCATACCAAGATGCACGGTGCAACATGTCGTAAATGAACATATATATATAAAGTAACGCAATTATAGGAAAAAGTGCTGCATTTTATTCGAGAAGATATGCTATCGCGTAATGATACAAATAGTGCGGAAAGCAAGGGATTGACGAATTAAAGGCGCCTCTCCGTGGGTAGGCCGCGGGATGTTGCATTTTAACAAATTTAATGCTCGTGATGGAGACCACCGAGTGTTCGCCGCGCCTTTGTCCTTCCCCGGCTGTTGCATCATGAGTTCGCCGGTTCGCCACGGACTGAGTTCTCAGATAAAAAGAGAAAATAAACGAAAAAGAGCGACACACTTGGGAGCCCTCGGTGTGGTCGAACCGCACTGGTCTGCTATGTGGTGCCCTTCCCTATGCCCATGGTATTCCGTATGAATTATGTACGTGGAGAGTTTGTCTTGCAATTTTGCGAGGGCTGGGGTTAGCCGCCGATTACTACGCGAGTACGTAACGTGCTGTGGTCTTGGTTGATGTTGCTCCGGCGCTGCTTGGTCGCTTTCCGGCCGCTTAACGGCCGGACTCGAGAATTGCCTTAAAAGGCTGCTCAGATTTCGCCGCGAGAGTCGCTGTATGTTCCTCCGCTCGGAGGGAGCATTCCGTGTTTCCATTGACCGTGATGACTCCACGAGGGCCCGCATCTTGAGCTTAAGGTATGCATACGCGGCACCGCTGAACTTTGTAAACGCGTTCGTCCGAGCAGAGCATGATAGCCGCTGCGGAACGGGACTATGTCGAAGATTAACTCTCGCTCGAAATTATCCGGGATCCAAGACCACTTCCAGTAATCGAGCTCGCATAATTGGCCTCGACACCTGGTATGACGCCTTTGAAGGTCGCTTGTAGGTTTAATCCTTGAAGGGTCTATGCCCATCTTGCGACCGTGTCCCGATAAAGCAGGTTCAGCACGCCGCCGTCCATAAGGACTCTCGTGAGGTGAAATCCATCAACGATTGGGTCTAAAACCAATGCGCGAATCCGCCATGGAGGATGTTGGTCGGATGGTCTCTTCGATCGAAAGTGATCGGGCAAGAGGACCATGGGTTGAATTTTGGGGCGATCGCTCCATCGCAGATACGCCCTTAGTGCACGCTCGCTCCCTCTTGGGAATACCGTCCAACTTGAGGGGGAATCCTTTGTCCTCTGTTGTTCGGGCGGGGTCTCTTCCTCGTCATCGCTGTGTAGCCCCTTGTCACTGTTTTGGCGATTAATTTGCTCGCTCGCTTGAATACCCAACAATCTCTGTTGGTGTGGTTAGCTGGCTTTTCGGGGTTCCATGTATCCGACAAGAGCAATCGAGTATTCGGTCCAGATTGGACGGGCCCGGAGTGGTTCTTTTGAGTGGCTTCTTCGCTGACCGGTTTGAGCCTCGAATCCAGCGTTAATCGCCGATCCTCATTGCTGCCGCCACACGCGGCGTTTGTTTTTGTTTCGACGCAACCTGCCATTGCGGTCTTTAGTGTCCGGACTGCCAGCGCTTTTGCCGAGGTTGTTATCGCGAGCGAGCCAGTTATCCTCTCCCGCATGTAAGCGGGTCATGAGGGATGTGAGGGCTGCCATAGATTTCGCTTCTCCCGCCCTAGGTGCCGGGCCAGCCACTCGTCATGATGTTATGTTTGAAGGCAGCGAGTGCCTCGCATCCGGACAATCGATGATTTGATTTTTCTTTGTTAAGAATCGTGTCCGTAATTGCCGGCCGATTCGTCTGCTGCTGGATTATGTGGCTTAGGTCATCTCAAGCGTCCGTGGTCGCATTACACGCGCCACTCGGAAGTTGTCGAGGAATGCGGCTTCCGTGTCTTCCCAAAGATCCAATTGACTCGCGGGCAGGCTGTTAAGCCAATGCCGAGCTGGTCCTTTAAGCTTGAGCGAGATATTTGATGGCGTGAAGATTGCCGCCGGGGCCATGTGTATATGGAGGAGATAATCTCAATCCGCATCATGTGTCTGCTTGTGCCATCGTAGGATTCGACATTAACGGGTTTGAACCCTTCAGGATTTGATGATCCATTACTTCGCCGCTGAAGCATAGTGGGTGTGTGGCGCCTCAGATGAGCAATATCACAACGTAGCTCGAGAGAGCGTTGTTCTGCTGTGTTCGCCCGCCGAGTAATTGTATCCGTGCGGCGGTATTCTCGTGGGTCGGGCGCCCACGTGATCCATAGATAGATCTGGATTGTCTTGCCTTGTCCTCCAATATATCTCGCAAGTCCGGGCGATTCCCCGTGGCTTCCTGCTTTTAGAGCGATGCCGGGTACGGTTTTGGTGGAGGGCTTGCACGCCTCTATCGCGCCACGAGGTGGTCGGTCTGCAGATATGCGCTTGGGCGATGCTGCCTCCTCTAATCGGGGAGCAACTTGCGCTTTGGGTAACTTTTGAGGGCGCTCGAGTTCATACTTTTCGCCGCGAGGACCTCGGTCCATCTATCGGCTAGTAGGTCTTGATCAGCTTGAAGCTGTTGTTGCTTTTTCTTTAGGCTGTTTGTCGTGGCCATTAGCCTGCGCTCTAAAACGCTCTTGCTCGACGGGATCCTCGAGCACGACGATTCGCGTCGCCGAGGCTTGCCTCGCTCCGGAGGGAGGTAAGTAATTGTCATCCTCGACCTCTTAAATCCCGCCGCCTCTCCCGAGGGCTTGCTTCGCCTCCTCCGCGCTGGATCGTGCCGGAGGGATTTGTCTTCGCACTTTCGGGTGTTATTATCTCCTATGCTGGAATTCCATTCTTGCCGTGGCGGATTTAGAGCGGCGCCACGACGCCGGGCGCTTGGGCTGTTTCTTTAAGGAATCGGCCTCCGCTGCTTCTTCGCCGTCCCCATCTTTTGGGGTGTCCACCATGTATATGTCGATGACGAGGTGGTTTTCCAAAGGTCCTCGTAGGCACTGGTTCTTGGTAGTCTCCGCATCGCCGCCCATACCGCCGATGTCTTCGGAGTCGTAGTCGAGTACGCCGGTTAAATCATCGACGGTGGCTACGGCGGGTGGTGGGTGGGATCTGAATTTCTTCGCCATCCGCGTCCCAACCGCCCCGGCCGTAGTTCGCCAGGCTCTCCGGATAGCGAGAGATGCTTCAATGAATTTATGATATCGCCAAGGGCGAAAAGCTGAAAGATGTCCGCAGCGGTGAATTCCATGATCGGCGCCCAATCGGATTCGACCGCGGGCGCAGGAGGTTCGAGTCCGGCAGGAGTCCGCACCTCGAGTCATGGGTTTTACGTGGGACAAGGTAAGTATTCGCTTCGCCGCCAGAATTGCGGCTCCCGAGGCGGTGTCCAGCCATCCGCCCTCGATTCGAGCGATCAGCTCCGGACTATGAGTCGGAGCGGATCCGGTGCGCCTCAAGGTGCTGTCCGCCGCGAGTTAGGTCATGCCCATCGTGACAGCGCGGCGCCGCTGGTTGTGGCTCGATCCATCGAGGATCAAGTCCCCGCGGATATCGGCCGTGAAGTTTAAGCTTCAAACCTGACTCGACGGCCAGGGCGAGCTTCGATCCGCTCCAGATGGCCAAGGGAGTTAGCCCGCGAGCGAAGCCGCCGAATCTGAAGATCTGTCCGGGAGAAAGGTCTCACCCAGACTGCGCCGTTGTTGATTGAAGAGGCCATCAAGCCTATCGGTGACGACACGAGGAACTCTCAATGAAAGCACCAATGTCGGTGTCAAACCGCGGATCTCGGTAGGGGGTTCCGAATCGTGCGCCTAGGCGGATGGTAACAGAGACAAGGGACACGATGTTTACCTGTGTTCGGGCCCTCTTGATGGAGGTAAAACCTCACGCCCTGCTTGATTGATATTGATATTGTGGATGTTTACAAGAGTGGATCTACCACGAGATCAAGGAGGCTAAACCCTAGAAGCTAGCCTATGGTATGATTGTAAGGGTTGTTGTGATTGTTGTCCTACGGACTAAAGCCATCCGGTTTATATAGACACCGGAGAGGGCTAGGGTTACATAGAGTCGGTTACAATGGTAGGAGATCTACATATCCGACGCCAAGCTTGCCTTCCACGCCAAGGAAAGTCCCATCCGGACACGGGGAAGTCTTCAATCTTGTATCTTCATAGTCTTGGAGTCCGTTGATGATGATAGTCCGCAAATGATAGTTCGGTGATGATGGTAGTCCGCTATCCGGACACCCCTAATCCAGACTCCTCACCGCCCTCGCATCCATGTCGATGCCCGCCGAGCCCGCACCGAAGCGCCAGGCCGCTCGCCACTCGCGCCGCCCAGACGGCCCCGTCGGCGGCCGCCGCGCTTCGCTGTCGCCCGCCGTCAATGCTGCCACCGGCCCGGCGGGGAACGAGCAGCAGGCGTCTTCTCTGCATCCTTCGGTGCGGCGGGAAGGCCGCACTGCCACCACATCGCTGACTCCCACCGGTTCCTCGTCCCACGCCCGTCGCGCTCCTGCGGACGCGCACGCCGCATTGCTCCTGGCACGAGAACTCCTGCACTACCGTCCCGTCGACGACCTCTACGACGAGTGGCTCGCCCGCATCACCGAGCTCGTCAGCGCCGCTGGGGGCTCCCCTGCGCCATCCCTCTCGCTGCCCCGCGCCCCACCTTGCGCGGGCGATGAAGCTCCGGGGGTGCCTCAGCCGCCTCCCCCTCAGGAAGGCACCTT
Source organism: Aegilops longissima (assembly GCA_021605205.1). Taxonomy (NCBI): domain Eukaryota; kingdom Viridiplantae; phylum Streptophyta; class Magnoliopsida; order Poales; family Poaceae; genus Aegilops; species Aegilops longissima. The sequence continues at coordinate 264,177,573 of CM038678.1, read as the reverse complement.
GGCCCCAAGGCGCGGGGCCTGGGCGGAACCCACTCTGTCCGCACCAAAGACAAAGAAGAGAAGAGCTGCCAAGAGATCCCTCGTCCCCAAGAAGCTGCCTGCAAGTGCTCCCCAGACCGCCCGCAAAGACGAACACGCCCTGCTCCAACAAGCCAAGACCCAGCGCTGCTCTGGCGGCAGCGCAGGGGACCTCCAAGATCAAGCCCTCCGTCACCAAAGGCCTCCTGTACACTGCGAGGCTGCCGCCGCTTTCACCGCCGAAGTTGTGCAGTGTGGCCTGGCCGGGCAAGTTCAAGCCAGACCTGCCCCCACGCTATGATGGCACGGCCGACCCTGCAGAGTTCCTCCGGCTCTACGAGCTGGGCATCAAAGCCGCCAATGGGGACGAGAAGGTCATGGCGAACTGGTTTCCCATGGCGCTCAAGGGCGGTGCCCGCACTGCTCCCGAACTCGGCTCGCACGATTTCCTCCGAACAAGATGCGCACCCGGTTCATCGCCAACTTCCAAGGCACCCGCAATCGGCCCCCGGCCATGAGTGACTTGCGCCGCATCAAGCAGCAGTCAGGGGAGAACCTGCAGAAGTTCATCCAACGCTTCAAGAACGCTTGCCTTAAGATCCCCAGGGTGTCTGAGGAGGACATCATCTCAGCCTTCTCCGACGGTGTGCGTGACGTCAAGATGAAGGAAGAGCTCGCGATCCATGAAGACCTGTGCACATCCCTGGAGCTGTTCAACTTGGCGACCAAGTGCGCCAGGGCTGAGGAAGGACACATTTCCCTTCTCGAGTTGCCGGCTGCCGACCCAAAAGAGAAGAAGCCCAAGGTCAAGGACGTGAAGCGCAAGGGGGCTGCCATGCTAGCAGCAGAGCCAGACACCAAGCGAGGAAGGGATCGGCCTGAGTCATCCAAGGGCAGTCGGTACTGCGTGTACCATGACCTCCAGACCCACAACACCAACGAATGCCAAGAGCTCGTGGACGCAAGGGGCGTGCGTGCGGCCGACGCCGAGCGCAGCGACCGGGCTATGGTCGTGGAGGAGGAAGAGGTGGAGGATGATGGAAGACCGTGGCCTCGCCAAGGGTGGCGTGACCGACCTCGCGAGGACCGGCTGGCAGGATCAGCCTCACGGGAGGTTGAGGGACCGCCTCGAGAGGAGGCTGGAGGATCAGCCTCGCGAGGATCACCCACAAGGCAACATGGGCCTCCCTCCTCCGCCACCGCAGCCAAGGAGAAATGAAGACCATCATCAGACGAGGGGTTGGGGCTTCCGAGCCGCAAAATCGCTTGCATCCTGGGCGGAGCTCAAGCCCCACCTCTCAACAAGATCTTCAAGCAGCCGCCTGAAGTGAATGCAGTCCTCCCCAGGCTCGGCCACACGCCCTCGGGTGGTCAGCGTGCGCCATCACATTCAGCTCAGCGGATCAGCTCAAGTCGCAGCCACAGCCGAGTCCTCCCGATGCTTTATTGAGCATCAAGATCTATAGAGATAGATCAAGATGCTTGATAAGTTTTCAATGAATACATACCTTGACAAGATTTTGAAGTAGTTCAAAATGGAACATCAAAGAAAGAGTTCTTGCCTGTGTTACAAGGTGTGAGATTGAGTAAGACTCAAACCCGACCACGGCGGAAGATAGAAAGAGAATGAAAGTCATTCCCTATGCATCAGCCATAGGTTCTATAAAGTATGTCATCTTGTGTACCGGATCTATTGCATACCCTACCACTAAAGCTTGGCGAGGGGTGCAATAGTGATCTAGGAGTAGATCAATGGACAGCAGGTCAAAATTATCCTTAGTGGAATAAGGAAATATTTCTCGATTATGGAGGTGATAAAGGCCCGTCGTAAAGAGTTATATCGATGCAAGCTTTTACCTGATCGAGGATGACTCTAAGTCTCAATCTGGATACATATTGAAAGTGGGAGCAATTAGCTAAGTAGCTCCATGCGAGCATTGTAGACATAGAGATTTGCAAAATACCTCTGACTCTGAATGATAGACCGTTGACTAAAATTATCTCACAAGCAAAACATGATCACACCTTAGTACTCTTTGGGTGTTAATCACATGGCGATGTGAACTAGATTCTGACTCTAGTAAACCCTTTGGGTGTTGGTCACATGTCGATGTGAACTATGGGTTAACCACATATATATGTGAACTATTGATGTTAAATCACATGGCGATGTGAACTAGATTATTGACTCTAGTGCAAGTGGGAGGCTGAAGGAAATATGCCTAGAGGCAATAATAAAGTTATTATTTATTTCCTTATATCATGATAAATGTTTATTATTCATGCTAGAATTGTATATGGAAACATAATACATGTGCGAATACATAGACAAGCAGTGTCACTAGTATGCCTCTACTTGACTAGCTCGTTAGCGAAGATGGTTATGTTCCTAACCATAGACATGAGTTGCCATTTGATTAACGGGATCACATCATTAGGAGAATGATCTGATTGACATGACCCATTCCGTTAGCCTAGCACTTGATCGTTTAGTATGTTGCTATTGCTTTCTTCATGACTTATACATGTTCACATAACTATGAGATTATGCAACTCCCGTTTACTGGCGTCTGGCATGTTGGGTGATTATAAAGGAATTACTAGGTGTCTCCAAAGGTACATGTTGAGTTGGTATTTCAAGATTAGGTTTTGTCACCTCCGATTGTGGGAGAGGTATCTCTGGGCCTTCTCGGTAATGCACATCATATAAGCCTTGCAAGCATTGCAACTAATAAGTTAGTTCGAGATGATGTATTCTGACGAGTAAAGAGACTTGCGATAGCGAGATTGAACTAGGTATTGGATCTGGACGATCGAATCTCGGGCAAGTATACATCGATGACAAAGAGAACAAAGTATGTTGTTATGCGGTTTGACCGATAAAGATCTTAGTAGAATATGTAAGGCCAATATGGGCATCCAGGTCCGCTATTGGTTATTGACCAGAATAGTTCTAGGTCATGTCTACATAGTTCTCAAACCCGTAAGGTCCATAACAAGGTTTGATGATAGTTATATTATGAGTTTATGAGTTTTGATGTACCGAAGGTTAGTCCGGATGAGATCGGGGACATGACGAGAGTCTCGAAATGGTCGAGCGTAAAGATCGATATATTGGGCGACTATATTCGGAGTTCGGAAGGTTCGAGTGATTGAGGTATTTTGAATCAGGAGTTACGAATCTGGGGAAGAGTATTGGGCCTTAATGGGCCTTAGTGGGAAGGAGCAGAGGTGGCGCGCGCCTCCCAAGCCCGTCCGGGTGGACAAGGGGTTTGGCGCAGCCCCCTCTCCTTCCTTCTCCACTTCCCCTTTCCCCCTTCTCCTAGTTGGACTAGGAAAAGGAGTCCTACTCCCGGTGGGAGTAGGACTCCCCTTGGCGCCCTCCTCCTAGGGCAGCCTCCTCCTCCCCCTCCTTTATATCTGAGGCGAGGGGCACCCCATGACGTCGAACCCACAACCCACAAACCTCACAAGGAAGGACTTGGATGCCTCAAATTTCTACATGATCAAGGAGGATTATACGAACACTTGGCGTGCACTTCAAGAATTGCACCGGCCGTCTACATGTGTTTCCCTAGCTGATAACCGGCCATGTGTAACTCTAGATACCCCCAGTACCTATATAAATTGAGGGGTTTAGTCCATACAGATAGATTTCACCATTACTCACCTTAGGGTTAGAACATAACATACGATCTCGAGGTAGATCAAGCTTGTACTTGATACATTATCATCAATAAAATGAAAGCGGGGCGTAGGGTTTTACCTCTTGAGAGGGCCTGAACACAGGTAAAAGTGTCCCGTTCATCTGTTGTTACCCATTGATCCGAGATCCACAGCTCTGGGCCCCTACCCAAGATATGCCAGTTTTAGTACCGATGAGTGGATGATAATTCAAACTATTGCATTGTAGATGAGTTCATGTTATTCGTGTTCTTTGTGGGGTGATTCCTCATCCCAAGAGGAATATGACATGACCAGAGAGGAGGATGTTTCTTTGATGTTGATGATGCTCAAGAACAAGAAGTCGAGGCATTGTGGTTCCGTTTACGAACGTGAGGTGATTCAGGGGGATAGGCAAGAGGCACACTCTAGATTGATGCGCTCTAGTTTGGTCCATGTCCAACATATCCAGAGTGCTACTTTTGCCACCAGTTTAGGTTGTCTTCGGATTTGTTCCATCACATGGCCAACTGTGTGATGGAATATGGCCGATACGTTCAACATGACCGATAGGCTGATTTCATTGGTATTAACTTGGCAATGTGAGAAAGCACTTCAATCTTATCACGCGATTTACAAAGGAAGTGGTTGAGGTGTTCAGGACAGAGTATATGAGAGCACTCAATGCTCAGGACACGGCGAGCCTTATGGACTTGAACATAACCCGTTGATTCCCATGTATGCTTGTCTCCATTGATTGCATGCATTGGAAGTGGAAGAACTTCCCTACATCATGACATGGATAGTTGAAAGGGCGCAAAAAGGATGTCATCATCATTCTTGAGGCCGTAGATGATCAAGAGTTTCTCAAAGTTTTTCAAACACACAAGAAGAAAGCGAGAAAAAGAAATGAACTAACATGGATAATACAATGAAAAAGTATGAACACCGACAACTGGAATGAGTGTGTGAACATGAATGTAATGTTAGTGAAATCGTTACTCCCCAAGCTCAGGCTTTTGACCTAAGTTGGTTTATGGCCACGGCTGGCCTGGCGGATATCCAAAGTTGTAATTGGTGTTGTACTAGGATGCGGCAGCTACTGCCTGAATGGCTGTAGTGTGGAGTCGAGCGGCCTCCACCTTTCTCTCATACTTGTCTGCATCCTCCCTTGTTATGTAGTATCTCTGTTTTCCGAAAGTTAAAGAAGGCGAGAAGCGGGGCGTAATATGGACAGCACGCTACATATCAAAGATTAGTCGGCATAGGAGGGACTGTTCGTTCCTCACAAGAAACTGGTAGCATAGCAAAGCATTAAAATCAAGGAAAGTAGGTGGTAACTCAATGTCATTCCCCCTTACGGGTACCCCGAGATAATTAGCTAAACGGGTGGCATAAATCCCACCAAAGCAATCTCCATCTTTAGCATTAATATATACCCTCCTCGCAATAATAGCCCCCAAGTTATATCGTTTATCACCTGTTCCCGCACACTTGAGGGCACTAAGAGCGATGCACAAACGTGGCTATGATCATCTTTACCATCAATGCATCTACCTATAAAGAGAGCAAAATAATGTACGGCAGGAAAGTGAATGCTCCCTATGGTAGCATGTGATATTTCTAGTTTCTCCCACAGTGATACTAGCAAGGAAGTCATTGTATTCAGTTTTGTGAGGCTCACTATGAATGCCCCATTGTGAGATTTTGCATGCATCATTAAAAATTTCAAGGTCCATGGTATATGATTTATCATAAAGATAAAATAAAATGGTATGAGTATTGCGCTGGGATGTAAACTCAAATCTTCGCATGAATGAATCAGTGAGGTGATAGTATTGCCGACACTTATCTGACACGAAGTCCTCAAGGTCAGCATTTTTTACGTACGCATCAAATTCCTCCTTGAAACCTGCATGAATCATGAATTGATCCAACGGCCATTCGCAAGGCCGTACTTGAGCTTCCCTTGGTGGTCCAAGGTCTGGCTCACGTATCGCGGGCCTTGGGGCTTGCTTCCTTGAGGAACCACCTTGGTATATATTCCAAAACATTTTTCTTCCTCCAAAAAATTTCTGAAATTTTTAGTGACTCACAATAAAAGTGAACCAAACTCAACAAAATTGATAGCAACTACTCCTACAAGTGTCTAGAGGCTATATCATGCATCAAAACTACTTTGGACCATATAAATTTGACATGCAAGATCAATAACGAGATCACCAGAGCAGCAAAAATTTGCAATATGTAAAGCACTAGAACAAAAACTAATTGGACCATTGGAGGAGTCACATACTGAAGAACAATCCCCCAAAACAGTTTTGCGAAAGGAGCTTTGCACAAGGTGATCGAAAAAGGTAGCAAGATGAGCAAGAACACGGGTTTGAGCCACGGGATGATTATTTCAAGAGGAAGACGAAGTGGATGGGTGCTGGAACAAGTGAGCGGAACCCACGTGGGACCCACAAGGCAGGGGACGCGCTCAGGAGGTAGGGCGCGCCCTCCACCCTTGTGGTCCGCAGGTGCAGCCCCCTGGTGTGTTCTTAGTGATGAAAATTCTCAAATATTCCATAAAAATCATACTAAATTTTTAGGGCATTTGGGCAACTTTTATTTTTGGGACATTTTTTATTGCACGGATAAATCAGAAAACACACGAATAATACTATTTTTGCTTTCTTTATTCTAAATAACAGAAAGTAAAAAAGTAGGTAGAGAAAGTTGTGCTTTCTAAATTCATCCATCTCATGCCCATCAAAAGGAATCCATTAACAAGGTTGATCAAGTCTTATTAACAAACCTCTTCTAGATGACATGAAAACGGAGAATTTTTTAATAACACTACGTTACCTCAGCGGGGATATGCATGTCCCCAACAATAGGAATATCATATTTCTTTTTGACAGTAGGAAGAGGGAATTGACGCTATTCACTTGAGGTTGTTTCGTCGCAAAGTGTACAGTATGCTCATTACCATTAACATGAAAGTGACATTGCCCTTGTTACAATCAATAACAGCCCCTGCAGTATTCCAAAAGGGTCTACCAAGGATGATCGACATATTGTCGTCCTCAGGAATGTCAAGAATAACAAAGTTCGTTAAGATAGTAACATTTGCAACCACAATAGACACATCCTCACAAATACCGATGGGTATAGCAGTTGATTTTTCAGCCATTTGCAAAGAGATTTCAGTAGGTCTCAACTTATTCAATTCAAGTCTATGATACAAAGAGAAAGGCATAACACTAACACCGGCTCCCAAAACACAAAAAGCAGTTTTAACATAGTTTCTTTTAATGGGGCATGGTATAGTTGGTATTCCTGGGTCTCCTATTTTCTTTGGTATTCCACCCATAAAAGTGTAATTAGCAAGCATGGTGAAAAATTCATCTTTCGGTATCTTTCTTTTATTTCTAAAAATATCTTTCATATACTTAGCATCAGGAGACATTTTCAGAATATCAGTCAAATGCATATGCAAAAATACAGGTCTAAGTATTTCAATAAAGCGCTCAAAATCCTCATCATCCTTTTTCTTGGATGGTTTGGAGGAAAAGGCATGGGTTTCTGAACCCATGGTTCTCTTTGTTTAGCATGTTTCCTAGCAATGAAGTCCCTCTTATCATAACATTGATTCTTAGATTGTGGGTTATCAAGATCAACAGCAGGTTCTACCTCCACATCACTATCATTACTAGGTTGAGCTTCAAAATGAACATCATCATAAACCTTAGCACTAGGTTCTTGTTCATTACCAGATTGTGCCTCAGCATCGGAAATATAAATATCATTGGGATTCTCAGGTGTGTCTATAATAGGTTCACTCGAAGCATGAAAAGTCCTATCAGTTTTCCTTTTCTTTTTATTACTAGGAGGACTAGGTGCATCAGTATTAGTTTTCTGAGAATCTTGCTCAATTCTCTTGGGATGGCCCTCAGGATACAAAGGTTCCTGGGTCATTTTACCACCTCTAGTCATAACCCTAATAGCATTATCATTGTTCTCACTATTCAACTCATTGAGTAAATCATCTTGTGCCTTAAGTACTTGTTCGACTTGAGTTTTCACCATGGAGGCATGCTTACTAATAATCTTAAGATCACTAACAGTTCTACTCATATAATCGCCCAAGCAGTCGAGCATGTAAGCATTACGTTTCAATCGTCTACTAACATAAGCATTGAAGTTTTCTTATTTAACAATAAAGTTATAAAACTCATCCAAGCATTGACTAGCAGAGTTATTATGAGGAATATCACCTTCATCCAATCTATAGAGAGAGTTTACCTCTACTACCTGTGTGGGTTATCAAGACCATGTATTTCTTCAATGGGCGGTATATTCTTAACATCTTCAGCTTTAATGCCTTTTTATTTCATAGATTTCTTTGCCTCTTGCATATCTTCAGGACTGACAAATAGAATACCTCTTTTCTTCAGAGTTGGCTTAGGAGTTGGTTCAGGAAGTGTCCAATCATTGTCAGTACTCAATATATTGTTCAATAGCAATTCAGCTTGAGCAATAGTTCATTCCCTGAAAACACAACCAGCACAACTATCTAGGTGGTCCCTAGAAGCATCGGTTAGTCCATTATAAAAGATATCAAGTATTTCATTTTTCTTGAGAGGATGATCAGGTATAGCATTAAGTAATTGGAGAAGCCTCCCCCAAGCTTGTGGGAAACTCTCTTCTTCATTTTGCACAAAGTTAAATATTTCCTTTAAAGCAGCATGTTTCTTATGAGCAAGGAAATATTTTTCAGAGAAGTAGTAAATCATATCCTGGGGACTATGCACACAACCAGGAGCACGAGAATTAAACCATAACTTAGCATCACCCTTTAACGAGAAAGGGAACAATTTAAGAATATAGTAATAGCGAATTTTTTCCTCATGAGCAAATAGGGTGGCTATATCATTCAATTTAGTAATATGTGTCACAACAGTTTCAGATTCATAACCATGTAAAGGATCAGATTCAACCAAAGTAATTAACTCAAGATTGACAAAGAATTCATAATCCTTATCAATGAAAAAGATAGGTTAAGTAGCAAACTTAGGATCATATTGCATTCTAGCACTCAAAGACTTTTCTTTCAACATGCATAATAATTTCTTAAGATCATCTCTATCTTCACAAGCAAGAAAGTCCCTAGCTACCTCTCCATCAATAACATAACCCTCAGGCATAACAGGAAGTGCATATCTAGGAGAGCAAGTCTTATCAGGTGTTTCAAAGTTTCCAATTTCAATAGTTTCATCAGTTTCAGAAATATCATCATCTTCAGCATAATCAATAGTTCTAACTCTAGCAAGATGTTCATCAAGTAATTCACCAATGGCACAGTTTTATCAAACAAAGTAGTAGCATCATAAGCATCATTCATAGTAGAAGCGACATCATCAATAACATGTGACATATCAGAATCAATAGCAAGTGTAGGTGTCGCAAGCTTACTCAAAACAGAAGTTGAATCAAGTGTAGAGCAAGATGGCAGTTCCTTACCGCCCCTCGTAGTAGAGGGAAAAATCTTCGTTCTAGTATCTTTCAAATTCCTCATAGTGATCGACAGATATAAATCCTAAGTGACTCAGAGAATAGAGCTATGCTCCCCGGCAACGGCTCCAGAAAAAGGTCTTGATAACCTACAAGTATAAGGAATCGCAATAGTTTTTGAGGTAGAGTATTCAACCAAAATTTATTGATTCGACACAAGGGGAGCCAAAAAATATTCTCAAGTATTAGCAGCTGAGTTGTCAATTCAACCACACCTGAAAGACTTAATATCTGCAGCAAAGTATTTAGTAGCAAAGTACTATGGAAGTAACGGTAATGGTGGCAAAAGTAACAGTAGTAGTTTTGTAGCAATTGTAAAGTGGCAACGGCAAAGGAACATAGCAAAGATCAATATGTGGAAAGCTCATAGACAATGGATCAGTGATGGATAATTATGCCGGATGGCATTCATCATGCAACGGTTATAACCTAGGGTGTAATGTAGGCATGTATTTCGAATATAGTGATACGTATGGAAAAGAACTTGCATGCCATCTTTTGTCCTACCCTCCTGTGGCATCGGGGTCCTAATGGAAACTAAGGGATATTAAGGCCTCCTTTTAACAGAGAACCAGACCAAAGCATTAGCACTAGTGAATACATGAACTCCTCAAACTACGGTAATCACCAGAAAGAATCCCAATTATTGTCACCTTGGGGTATGCAGATCATAACTCGTAATAGGTTTCTACAACTTGCAAGATAGGATCAAGAACACAAATATATTCATGAAAACAGAATTGGTTCAGATATGAAATCATGGAACTCGGGCCCTAGTGACAAGCATTAAGCATAGCAAAGTCATAGCAACATCAATCTCAGAACATAGTGGATACTAGGGATCAAACCCTAACAAAACTAACTCGAATAAATGATAAATCTCATCCAAACCATCACCGTCCAGCAAGCCTGCGATGGGATTACTCACGCACGGCGGTGAGCATCATGAAATTGGTGATGGAGGAAGGTTGGTGATGATGATGGCGACGGATCCCCCTCTCTGGATCCCCGAACGGACTCCAGATCTTCCCTCCAGGTCAAGAACAGGAGGTGGCGGCGGCTCCGTATCGTAAAACGCGATGAATCCTTCTCTTTGATTTTTTCCTCCCCTAACATGAATATATAGAGTTGGAGTTAGGGTTGGGGGTTCCCCAGGGATCCCACAAGGCAAGGGGAGCGCCCCCCACCCTTTGTGGTCAGCTTGTGGGTCCCTTTTGGTTGATTCTTTCGCCAGTATTTTTTATTTATTCCAAAAATATTCTTCATAAATTTTCAGGTCATTCTGAGAACTTTTATTTCTGCACAAAAATAATACAAAGGCTACTCGGTTGAAAACTGCGTCGGTCTAGGTTAGTTCCATTCAAATCATGCGAAATAGAGTCCAAAACAAGGGCAAAAGAGTTTGGAAAAGTAGATACGATGGAGACGTATCAGTGCCTTCCAACCAGATAGCCTTCTAGAGTTTGCTGATCATGGACCACACTCAGCCAATGTGGTACTGTTACTCTTTGGCTTTATGCCGAAGGTCTTTAGCCATATGCCGAAGTGCGGTTCGATGCACATGAAGGCCTCATAAACAGTGATGAACGCCGCAAGGTGAAGGATGAAATTCGGGGCTAAATGATGGAAGTCTAGTCCATAGAAGAAAAGAACCCCATGCACGAAGGGGTGCGTGGGGAAACCCAGACCTCGGACGAGGTGGGGAACAAAGATGACCCTCTCCCCTAGATTAGGAGTCGGGATACGCTCGTTGGGATATGGGGTCAGGCAAGTGGAAGTGCGGAGATATATCCCACGTTTCGTTACTCTTGGATAGTGCCCTCCATGACATGGGAGGCCGCCCAATGGGCCTTCAAGGTGGCGTCGGCCATCGCTGGAGAAAGAGCTACAAAGCGCTGGAAGGAGTTGGCGAAGGCTTTGAGAGTGGATATGGCACTGGAGCTCTAGAGGTTCACTACATGAATCGCCTTATTTGTCGTCTACCACTGCAGACAGCAAAGGCACCAATAGGGGCGGCGGCGGCGGTTGGGGTGGGGCGAGGTGGAGTGAGAGGGCAGAGTGGGAGGTGGGGTGGGGAGCACATTAGGTAGAATTTGGTTTGCCGTCCACGAACGGACGGCAAAGAGGTGGGGCTGGTGGAGCATTAGGGTTTAGGCCTCCACTGGACCCCACCCACCTCTCTACCGTTTGCTAGCGGATGGCAAAGAATCTTTATCGTCCGCTAGTGGACGGCAAAGAATTGGCTGATGGAAAATAGGGTCTTTGTCGTCAGCCAGTTCTTTGCCGTCCGTTTTCTGGAAGCAGGCGGGAAAGGCCTTCTTTGTCGTCCGCTAGCAGATGGCAAAGAACTAACTGATGGCAAATTCTCTATTTCCAGTAGTGGTTGTGCGCAATGGCGATGAAATGGGAGCGTGGGGAAAGTGTTAACACTACCCTCTGCTTTTATAGGTCTGTGAAAGGCCAAGAGTCCCTCTTGCTAGGCCATAAAAATTTCCATGCCCCGATGCTAGATGCCTTTATGTGCGTGAGGTAAAATAAAATCTTAATGATATCCTAGAAAATATGAAGCACAATTGCTTCCTTGATGAGACATGTTAATGAAAAAACCGCATCGGGCTACGATTCGAGTAACAATAACTAACCCTCCTTGTTGTAGGGGGTGATGCTTCATAAAAGTTGTCCCGGACTAGGGGTACCAACCTAATTGGCCCATAGTCCATGGGTCGAACCCACAACCCACAAACCTCACAAGGAAGGACTTCAGATGCCTCAAATTTCTACATGATCAAGGAGGATTATACCGAACACTTGGCGTGCACTTCAAGAATTGCACCGGCCGTCTACATGTGTTTCCCTAGCTGATAACCGGCCATGTGTAACTCTAGATACCCCCAGTACCTATATAAATTGAGGGGTTTAGTCCATACAGATAGATTTCACCATTACTCACCTTAGGGTTAGAACATAACATCGATCTCGAGGTAGATCAAGCTTGTACTTGATACATTATCATCAATAAAATGAAAGCGGGGCGTAGGGTTTTACCTCTTGAGAGGGCACGAACACTGGTAAAAGTGTCCCGTTCATCTGTTGTTACCCATTGATCCGAGATCCACAGCTCTGGGCCCCCTACCCAAGATATGCCAGTTTTAGTACCGACAGAGTGGATGATAATTCAAACTATTGCATTGTAGATGAGTTCATGTTATTCGTGTTCTTTGTGGGGGTGATTCCTCATCCGAAGAGGAATATGACATGACCAGAGAGGAGGATGTTTCTTTGATGTTGATGATGCTCAAGAACAAGAAGTCGAGGCATTGTGGTTCCGTTTACGAACGTGAGGTGATTCAGGGGGATAGGCAAGAGGCACACTCTAGATTGATGCGCTCTAGTTTGGTCCATGTCCAACATATCCAGTGCTACTTTTGCCACCAGTTTAGGTTGTCTTGGTTGTTCCATCACATGGCCAAGCGTGTGATGGAATATGGCGATCGTTCAACATGACCGATAGGCTGATTTCATTGGTATTAACTTGGCAATGTGAAAGCACTTCAATCTTATCCGCGATTTACAAAGGAAGTGGTTGAGGTGTTAGGACGAGTATGTGAGAGCACTCAATGCTCGGACACGGCGAGCCTTATGGACTTGAACATAACCGTTGATTCCCATGTATGCTTGTCTCCATTGATTGCATGCATTGGAAGTGGAAGAACTTCCTACATCATGACATGGATAGTTGAAAGGGCGCAAAAAGGATGTCATCATCATTCTTGAGGCCGTAGATGATCAAGAGTTTCTCAAAGTTTTTCAAACACACAAGAAGAAAGCGAGAAAAAGAAATGAACTAACATGGATAATACAATGAAAAAGTATGAACACCGACAACTGGAATGAGTGTGTGAACATGAATGTAATGTTAGTGAGAAATACGTACTCCCCCAAGCTCAGGCTTTTGACCTAAGTTGGTTTATGGCCACGGCTGGCCTGGCGGATATCCAAAGTTGTAATTGGTGTTGTACTAGGATGCGGCAGCTACTGCCTGAATGGCTGTAGTGTGGAGTCGAGCGGCCTCCACCTTTCTCTCATACTTGTCTGCATCCTCCCTTGTTATGTAGTATCTCTGTTTTTCCTGAAAGTTAAAGAAGGCAGAAGCGGGAAGCGTAATATGGACAGCACGCTACATATCAAAGATTAGTCGGTACAGGAGGGACTGTTCGTTCCTCACAAGAAACTGGTAGCATAGCAAAGCATTAAAATCAAGGAAAGTAGGTGGTAACTCAATGTCATTCCCCCTTACGGGTACCCCGAGATAATTAGCTAAACGGGTGGCATAAATCCCACCAAAGCAATCTCCATCTTTAGCATTAATATATACCCTCCTGTAATAATAGCCCCCAAGTTATATCGTTTATCACCTGTTCCCTTTGCTTGAGGGCACTAAGAGCGATGCACAAGCGTGGCTATGATCATCTTTACCATCAATGCATCTACCTATAAAGAGAGCAAAATAATGTCATGGCAGGAAAGTGAATGCTCCCTATGGTAGCATGTGATATTTCTAGTTTCTCCCACAGTGATACTAGCAAGGAAGTCATTGTATTCAGTTTTGTGAGGCTCACTATGAATGCCCCATTGTGAGATTTTGCATGCATCATTAAAAATTTCAAGGTCCATGGTATATGATTTATCATAAAGATAAAATAAAATGGTATGAGTATTGCTGCTGGGATGTAAACTCAAATCTTAGCATGAATGAATCGGTGAGGTGATAGTATTGCCGACACTTATCGACACGAAGTCCTCAAGGTCAGCATTTTTACGTCGCATCAAATTCCTCCTTGAAACCTGCATGAATCATGAATTGATCCAACGACCATTACATAAGGCGTGCTTGAGCTTCCTTGGTGGTCCAAGGTGCGGCTCACGTGTCGCGGGCCTTGGGGCTTGCTTCCTTGAGGAACCACCTTGGTATATATTCCAAAACATTTTCTTCCTCCAAAAATTTCTGAAATTTTAGTGACTCACAATAAAAGTGAACCAAACTCAACAAAATTGATAGCAACTACTCCTACAAGTGTCTAGAGGCTATATCATGCATCAAAACTACTTTGGACCATATAAATTTGACATGCAAGATCAATACGAGATCACCGAGCAGCAAAAATTTGCAATATGTAAAGCACTAGAACAAAACTAATTGGACCATTGGAGGAGTCACATCTTGAAGAACAATCCCCAAAACAGTTTTGCGAAAGGAGCTTTGCACAAGGTGATCGAAAAAGGTAGCAAGATGAGCAAGAACACGGGTTTGAGCCACGGGATGATTATTTCAAGAGGAAGGCAAGTGGATGGGTCTTTGGAACAAGTGGCGGAACCCGTGGGACCCACAAAGGCGGGGGCAGCTCGGGGGGAGGTAGGCGCCCTCCACCTTGTGGTCCATGAGTGCAGCCCTGGTGTGTTCTTAGTGATGAAAATTCTCAAATATTCCATAAAAATCATACTAAATTTTAGGGCATTTGGGCAACTTTTATTTTGGGACATTTTTTATTGCACGGATAAATCGAAAACACGAATAATACTATTTTGCTTTCTTTATTCTAAATAACAGAAAGTAAAAAAGTAGTAGAGAAAGTTGTGCTTTCTAAATTCATCCATCTCATGCCCATCAAAAGGAATCCATTAACAAGGTTGATCAAGTCTTATTAACAAACCTCTTCTAGATGACATGAAAGCGGAGAATTTTTAATAACACTCGTTACCTCGGTGAGGGATATGCATGTCCCCAACAATAGGAATATCATATTTCTTTTTGGCAGATGGAAGAGAATTGGCGCTATTCACTTGAGGTTGTTTAGTCGCAAAGTGTACAGTATGCTCATTACCATTAACATGAAAGTGACATTGCCCTTGTTACAATCAATAACAGCCCTGCAGTATTCAAAAGGGTCTACCAAGGATGATCGACATATTGTCGTCCTCGGAATGTCAAGAATAACAAAGTTCGTTAAGATAGTAACATTTGCAACCACAATAGACACATCCTCACAAATACCGATGGGTATAGCAGTTGATTTTCAGCCATTTGCAAAGAGATTTCATGGGTCTCAACTTATTCAATTCAAGTCTATGATACAAAGAAAGGCATAACACTAACACGGCTCCCAAAACACAAAAGCAGTTTTAACATAGTTTCTTTTAATGGGGCATGGTATAGTTGGTATTCTGGGTCTCCTATTTTCTTTGGTATTCCACCCATAAAAGTGTAATTAGCAAGCATGGTGAAAAATTCATCTTTCGGTATCTTTCTTTTATTTCTAAAAATATCTTTGATGTATCTTACCGGGATACAAGGTTCTGGGTCATTTTACCACCTCTAGTCATAACCCTAATAGCATTATCATTGTTCTCACTATTCAACTCATTGAGTAAATCATCTTGTGCCTTAAGTACTTGTTAGACTTGAGTTTTCACCATGGAGGCATGCTTACTAATAATCTTAAGATCACTAACAGTTCTACTCATATAATCGCCCAAGCGATCGAGCATGTAAGCATTACGTTTCAATCGTCTACTAACATAAGCATTGAAGTTTTCTTATTTAACAATAAAGTTATAAAACTCATCCAAGCATTGACTAGCAGAGTTATTATGAGAATATCACCTTCATCCAATCTATAGAGAGTTTACCTCTACTACGTGTGGGTTATCAAGACCATGTATTTCTTCAATGGGCGGTATATTCTTAACATCTTCACTTTAATGCCTTTTATTTCATAGATTTCTTTGCCTCTTGCATATCTTGAGGACTGACAAATAGAATACCTCTTTTCTTGAGTTGGCTTAGGAGTTGGTTCAGGAAGTGTCCAATCATTGTCGTTACTCAATATATTGTTCAATAGCAATTCAGCTTGAGCAATAGTTCATTCCACAAAACACAACCAGCACAACTATCTAGGTGGTCCCTAGAAGCATCGGTTAGTCCATTATAAAAGATATCAAGTATTTCATTTTTCTTGAGAGGATGATCAGGTATAGCATTAAGTAATTGGAGAAGCCTCCCCCAAGCTTGTGGAAACTCTCTTCTTCATTTGCACAAAGTTAAATATTTCCTTTAAAGCAGCATGTTTCTTATGAGCAAGAAATATTTTTGAGAGTAGTAAATCATATCACAGGGACTATGCACACAACCAGAACACGAGAATTAAACCATAACTTAGCATCACCCTTTAACGAGAAAGGAACAATTTAAGAATATAGTAATAGCGAATTTTTTCCTCATGAGCAAATAGGGTGGCTATATCATTCAATTTAGTAATATGTGTCACAACAGTTTCAGATTCATAACCATGTAAAGGATCAGATTCAACCAAAGTAATTAACTCAAGATTGACAAAGAATTCATAATCCTTATCAATGAAAAAGATAGGTTAAGTAGCAAACTTAGGATCATATTGCATTCTAGCACTCAAAGACTTTTCTTTCAACATGCATAATAATTTCTTAAGATCATCTCTATCTTCACAAGCAAGAAAGTCCTAGCTACCTCTCCATCAATAACATAACCCTCGGGCATAACAGGAAGTGCATATCTAGGAGAGCAAGTCTTATCAGGTGTTTCAAAGTTTCCAATTTCAATAGTTTCATCAGTTTCAGAAATATCATCATCTTCAGCATAATCAATAGTTCTAACTCTAGCAAGATGTTCATCAAGTAATTCACCAATGGCACAGTTTTATCAAACAAAGTAGTAGCATCATAAGCATCATTCATAGTAGAAGCGACATCATCAATAACATGTGACATATCAGAATCAATAGCAAGTGTAGGTGTCGCAAGCTTACTCAAAAGAAGTTGAATCAAGTGTAGAGCAAGATGGCGTTCCTTACACGCCCCTCGTAGTAGAGGAAAAATCTTCGTTCTAGTATCTTTCAAATTCCTCATAGTGATCGACAGATATAAATCCTAAGTGACTCGAGAGAATAGAGCTATGCTCCCACAGCAGCTCGAGAAAAAGGTCTTGATAACCTACAAGTATAAGGAATCATAATAGTTTTTGAGGTAGAGTATTCAACCAAAATTTATTGATTCGACACAAGGGAGCCAAAAATATTCTCAAGTATTAGCAGCTGAGTTGTCAATTCAACCACACGAAAGACTTAATATCTGCAGACAAAGTATTTAGTAGCAAAGTACTATGGAAATAACGATAATGGTGGCAAAATAGTAGTGATAGTAGTTTTGTAGCAATTGTAAAGTGTAGCAACAAAAGGAACATAGCAAAGATCAATATGTGGAAAGCTCATAGACAATGGATCGATGATGGATAATTATGCGGATGGCATTCATCATCTGTGGTTATAACCTAGGGTGTAATGTAGGCATGTATTTGAATATAGTGATCGTATGGAAAAGAACTTGCATGCCATCTTTTGTCCTACCCTCACGTGGCATCGGGGTCCTAATGGAAACTAAGGATATTAAGGCCTCCTTTTAACAGAGAACGGACCAAAGCATTAGCACTAGTGAATACATGAACTCCTCAAACTACGGTAATCACCGAAAGAATCCCAATTATTGTCACCTTGGGGTATCGCGAGATCATAACTTCGTAATAGGTTTCTACAACTTGCAAGATAGGATCAAGAACACAAATATATTCATGAAAACAGAATTGGTTCAGATATGAAATCATGGAACTCGGGCCCTAGTGACAAGCATTAAGCATAGCAAAGTCATAGCAACATCAATCTCAGAACATAGTGGATACTAGGGATCAAACCCTAACAAAACTAACTCGAATAAATGATAAATCTCATCCAAACCATCACCGTCCAGCAAGCCTACGATGGGATTACTCACGCATTTACCACTATCGCTTTGGGTTATGCATTAGAGACAGCTGCATTCACGCTTAATAGGGCACCATCTAAACTGCTGAGATGACACCGTATGAACTATGGTTTAACAAGAAACCTAAGTCGTCGCTTTCTTAAAGTTTGAGTTGTGATGCTTATGTGAAAAGTTTTCACCGATAAGCTCGAACCCAAATCGGAGAAGTGCTTTCATAGAATACCCAAAAGAAACTGTTGGGTACACCTTCTATCATAGATCTAAAGGCAAAACATTCGTTGTTAAAATGGATCCTTTCTAGAGAAGGAGTTTCTCTCGAAAGAAGTGAGTGGGAGGAAAGTAGAAACTTGATGAGGTAATTATACCTTCTCCTTATTGGAAAGTAGTTCATCACGAAATCAGTTCCATGATTCCTACACCAATTAATGAGGAAGTTAATGATGATGATCATGAAACTTCAGATCAAGTTGCTACCAAACCTCGTGGGTCTTCCAGAGTAAGATCCGCACAGAGTGGTACAAGTAATCATGTTCGGAAGTCATGTTACTAGACCATGATGAACCTACGAACCATGAGGAAGCGATGATGAGCCCAGATTCGCGAAATGGCTTGAGGCCATGAAATCTGAGATGGGATCCATGTATGAGAACAAAGTGTGGACTTTGATGGAGTTGCCCGATGATCGGCAAGCCATATTATATAAATGGATCTTCAAGAGGAAGACAGATGCTGATAGTAGTATTACTATCTACAAAGCTCGACTTGTCGCAAAAAGGTTTTCGACAAGTTCAAGGTGTTGACTACAATGAGATTTTCTCAACTGTAGCGATTCTTAAGTCTGTCCGAATCATGTTAGCAATTGCCACATTTTATGAAATCTGGCAAATGGATGTCAAAACTACATTCTTTAATGGATTTATTAAAGAAGAGTTGTATATGATGCAACCAGAAGTTTTGTCAATCCTAAAGGAGCTAACAAAATGTGCAAGCTCCAATGATCCATCAATGGACTGGTGCAAGCATCTCGAGTTGGAATATACGCTTTGATGTGTTGATCAAAGCATATGATTTTATACAGACTTTTGGAAGGCCTGTATTTACAAGAAAGTGAGTGGGAGCACTACAGCCTTTCGATAAGTATATGTGATTGACATATTGTTGATCGGAAATAATGTAGAATTATTCTGCAAAGCATAAAGGAGTGTTTGAAAGGAGTTTTTTTTCAAAGAAAGACCTCGTTGAAGCTGCTTACATATTGAGCATCAAGATCTATAGAGATAGATCAAGATGCTTGATAAGTTTTTCAATGAATACATACCTTGACAAGATTTTGAAGTAGTTCAAAATGGAACAGTCAAAGAAAGAGTTCTTGCCTGTGTTACAAGGTGTGAGATTGAGTAAGACTCAAAACCCGACCACGGCAGAAGATAGAAAGAGAATGAAAGTCATTCCCTATGCATCAGCCATAGGTTCTATAAAGTATGTCATGTTGTGTACTGATCTATTGCATACCCTACCACTAAAGCTTGGCGAGGGAGTGCAATAGTGATCTAGGAGTAGATCAATGGACAGCAGGTCAAAATTATCCTTAGTGGAATAAGGAAATATTTCTCGATTATGGAGGTGATAAAAGAGCCCGTCGTAAAGAGTTATATCGATGCAAGCTTTTTACACTGATCCAGATGACTCTAAGTCTCAATCTGGATACATATTGAAAGTGGGAGCAATTAGCTAAGTAGCTCCATGCAGAGCATTGTAGACATAGAGATTTGCAAAATACCTACGGCTCTGAATGTGATAGACCCGTTGACTAAAATTATCTCACAAGCAAAACATGATCACACCTTAGTACTCTTTGGGTGTTAATCACATGGCGATGTGAACTAGATTACTGACTCTAGTAAACCCTTTGGGTGTTGGTCACATGTCGATGTGAACTATGGGTGTTAACCACATATATATGTGAACTATTGATGTTAAATCACATGGCGATGTGAACTAGATTATTGACTCTAGTGCAAGTGGGAGACTGAAGGAAATATGCCCTAGAGGCAATAATAAAGTTATTATTTATTTCCTTATATCATGATAAATGTTTATTATTCATGCTAGAATTGTATTAACCGGAAACATAATACATGTGCGAATACATAGACAAACAGAGTGTCACTAGTATGCCTCTACTTGACTAGCTCGTTAAGCGAAGATGGTTATGTTTCCTAACCATAGACATGAGTTGCCATTTGATTAACGGGATCACATCATTAGGAGAATGATCTGATTGACATGACCCATTCCGTTAGCCTAGCACTTGATCGTTTAGTATGTTGCTATTGCTTTCTTCATGACTTATACATGTTCCTGTAACTATGAGATTATGCAACTCCTGCTTACGGAGGAACACTTTGGTACTACCAAACGTCACAACGAATCGGGTGATTATAAAGGAGTACTACAGGTGTCTCCAAAGGTACATGTTGAGTTGGCGTATTTCAAGATTAGGTTTTGTCACTCCGATTGTCGGAGAGGTATCTCTGGGCCTTCTCGGTAATGCACATCATATAAGCCTTGCAAGCATTGCAACTAATAAGTTAGTTGCGAGATGATGTATTACGGAACGAGTAAAGAGACTTGCCGGTAACGAGATTGAACTAGGTATTGGATACCGACGATCGAATCTCGGGCAAGTAACATACCGATGACAAAGAGAACAAAGTATGTTGTTATGCGGTTTGACCGATAAAGATCTTCGTAGAATATGTAGGAGCCAATATGGGCATCCAGGTCCCGCTATTGGTTATTGACCAAGAATAGTTCTAGGTCATGTCTACATAGTTCTCAAACCCGTAGGGTCCGCACGCTTAAGGTTTCGATGATAGTTATATTATGAGTTTATGAGTTTTGATGTACCGAAGGAGTTCGGAGTCCCGGATGAGATCGGGGACATGACGAGGAGTCTCGAAATGGTCGAGACGTAAAGATCGATATATTGGACGACTATATTCGAGTTCGGAAAGGTTCCGAGTGATTCGGTATTTTCGAGTACCGGGAGTTACGGGAATACGGGAAGAGTATTGGGCCTTAATGGGCCTTAGTGGGAAGGAGCCAGAGGTGGCGCGCGCCTCCCAAGCCCAGTCCGAATTGGACAAGGGGTTTGGGCGCAGCCCCTCTCCTTCCTTCTCCACTTCCCCTTTCCCCCTTCTCCTAGTTGGACTAGGAAGAAGGAGTCCTACTCCCGGTGGGAGTAGGACTCCCCTTGGCGCCCCCTCCTAGGGCCGGCCTCCTCCTCCCTCCCTCCTTTATATACGGGGCAGGGGGCACCCCATGACACACAAGTTGATCTACGGATCGTTCCTTAGCCGTGTGCGGTGCCCCCTTCCACCATATTCCACTTCGGTCATATCGTCAGAGAGCTTAGGCGAAGCCCTGCGCCGGAGAAGTCATATCGTCGCGAGCTTAGGCGAAGCCCTGCGCCGGTGGAGCATCAACATCGCCACCACGCCGTCGTGTTGACGGAACTCATCCCCGACACTTTGCTGGATCGGAGTCCGGGGATCGTCATCGAGCTGAACGTGTGCAGAACTCGGAGGTGCCGTACGTTCGGTGCTTGGATCGGTCGGATCGTGAAGACATACGACTACATCAACCGCGTTGTTATAATGCTTCCGCTTTCGGTCTACGAGGGTACGTGGACGGACACTCTCCCCTCTCGTTGCTATGCCATCACCATGGTCTTGCGTGTTCGTAGGAAATTTTTTGAAATTACTACGTTCCCCAACACGAGCCCACAACCCACAAACCTCACAAGGAAGGACTTCAGATGCCTCAAATTTCTACATGATCAAGGAGGATTCTGCCAAACACTTGGCGTGCACTTCAAGAATTACACCGGCCGTCTACATGTGTTTCCCTAGCTGATAAACGACCATGTGTAAATCTTGATACCCCCAGTACCTATATAAATTGAGGGGTTTAGTCCATACAGATAGATTTCACCATTACTCACCTTAGGGTTAGAACATAACATACGATCTCGAGGTAGATCAAGCTTGTACTTGATACATTATCATCAATAAAATGAAAGCAGGACGTAGGGTTTTACCTCTTCGAGAGGGCCTGAACCTGGGTAAAAAGTGTCCCCTTCATCTGTTGTTACCCATTGATCCGAGATCCACAGCTCTGGGCCCCCTACCCAAGATATGCCAGTTTTAGTACCGACAGAGTGGATGATAATTCAAACTATTGCATTGTAGATGAGTTCATGTTATTCGTGTTCTTTGTGGGGGTGATTCCTCATCCGAAGAGGAATATGACATGACCAGAGAGGAGGATGTTTCTTTGATGTTGATGATGCTCAAGAACAAGAAGTCGAGGCATTGTGGTTCCGTTTACGAACGTGAGGTGATTCAGGGGGATAGGCAAGAGGCACACTCTAGATTGATGCGCTCTAGTTTGGTCCATGTCCAACATATCCAGAGTGCTACTTTTGCCACCAGTTTAGGTTGTCTTCGGATTTGTTCCATCACATGGCCAACTGTGTGATGGAATATGGCCGATACGTTCAACATGACCGATAGGCTGATTTCATTGGTATTAACTTGGCAATGTGAGAAATCACTTCAATCTTTTATTTCACGCGATTTACAAAGGAAGTGGTTGAGGTGTTCAGGACAGAGTATATGAGAGCACTCAATGCTCAGGACACGGCGAGCCTTATGGACTTGAACATAACCCGTTGATTCCCATGTATGCTTGTCTCCATTGATTGCATGCATTGGAAGTGGAAGAACTTCCCTACATCATGACATGGATAGTTTAAAGGGAGCAAAAAGGATGTCATCATCATTCTTGAGGCCGTAGACGATCAAGAGTTTCTCAAAGTTTTTCAAACACACAAGAAGAAAGCGAGAAAAAGAAATGAACTAACATGGATAATACAATGAAAAAGTATGAACACCGACAACTGGAATGAGTGTGTGAACATGAATGTAATGTTAGTGAGAAATACGTACTCCCCCAAGCTCAGGCTTTTGACCTAAGTTGGTCTATGGCCACGGCTGGCCTGGCGGATATCCAAAGTTGTAATCGGTGTTGTACTGGGATGCGGCAGCTACTGCCTGAAGGGATGTAGTGTGGAGTCGAGCGGCCTCCACCTTTTTCTCATACTTGTCTGCATCCTCCCTTGTTATGTAGTATCTCTGTTTTTCCTGAAAGTTAAAGAAGGCAGAAGCGGGAAGCGTAATATGGACAGCACGCTACATATCAAAGATTAGTCGGTACAGGAGGGACTGTTCGTTCCTCACAAGAAACTGGTAGCATAGCAAAGCATTAAAATCAAGGAAAGTAGGTGGTAACTCAATGTCATTCCCCCTTATGGGTACCCCGAGATAATTAGCTAAACGGGTGGCATAAATCCCACCAAAGCAATCTCCATCTTTAGCATTAATATATAACCTCCTCGCAATAATAGCCCCCAAGTTATATCGTTTATCACCTATTCCCGCACACTTGAGGGCACTAAGACCGATGCACAAACGTGGTTATGATCATGTTTACCATCAATGCATCTACCTATAAAGAGAGCAAAATAATGTACGGCAGGAAAGTGAATACTCCCTATGGTAGCGTGTGATATTTCTAGTTTCTCCCATAGTGATACTAGCAAGGAAGTCATTGTATTCAGTTTTGTGAGGCTCACTATGAATGCCCCATTGTGAGATTTTGCATGCATCATTAAAAATTTCAAGGTCCATGGTATATGATTTATCATAAAGATCAAATAAAATGGTATGAGTATTGCGCTGGGATGTAAACTCAAATCTTCGCATGAATGAATCAGTGAGGTGATAGTATTGCCGACACTTATCTGACACGAAGTCCTCAAGATCAGCATTTTGTACGTACACATCAAATTCCTCCTTGAAACCTGCATGAGTCATGAATTGATCCAACGGCCATTCGCAAGGCCGTACTTGAGCTTCCCTTGGTGGTCCAAGGTCTGGCTCACGTATCGCGGGCCTTGGGGCTTGCTTCCTTGAGGAACCACCTTGGTATATATTCCAAAACATTTTTCTTCCTCCGAAAAATTTCTGAAATTTTTAGTGACTCACAATAAAAGTGAACCAAACTCAACAAAATTGATAGCAACTACTCCTACAAGTGTCTAGAGGCTATATCATGCATCAAAACTACTTTGGACCATATTAATTTGACATGCAAGATCAATAACGAGATCACCACAGCAGCAAAAATTTGCAATATATGAAGCACTAGAACAAAAACTAATTGGACCATTGGAGGAGTCACATACTGAAGAACAATCCCCCAAAACAGTTTTGCGAATGGAGCTTTGCACAAGGAGATCGAAAAAGGCAGCAAGATGAGCAAGAACACGGGTTTGAGCAACGGGATGATTATTTCAAGAGGAAGACGAAGTGGTTGGGTGCTGGAACAAGTGAGGGGGACCCACGTGGGACCCACAAGGCAGGGGACGCGCTCAGGGGGTAGGGCGCGCCCTCCACTCTTGTGGTCCACAGGTGCAGCCCCCTGGTGTGTTCTTAGTGATGAAAATTCTCAAATATTCCATAAAAATCATACTAAATTTTCAAGGCATTTGGGCAACTTTTATTTTTGGGACATTTTTTATTGCACGGATAAATCAGACATTTTTTATTGCACGGATAAATCAGAAAACACACGAATAATACTATTTTTGCTTTCTTTATTCTAAATAACAGAAAGTAAAAAGTAGGTAGAGAAAGTTGTGCTTTCTAAATTCATCCATCTCATGCCCATCAAAAGGAATCCACTAACAAGGTTGATCAAGTCTTATTAACAAACCTCTTCTAGATGACATGAAAACGGAGAATTTTTTAATAACACTACGTTACCTCAGCGGGGATATGCATGTCCCCAACAATAAGAATATCATATTTCTTTTTGACAGTAGGAAGAGGGAATTGACGCTATTCACTTGAGGTTGTTTCGTCGCAAAGTGTACGGTATGCTCATTACCATTAACATGAATGTGACATTGCCCTTGTTACAATCAATAACAGCCCTTGCAGTATTCCAAAAGGGTCTACCAAGGATGATCGACATACTGTCGTCCTCAGGAATGTCAAGAATAACAAAGTTCGTTAAGATAGTAACATTTGCAACCACAACAGACACATCCTCACAAATACCGATGGGTATAGCAGTTGATTTTTTAGCCATTTGCAAAGAGATTTCAGTAGGTGTCAACTTATTCAATTCAAGTCTATGATACAAAGAGAAAGGCATAACACTAACACCGGCTCCCAAAACACAAAAAGCAGTTTTAACATACTTTCTTTTAATGGGGCATGGTATAGTTGGTATTCCTGGGTCTCCTATTTTCTTTGGTATTCCACCCATAAAAGTGTAATTAGCAAGCATGGTGAAAAGTTCATCTTTCGGTATCTTTCTTTTATTTCTAAAAATATCTTTCATATACTTAGCATCAGGAGACATTTTCAGAATATCAGTCAAATGCATATGCAAAAAGACAGGTCTAAGTATTTCAATAAAGCGCTCAGAATCCTCATCATCCTTTTTCTTGGATGGTTTGGAGGAAAAGGCATGGGTTTCTGAACCCATGGTTCTCTTTGTTTACCATGTTTCCTAGCAATGAAGTCCCTCTTATCATAACATTGATTCTTAGATTGTGGGTTATCAAGATCAACAGCAGGTTCTACCTCCACATCATTATCATTACTAGGTTGAGCTTCAAAATGAACATCATCATAAACATTAGCACTAGGTTCTTGTTCATTACCAGATTGTGCCTCAGCATCGGAAATATAAATATCATTGGGATTCTCAGGTGTGTCTATAATAGGTTCACTCGAAGCATGAAAAGTCCTATCAGTTTTCCTTTTCTTTTTATTACTAGGAGGACTAGGTGCATCAGTATTAGTTTTCTGAGAATCTTGCTCAATTCTCTTGGGATGGCCCTCAGGATACAAAGGTTCCTGGGTCATTTTACCACCTCTAGTCATAACCCTAATAGCATTATCATTGTTCTCACTATTCAACTCATTGAGTAAATCATCTTGTGCCTTAAGTACTTGTTCGACTTGAATTTTCACCATGGAGGCATGCTTACTAATAATCTTAAGATCACTAACAGTTCTACTCATATAATCGCCCAAGCAGTCGAGCATGTAAGCATTACGTTTCGATCGTCTACTAACATAAGCATTGAAGTTTTCTTATTTAACAATAAAGTTATAAAACTCATCCAAGCATTGACTAGCAGAGGTATTATGAGGAATATCACCTTCATCAAATCTATAGAGAGAGTTTGCCTCTACTACCTGTGTGGGTTATCAAGACCATGTATTTCTTCAATGGGCAGTATATTCTTAACATCTTCAGCTTTAATGCCTTTTTCTTTCATAGATTTCTTTGCCTCTTGCATATCTTCAGGACTGAGAAATAGAATACCTCTTTTCTTCAGAGTTGGCTTAGGAGTTGGTTCAGGAAGTGTCCAATCATTGTCAGTACTCAATATATTGTTCAATAGCAATTCAGCTTGAGCAATAGTTCATTCCCTGAAAACACAACCAGCACAACTATCTAGGTGGTCCCTAGAAGCATCGGTTAGTCCATTATAAAAGATATCAAGTATTTCATTTTTCTTGAGAGGATGATCAGGTATAGCATTAAGTAATTGGAGAAGCCTCCCCCAAGCTTGTGGGAAACTCTCTTCTTCAATTTGCACAAAGTTAAATATTTCCTTTAAAGCAGCATGTTTCTTATGAGCAGGGAAATATTTTTCAGAGAAGTAGTAAATCATATCCTGGGGACTACGCACACAACCAGGAGCAAGAGAATTAAACCATAACTTAGCATCACCCTTTAACGAGAAAGGGAACAATTTAAGAATATAGTAATAGCGGATTTTTTCCTCATGAGCAAATAGGGTGGCTATATCATTCAATTTAGTAATATGTGTCACAACAGTTTCAGATTCATAACCATGTAAAGGATCATATTCAACCAAAGTAATTAACTCAAGATTGACAAAGAATTCATAATCCTTATCAGTGACAAAGATAGGTTAAGTAGCAAACTTAGGATCATATTGCATTCTAGCACTCAAAGACTTTTCTTTCAACATGCATAATAATTTGTTAAGATCATCTCTATCTTTACAAGCAAGAAAGTCCCTAGCTACCTGTCCATCCATAACATAACCCTCAAGCATAACAGGAAGTGCATATCTAGGAGAGCAAGTCTTATCAGGTGTTTCAAAGTTTCCAATTTCAGTAATTTCATCAGTTTCAGAAATATCATCATCTTCAGCATAATCAATAGTTCTAACTCTAGCAAGATGTTCATCAAGTAATTCACCAATGGCACAGTTTTATCAAACAAAGTAGTAGCATCATAAGCATCATTCATAGTAGAAGCGACATCATCAATAACATGCGACATATCATAATCAATAGCAAGTGTAGGTGTCGCAAGCTTACTCAAAACAGAAGTTGAATCAAGTGTAGAGCAAGATGGCAGTTCCTTACCTCCCCTCGTAGTAGAGGGAAAAATCTTCGTGCTAGTATCTTTCAAATTCCTCTTAGTGATCGACAGATATAAATCCTAAGTGACTCAGAGAATAGAGCTATGCTCCCCGGCAACGGCTCCAGAAAAAGGTCTTGATAACCCACAAGTATAAGGAATCGCAATAGTTTTCGAGGTAGAGTATTCAACCCAAATTTATTGATTCGACACAAGGGGAGCCAAAAAGTATTCTCAAGTATTAGCAGCTGAGTTGTCAATTCAACCACACCTGAAAGACTTAATATCTGCAGCAAAGTATTTATTAGCAAAGTACTATGGAAGTAATGGT
Source organism: Aegilops longissima (assembly GCA_021605205.1). Taxonomy (NCBI): domain Eukaryota; kingdom Viridiplantae; phylum Streptophyta; class Magnoliopsida; order Poales; family Poaceae; genus Aegilops; species Aegilops longissima. Next base: position 264,149,609 of record CM038678.1, on the reverse strand, counting down.
AACGGTGGCAAAAGTAACAGTAGCAGTTTTGTAGCAATTGTAAAGTGGCAACGACAAAGTAACATAGCAAAGATCAATATGTGGAAAGCTCATAGGCAATGGATCAGTGATGGATAATTATGCCGGATGGCATTCATCATGCAACAGTTATAACCTAGGGTGACATAGAACTAGCTCCAATTCATCAATATAATGTAGGCATGTATTTCGAATATAGTGATACGTATGGAAAAGAACTTGCATGACATCTTTGGTCCTACCCTCCTGTGGCATCGGGGTCCTAATGGAAACTAAGGGATATTAAGGCCTCCTTTTAATAGAGAACCAGACCAAAGCATTAGCACTTAGTGAATACATGAACTCCTCAAACTACGGTAATCACCAGAAAGAATCCCAATTATTGTCACCTTGGGGTATGCAGATCATAACTCGTAATAGGTGTCTACAACTTGCAAGATAGGATCAAGAACACAAATATATTCATGAAAACAGAATTGGTTCAGATATGAAATCATGGCACTCGGGCCCTAGTGACAAGCATTAAGCACAGCAAAGTCATAGCAACATCAATCTTAGAACATAGTGGATACTAGGGATCAAACCCTAACAAAACTAACTCGAATACATGATAAATCTCATCCAAACCATCACCGTCCAGCAAGCCTATGATGGGATTACTCACGCTCGGCGGTGAGCATCATGAAATTGGTGATGGAGGAAGGTCGGTGATGATGATGGCGACGGATCCCCCTCTCTGGATCCCCGAACGGACTCCAGATCTGCCCTCCCGGTCAAGAACAGGAGGTGGCGGCGGCTCCGTATCGTAAAATGCGATGAATCCTTCTCTCTGATTTTTTTCTCTCCTAACATGAATATATAGAGTTGGGGTTAGGGTTGGGGGGTCCCTAGGGAACCCACAAGACAAGGGGAGCGCCCCCACCCTTTGTGGTCAGCTTGTGGGTCCCTACTGGTTGATCCTTTCGCCAGTAGTTTTTATTTATTCCAAAAATATTCTTTGTAAATTTTCAGGTCATTCCGAGAACTTTTATTTCTGCACAAAAATAATACAAAGCCTACTCGGTTGAAAACAGCGTCGGTCTAGGTTAGTTCCATTCAAATCATGCGAAATAGAGTCCAAAACAAGGGCAAAAGAGTTTGGAAAAGTAGATACCATGGAGACGTATCAGTGCCTTCCAACCAGATAGCCTTCTAGAGTTTGCTGATCATGGACCACACTTAGCCAATGTGGTACTGTTACTCTTTTGCTTTATGCCAAAGGTCTTTAGCCATATGCCGAAGTGCGGTTCCATGCACATGAAGGCCTCATAGACAGTGATGAACGCCGCGAGGTGAAGGATGAAATTCGGGGCTAAATGATGGAAGTCTAGTCCATAGAAGAAAAGAACCCCATGCACGAAGGGGTGCGTGGGGAATCCCAGACCTCGGACGAGGTGGGGAACAAAGATGACCCTCTTTCCTAGATTAGGAGTCGGGTTACGCTCGTTGGGATATGGGGTCAGGCAAGTGGCAGTGCGGAGATATATCCCGTGTCTCGTAGCTCTTGGATAGTGCCCTCTGTGACATGGGAGGCTGCCCAATGGCCCTTCAAGGTGGCGTCGGCCATCGCTGGAGAAAGAGCTACAAAGCGCTGGAAGGAGTTGGCGAAGGCTTTGAGAGTGGATATGGCACTGGATCTCTAGAGGTTCACTACATGAATCAGCTTATTTGCCGTCTGCCACTGCAGACGGCAAAGGCACCAATAGGGGCGGCGAGGGCGGTGGGGGTCGGGGGCGGCGGCGGCGGCGGTTGGGGTGGGGCGAGGTGGAGTGAGACGGCTGAGTGGGAGGTGGGGTGGGGAGCACATTAGGTAGCATTTGGTTTGCCATCCGCCAACGGACGGAAAAGAGGTGGGGCTGGTGGGCCATTAGTATTTAGGCCTCCACTGGACCCCACCCACCTCTCTGCCGTTTGCTAGCGGATGGCAAAGAATCTTTGTCGTCCGCTAGTGGACGGCAAAGAATTGGCTGATGGAAAATAGGGTCTTTGTCGTCAGCCAGTTCTGTGTCGTCCGTTTTCTGGAAGCAGGCGGGAAAGGCCTTCTTTGTCGTCCGCTAGCAGACGGAAAAGAGCTAACTGACGGCAAATTCTCTATTTCCAGTAGTGGTTGTGCGATGGCGATGAAATGGGAGCGTGGGGAAAGGGTTACCGCTACCCTCTGCTTTTATAGGTCTGTGAAAGGCCAAGAGTCCCTCTTGCTAGGCCATAAAAATTTCCATGCCCCGATGCTAGATGCCTTTATGAGCGTGGGGTAAAATCAAATCTTAATGATATCCCAGAAAATATGGAGCACGATTGCTTCTTTGATGAGACATGTTAATGAAAAAACCGCATCGGGCTACGATTCGAGTAACAATAACTAACCCTCCTTGTTGTAGGGGGTGATGCTTCATAAAAGTTGTCCCGGGCTAGGGGTACCAACCTAATTGGCCCATAGTCCATGGGTCGAGCCCACAACCCACCAACCTCATAAGGAAGGACTTCAGATGCCTCAAATTTCTACGTGATCAAGGAGGATTCTGCCGAACACTTGGTGTGCACTTCAAGAATTGCACCGGCCGTCGACATGTGTTTCCCTAGCTGATAACCAACCATGTGTAACACTAGATACCCCCAGTACCTATATAAATTGAGGGGTTTAGTCCATCGAGATAGATTTCACCATTACTCACCTTAGGGTTAGAACATAACATACGATCTCGAGGTAGATCAAGCTTGTACTTGATACATTATCATCAATACAATCAAAGGAGGATGTAGGGTTTTACCTCTTCGAGAGGGCTGAACCTGGGTAAAAAGTGTCCCCTTCATCTGTCGTTACCCATTGATCCGAGATCCACAGCTCGGGGCCCCCTACCCAAGATATGCCAGTTTTAGTACCGACAGAGTGGATGATAATTCAAACTATTGCATTGTAGATGAGTTCATGTTATTTGTGTTCTTTGTGGGGATGATTCCTCATCCGAAGAGGAATATGACATGACCAAAGAGGAGGATGTTGCTTTGATGTTGATGATGCACAAGAACAAGAAGTCGAGGCATTGTGGTTCCGTTTACGAACGTGAGGTGATTCAGGGGGATAAGCAAGAGGCACACGCTAGATTGATGCGCTCTAGTTTGGTCCATGTCCAACATATCCAGAGTGCTACTTTTGCCACCGGTTTAGGTTGTCTTCGGATTTGTTCCATCACATGGCCAACTATGTGATGGAATATGGCCGATACGTTCAACATGACCGATAGGCTGATTTCATTGATATTAACTTGGCAATGTGAGAAAGCACTTCAATCTTTTATGTCAAGCGATTTACAAAGGCAGTGGTTGAGGTGTTCAGGACAGAGTATATGAGAGCACTCAATGCTTAGGACACGGCGAGCCTTATGGACTTGAACATAACCCGTTGATTCCCATGTATGCTTTTCTCCACAGATTGCATGCATTGGAAGTGGAAGAACTTCCCTACAACATGACATGGATAGTTGAAAGGGCGCAAAAAGAATGTCATCATCATTCTTGGGGCCATAGACGATCAAGAGTTTCTCAAAGTTTTTCAAACACACAAGAAGAAAGCAAGAAAAAGAAATGAACTAACATGGATAATACAATGAAAAAGTATGAACACCGACAACTGGAATGAGTGTGTGAACATGAATGTAATGTTAGTGAGAAATACGTATTCCCCCAAGCTTAAGCTTTTGACCTAAGTTGGTCTATGGCCACGGCTGGCCTGGCGGATATCCAAAGTTTTAATCGGTGTTGTACTGGGATGCGGCAGCTACTGCCTGAAGGGATATAGTGTGGAGTCGAGCGGCCTCCACCTTTCTCTCTTACTTGTCTGCATCCTCCCTTGTTATGAAGTATCTCTGTTTTTCCTGAAAGTTAAAGAAGGCAGAAGCGGGAAGCGTAATATGGACAGCACGCTGCATATCAAAGATCAGTCGGTACAGGAGGGACTGTTCATTCCTCACAAGAAACTGGTAGCATAGCAAAGCATTAAAATCAAGGAAAGTAGGTGGTAACTCAATGTCATTCCCTCTTACGGGTACCCCGAGATAATTAGCTAAACGGGTGGCATAAATCCCACCAAAGAAATCTCCATCTTTAGCATTAAGATATAACCTCCTCGCAATAATAGCCCCCAAGTTATATCGTTTATCACTTGTTCACGCACACTTGAGGACACTAAGACCGATGCACAAACGTGGCTATGATCATGTTTACCATCAATGCATCTACCTATAAAGAGAGCAAAATAATGTATGGCAGGAAAGTGAATGCTCCCTATGGTAGCGTGTGATATTTCTAGTCTCTCCCACAGTTATACTAGCAAGGAAGTCATTGTATTCAGTTTTGTGAGGCTCACAATGAATGCCTCATTGTGAGATTTTGCATGCATCATTAAAAATTTCAAGTTCCATGGTATATGATTTATCATAAAGATCAAATAAAATGGTATGAGTATTGCGCTGGGATGTAAACTCAAATCTTCGCATGAATGAATCAGTGAGGTGATAGTACTGCCGACACTTATCTGACACGAAGTCCTCAAGATCAGCATTTTGTACGTACGCATCAAATTCCTCCTTGAAACCTGCATGAATCATGAATTGATCCAACGACCATTCACAAGGCCGTACTTTAGCTTCCCTTGGTGGTCCAAGGTCCGGCTCACGTATCGCGGGCCTTGGGGCTTGCTTCCTTGAGGAACCACCTTGGTATATATTCCTAAACATTTTTCTTCCTCCGAAAAATTTCTGAAATTTTTAGTGACTCAACATAAAAGTGAACCAAACTCAACAAAATTGATAGCCACTACTCCTACAAGTGTCTAGAGGCTATACCATGCATCAAAACAACTTTGGACCATATAAATTTGACATGCAAGATCAAGAACGAGGTCACCACAGCAGCAAAAATTTGCAATATATAAAGCACTAGATCAAAAACTAATTGGACCATTGGAGGAAACACATACCGAAGAACAATCCCCCAAAACAGTTTTGCGAATGGAGCTTTGCACAAGGAGATCGAAAAAGGCAGCAAGATGAGCAAGAACACGGGTTTGAGCAACGGGATGATTTTTTCTGGAGTAAGTGAGGGGGACCCACGTGGGACCCACAAGGCAGGGGACGCGCCAGGGGGTAGGGCGCGCCCTCCACCCTTGTGGTCCACAGGTGCAACCCCCTGGTGTGTGTTCTTAATGATGAAAATTCTCAAGTATTCCATAAAAATTATACTAAATTATCAGGGCATTTGGGCAACTTTTATTTTTGGGACATTTTTTATTGCACGGATAAATCAGAAAACGCACAAATAATACTATTTTTGCTTTTTTTATTCTAAATAACAGAAAGTAAAAAGTAGGTAGAGAAAGTTGTGCTTTCTAAATTCATCCATCTCATGCCCATCAAAAGGAATCATTAACAAGGTTGATCAAATCTTATTAACAAACCTCTTCCGAATGACATGAAAACGGAGAATTTTCGATTAACACTAGGTTACCTCAACGGGGATATGCATGTCCCCAACAATAAGAATATCATATTTCTTTTTGACAGTAGGAAGATGGAATTGATGCTATTCACTTGAGGTTGTTTCTTCGCAAAGTGTACTGTATGCTCATTACCATTAACATGAAAAGTGACATTGCCCTTGTTACAATCAATAACAGCCCCTGCAGTATTCCAAAAGGGTCTACCAAGGATGATCGACATACTGTCGTCCTCAGGAATGTCAAGAATAACAAAGTTCGTTAAGATAGTAACGTTTGCAACCACAACAGACACATCCTCACAAATACCTATGGGTATAGCAATTGATTTTCAGCCATTTGCAAAGAGATTTCAGTACGTGTCAACTTATTCAATTCAAGTCTACGATACAAAGAGAAAGGCATAACACTAACATAAAGCATTTTTAACATAGTTTCTTTTAATGGGGCATGGTATAGTTGGTATTCCTGGGTCTCCTAGTTTCTTTGCTATTCCACCCTTAAAAGTGTAATTAGCAAGCATGGTGAAAAATTCAGCTTTCGGTATCTTTCTTTTGTTTGTAAAATATCTTTCATATACTTAGCATAAGGAGACATTTTCAGAATATCAGTCAAATACATATGCAAAAAGACAGGTCTAAGCATTTCAATAAAGCGCTCAAAATCCTCATCATCATTTTTCTTGGATAGTTTGGAAGAAAGGGCATGGGTCACTACTAGAAATACCACTACTAATGGCGCACCTAATATGGCCATTAATGGCGCATCAGAGGTGCGCCACTGACAGCACGCCATTAGTAATTTTTACTAATGGCGCACCACCGTGCGCCATTAGTATTGAGATACTAATGGCGCACCACCTGGTGCGCCATTAGTATATGCAAGGGTGCGCATTAGTATGCCTCCTGTAAGGCATGTATACCAGTGCTTTGGCATACTAATGGCGCACCACCCCGGATGCGCCATTAGTAATCAAGAAGATACTAATGGCGCACTTCCGATGATGCGCCATTAGTATGCCTCGTCATACTAATGGCGCCTTTATCATGTGATGCGCCATTAGTATGAATATTAGGTTTTTTATTACTATTTTTGTTTTTGCACAGGTTACAAAATGTATAATTTGACAAAATATAGACAGCACACATCAACAATAGATTCATCAAATACAATAGAAGATTAGTCCTTGAATACAATTCATCATATTAGTCTCCTAATACAATTCATCATATTAGTCTCCGAATTGAAAAGACCGAACAAAGATAGAACATTATATTACAAGTCTCGAGACCGCGAGTAGCGAGTTTATCTTCGCATTACAAGTCGATATCGATCATCTAAACTACCATCACATAGAAGAGAGCTGCGGTCATCACGATGAAACTCGCCTTCATCCGGTTCCTCCAACGCCCTCCCTCTCCCGCTAGATAGCGGGCGATCTAGATTCGCCTCGCCCCTAGTGGTGTACCTTTGTAACTGTTATCGCTGAATCGGTGAACCTGCCTCCGACACTCCTCCCACCATCGAGACTCGAACCTTACCTTTGTACACGACATACGCCGGCATCGCTATGCACTAGCCAAACGTAAACGTTAGTACCAATTCACGCACAATACATAAGCAATATATAAGTATGCAATGAACGATCGGAAGAGAAAAGCAAGACATTAATAGCATCGATTACATCTAAGTTGAACGACTCTCAAACCAAAGAGACATACTACAAGTTCATTAAAGTTTAATTACAACATGACCCAATCGATGTTTCAGAACTAGACAACTCGACTCAAGGGACCGGAGCGTGGATGAAGCCGCCGCTCATCGTGGGAGTCAAGAAAGAACGGAGTTGTCATCCTGCATTTGTAGCATTGTGTCGATGTCACCGTTGGACGGTTGATTTCGAGGTAGAACTGCCCCGAGGTAAGGCGACATCTTGATGGATGATTTCCGCAAACTCCGATCGGATGCGAAAGAATTCTTGTCGGAGGTCCGCGCCCTGGATTGCCGACACGCCGCGCCTAATCTTGGAGTTTACTCGGTAGCGAAGTTGATGATGGTCCCGCACGATCGCCCGCATGTGATGGATGGCGAGTAGGCACCCTTCGACCGCCAGCGGCTGCTTGACGCAGCGAACGTCAGACAGGGGAGAACACGTGCTTGCCGTGATTTGAATAGGCCTGGTGAAGGTGCCTCCAGATTTGGCGAGCCGGGAGAACATCATCAAGAACCTTCTTGACATTTGTGTAGTCTACGTTCGATCGACGGTCCGGTCGAAATACGTGGCCATGGAATATTTAGGGCTTAGGAGGATGAGCGTGCAACGTGTGTCACCGCAGAAAACACGGAATGTTAAAAGAAAACGATCGAAATGTAAGAATTCATATGTTACGGGCGGTTGAGGGAGGACTTACTCGGGAAAGTAAGGCACGAGGAAGTTATCCTTATCTTGGTTTGCCGAATGACGCCTTCGAGGTAAGAACTCGCGACTTGCGGTCCCCGCGCTGCCCAAGATCTTGGCACGCATGTAGAAGGGGTCGACTATCACGATGTCCGGGTCTTGTCGCGAATGATCCGCATCTCCATACTCAGCGAAAATAGCCGAACGAAGGTGTAGTGCAGCGGATGAAGGTTCAACATAGCGTGGATGTCATCAAAACGCAGGACGATCGTGCGCCCGATGGAGTTATCCACAAAGCCCTTGCCCTCGGCACCTTGGCCGCGAAAACCGGTATGCCACATCCTTCTCCACGAGACGCCGCTTCTCCAAAGAAAGAACACCGTCATGCAGACTCCGCATAGCACCGGTTGCAGCATTGAGCATATTTGTCGGTAGCATCGCCCTACCCGCCACATGCACCTCCTCGAGATATCCTGCGGTGAAGGTGGCCCGCCCCGAGCACGGATCGTACTCGGTGCCGGCTGGCTCGCACCCTTCTTAGTCTTTCTTTTGCGTGCCTTCTTCTTCTCCTGTAATGGGACCGAGTTTTGCTCACTGACCGCCTTCTTGAGTGTGTTGGGGCTGATAATATTTCGCACCTCGCCTATCTGAGGCTCGGTGAAGTCGGCAGCTGGAGGCGTCTCTCGAGAGCTGAACGCCGACGGCGCTGTTGTAACTTGGCTTCTCCATGCTGCACGAGCTAGATCGCACACGATTTTGTTGGGTTTGGTTCTTGAGAAGGAGGCCCCATGAAGTCGCCATCGCACCCATGCTCGGCAAAGTCTCGATCGACGCTGCCAAATGTATCATAGTCGTCGCCGCCGCTATTCGATCCTGTGCCATATGCATGTTTGGATCCATGGCATAGGGATGTCCGCACCGTTACGGGCGGTCTTGCCATGGGGCCGACTTGGCGCCGCACGACTGGGCGGTGTTGTCTTTGGGTGGTGTCCCCGCCTCAAACGAATCTGGCTCTTCGCCAAAGCAGGGCCAGCTCAGCAGGCGCCGAGGGTCATCACGTCATCATCGCCGGCCCCGACGGGTCGATTCGAGGTAACAAGTCGTCGCAGCTCGGCAGCACCGAACCAGTTGAACCCTAAACAAGTTGGGTGGCATCCGGGTACCGTGGAACAAGGGTTGCCGGTTGAACGATTTTGCCCTTGGCGACATCGACCAACTCGTTGTTCACGGCGGAGGAGAGTGCACGAACGTCGGCGGCACCCTGCGAAAACATGTAGGGCGTCGTGGATGCCCAATCAAAGGCAAGGAGATGAAGTCCTCGGCGAGAGAGCTTAATTAGTTACCGTGATGATGGCGCCGAGCTCGGCTAATGTAGAGGCACCGCCAACGGCGGGCGCAGCTGACGGAGGGGCCGCTTGTTGCAGAGGTGCCGGCGGCGACACCCGGTGCATTAAGCTCCGTGCGGCGTCGGAGACACCAATGCCGCCCGCTGGAGGCACCAATGGCCCCGCCATCGCATTATGCGAGTTGCTGGCCGTGAAGCTAGGAATCGGGCGGCCCGTTGGCGCCCGCAATCCACGACTCAACCCCGAGATCAAGGTAGGCACAAGGGCGGTGATCGCCGCCCGAGTCGTTGTTCCACTTGCTCTTGGACAATCTCCGAATCCGCGCCACCTGTGCCTTGAGTTCTTGAACCTCTCGCGCCGGCTTTCCGAGCTGGTCTTTTTCTCCTTCGCACACCAGCGGTATAGTATGACCCCATTTTGTCGAGAAGCCTTTGCCGCCACACGACCAGCCGACGCCGGCTTCGAGCTTATCCTTGTTCTTCATTACATTCAACCCCTATTTAGAGTGGTGTCCCAAGGGTTGCTCGAGTCGACCCGCTCTCGCTTTCCGCTGCGGAAGGAATGTGAACCATTTAGAAATTCGCTTCATTAATTAGAATGCAACCATATGGAGCTAATTACGCGGGGTGTATTCCTTACGTAACAAGCTCAAGCTGCCTGGTCTTGGATCCGTGGTAAGCTCCTTTGTTTTCGGTCCTTCTTGTACCGGCCCCGACAAAGTTCCTGGTCCGCTTGTCACCGCCAGATGTATCAAGAGGGCGGTAGGCCTTGCTCGCACGGTCCGCCTCCTCCTTGTCCCATATAGGCTCCGCCACTCAGAACCGCCGGGACCGAGTGTGTGTTCCCCTATGTTCAGCTCCGCATTTGTTTCCCCACTCACTTGATTGGGAGCTTGCGGTGCTCGAGCAATTGATCTTGAAGTCGTTGTAGTCATCTTCGGTGATCGAAGGATTTTTCTCCTTGATCTTCTCATAACTCTCACCTTTCTCGATCATTCTCTTCACATTGCTTTTCCAAGTAGACAGGGCCTTGCTCATCTTCGTGAGGGCAGCATTGTTCACTTTATTCCCTTTGAGGCTTGTGTTTTCAAATTCAGCGGGAACTTGTATCGCTCGTGCAGCTTCGTGAAGAGGAGGTTGCGCAAATTCCCTCGGTCGATGCCTCGTGTTCTCGGTGTTGATCGAGACGGTGCTCCGGACAATGCACCGAGCTGAAGCGAGTACCCCTTGACTATTCGCTCGGGCGCCGTTGGATTCCGTTGGAGTCCACTTCATAACTTCCTCCTTGAGGGTGCGGAGCACGATCGGGCGCCGTCCTTCCGTTGCCTCTTCGGTGGCTGCCATCTGTCGCGCGCCGCCATCATCGATGGTGGCATCCTCGGCGGCACCATCGGTGGTGGCATCGGTGTGGTCATCCTCGGCGGCACCATCCGTGGTCTCGGGATCGGTGGGGAAGGCGGCGGCCTCATACAAGTGAGGTTGTTCCTCCATCTCCGGGATAGCTCCCTGAATGCCTTGTCGCCCAACCCCGGCCTCATCGTTGTGGGCCATGTTTCTCTCTAGATAGAAACAAAGTTTGGTCAAAAGTTGGTTATTGTCAAGGAACAAGATCATGGTCTCATCATTTAGGGTTTGTCGACACCGAGGCATCCTAAAATCTAAGCTTTTATCATTGAGGGTTTTTCGACGCCAAGGCACCCTAAAAGCCTAACTTTTCATCATTTCGGTTTTATCGACACCGAGGCACCCTAAAAGCCATGCATTAGTCACAAGTGCGCCGGGCACTTGATCCTACTTAATTAACTACTAAGATACCCGGCCCATGCATTAGTCACAAGTACCCCATATGTCCTATTTTTAGCAAAGTCATGCTAAAATTCACGGAAAATTTCAGCATGACCTTTGCTGAAAATAGGACATATGGAGTACCAATTTGCCGAACGGAAGTTAATCGACATTCCGGCAAACTCAAGGGCCTCTCGGGGTACCTGCAAAATCATGATCCCCGCGTAATGAAGTCGCCAATGGGTCATTTCAGAAGATCACAATGAGACTACCCCTTGACAATTGTACTGAACCCAATTCAAGACTTTTGTCATGGGATTCCACAAGCCCACATTGGTAACAATTGTACTTCAAACATGCTGTTACCGGCCAACAACAACTCCAGAACGGAGTTAGCAGAGAAGAAAAAGCACTATAGACATTCATCTAAAAACTCTTAAACGGCACAAAGGCAGAATCGTAAGCAAGATAGCAGGTGAAGCAACTACATCATAGCATGATTATCTTATTGCATTTGTCCTGCTGCGCTTTGCGCTTATTATCTCTTATTGTTTCAGTTCAGCTGTTGACCTTTTGTACAAATGCTTCATGCGGATGTTGTAGCACAATTGTTGTTAATAATGTCACTGTCTGTACATATAGAAGTTCTGGGCACAATTTGGTTTTTGCCATTTCTAGGCACGCTTGCTAGATTCAGATGCTAACATGTTTCTACCCGGCAGGTGTCGTACTTTACGCTTTGTTTTTGTTATTTCTAGATGGGTTTGGTAGATTCAGATGTTTACAAATTTGTCTTTGGGCAGGTCTTGAACTTCAAATTTACTAGTATATCATATACTTACTAAAGTAATCACAACTTGTAAGTAACACCGACTGCACCGATGGGTGAGCTATATTGAACAGAGGTACGCACACGCACAACTCATGAAGGCCATGCTATGTGTGTCTACACTAGTGAAAGCCATGGCCTAATCATCTCCTGCAGATCATTGTGTTCAGTCTTACGTAGTACCAGTGTTATTTATGTGACTCAACGCAATTAAAATGGTAGTAGGTCACTCTACCCAGTGAGATTAATACACTATCTATCTAAGACGGGAAATGAGGAATGAACTACAGGGTTTTGCCCTACAATAATCTTGCAACACAAACAAATGAAAGGTATTTTATATAGCAACAAATTTTATGTTTTCTTGATTGCCTATTGTTGGGCATAAGGTGCATATATAGCTACGATGGAACCAGCACTAACAATGTTGATACAAAAAAATTCAGTTAACTTTTCAACACAAGTTAATCGCATTCAGATCTCTTGATGCTCAAAACCTGTCAATTTCGTCGACTTTTGATCATCAAGTTGATATTCAGTCAAGTTGATGTCAAACTTGACACATAAAGTTGATAATCAGAATATTTATAGTTCCCAAATCACAAAACTGGATCTAAACAAAGGCATCCGATAATTTTGAAGGACAGACCAAAGGAATCAGTTGTCACTGTTAATTGATTGAAAATGCATGCTTCCATGAGTGCACTGAAAATTCAGTGAACACACATGGAGTATGCAAATTTTATGGCAATTTGATGGATGGCTCGCTCACCTATTTGGACCAGAGGAACAACTTCTATCTATACATGGTCATGCAACAGATCAACTAAGATAGGAACTGAAATCAGCAAGAGCAGCGTGGGTGAGTGCAAGAGTAACAAAGTCGGGACATGGTGATATACTCCCATCTCTAGATAAATACAGTAACAAAGTTAAGAATATGTTGAGCCATCAACAATCTATGTAAATGCATATTCCAAAGCATGGTCATATAGCAGCACCACTTCATATAGCAGTAGAACTTAAATGATTCCTAGATGCACTAGTAATCATTTTGTTTAAAACTTAACAAGGTTCAAGAACAATTGAAACATCAGCTTTAAAAACAGAGAGACAAGATGTAGGGTTTTAGCTGCTGCCACAACACAAAGTCTATAGATGCACCACATTCAAGTCATACAATTCAGAGATGTAGAGTTGTCGAGATTAAATCATTCAAAATTTTCCTGAATATAAAAGGTTTTCCTGAATAGACTTTTAAGCTCGAGCAGGTAGCTCTAGGCAACACTATAACACTATAATGCACAGCAAAAGTGTTGTTGGTAATACATCTTCTCTTGACATTAGCACCGGTAGATTATAAAAGCTCAAAAAACAACACACCGTCCAAGGGTAAATCTATGCTTAGGCTATCTATATATACTCTCAAATTATTAAGTGAGGAGTACCGACTAAATTTAGTTAGCAAACAAGTTTTGTTCTGACTAATTTAAGTTCGAAGTACTGCCATTGATTCAGTTTAATATAGTCTGAATTCAGTCATCAAAATTCAGAATGTTTCATCAAAATTCAGACATTGTTACAAGAATTGGGGTATATACCTTGGAATCCTCCTAATGGAAACAGCACTAATCAAGGTCTCTATTTCAGCACGAACTGTCAGAAGACTTTTGACCTAAATAATATTTAAATGGTTCTAAGTTAGTAAAGTACATAAAGAAAGATCATCGAGTAATTCTCCATGGCATAATTTTTACCTACCAACAGGAGACCTATAACATTTCTAGGGTTTATACATCAAAAGCCAGAGACTCAACAGACATATTTTCTTCATCAAAGAAAATTTCTAGCTGTTGGCATGCTTATGAGAAGGAGGATTCGCCGTACAGGGAGAGGGGAAGGAATCGCCGTACCTTGAGGCGGTGGGGAAGGAGGATTCACGAGAAGGTGGACTTGGAGGCGAGGAAGGGGCGGTATTTATGGCGGCCGTGACGGGCCGGGGGTGGGGCGGCGTCCGGGCGGCGGGTCGGGGCAGCGTCCGGGCGGCGGGGTCGGGCGGCGTCTGGGCGGCGTCCCGGCGGCGGGTCGGGCGGGTCGAGGCGGAGGCGGCGCGCGTCCGGGCGGCGGGTCGGGCGGGTCCGGGGGGTCAGGGCGGGTCGGGCGGCGTCGGGCGGCGGGTCGGGCGGGTCGAGGCGGCGGGCGGCGCAAGGCCCGGGCAAGGCGTCCGGCGGGCGAGGAGAGGGCGAGGGAGAGGGAGGGCGAGGCGAGGGCGAGGGCAGGGGCGGGGATCGGGCGAAGGGGATCGGGCGAAGGGGGCCACAATACTAATGGCGCACCTCACATGGTGCGCCATTAGCATGTCACACTAATGGCGCACCTCACCGTGGTGCGCCATTAGTATTTTTTTTTTATTTCCACTCAAGCCAATGGGTTATGTACTACTGTAACCTATCCATGTCAAGCCCACTCTACTAGCTCGACCGGTCAGCCTCCAGCTCACACCGGGAGGTCCCGGGTTCGACTCCTGTGCTCCACAAATTTTTTAGCATTTAAAAAGCTATTTGATACTTATTTATGTTTAAATATATTCAAACTTGTTTAAATAATAACAGTAATATTTTTTATAAGATAGTAGCATTTAAAAGCTGTTTGATACTTATTTTTTTATAAGACGGTCTTGTGAAGTGCGAGGTGGCGGTTGAGTAGGGGAATCGAGGTGCGGGGGTGTCATGGCGGGCCGTGGACTGGGGGTGCTCGGCGAGGGGGACCAGATCTGGCGAGGTGGGACAGCGATCGAGATGGAGGGGATCGAGGTGGGCTCCACAAATTTTTTTAGCATTTAAAAAGCTGTTTGATACTTATTTGTGTTTAAAATGTTCAAACTTGTTTAAATAATAACAGTAATATTTTTTATAAGACAGTAGCATTTAAAAGCTGTTTGATACTTATTTTTTTATAAGGCGGTCTTGGGGTGCTGGGGTCGGCGGCGGTTGAGTAGGGAATCGAGGTGCGGGGGTCGGATCTGGCGAGGTGGGATAGCGATCGAGATGGAGGGGATCGAGATCAAAAGTACCCATGAAATACAATCGAGAAATGAAGGCTACGATTTAAATACAATCGATCTTAGCTAGCTATCTGTTCACAATCTTCTTGCCCTTCTTTTTCGCAAATGGAGTTCTTCTGTGGAACGGACGTCCTTTAGGTAGGGTGGTCCTGCTTCTTCTTGTGGTGTATGCTGCTACTTCATCATCATCGTCATGTTCGATCCTCGGTCGCCAGATTTGTCGAAGTCTTGCTCATTGGCTACTCCATCCATTCCGATGATCTTCCTTTGCCTCTCCTCACGACAACACGACCGGGCTTTGGCGGTCGGTAATGAAGAAGCATTGGTCCACTTGGGAAGCCAGTACCCATGGCTCATTTTTCGCGGTGACGCTTTGCGCCCATGATCTTGATTTGGCTTCGTATAACCATGGTGGTGAAATACCGGTCTTCTTTTATGACGTTCTTGGCCCATCGACACGGAACATCGGACCTTCTCTCCAGTAGAGCTCAGCTCCCAGATCTCCTCGATCCTTCCGTAGTATCTGTCCTTGTCGTTACGGTGTAGGATTCCATCGTTACCCGGAGTTCGATAACCATCGCTCTTCATGTCCTTGGCCTCGGTGTAGAATGTGTAGCCGTTGATATCGTGACGCCTCATAGGTCATCGTTGTGCTCGGGCCCTGTGACAAGGCGAATATGAGTTGTTCTTCCGCGGAAGAATCCTCATGTAAAGGGTGCGACGAAGCTTATGCTTGAACCAACGCGTGAAACATGAGTTGTGCTCTTTGAGTGTATCTCCGTCCGTCCTCTGTTGGCCTCGGTCATTGTACGTCTTTTTAATAAAGGTTTTGTGCTCTACCACCCAAGGATCGACCACGTCTATGTGTTGTAGCGCGACTAGGTTTGCTCTTTCAAAGTCGGCGAGTCGACCCTCGAAGTCGACATGCATTTCGCGGCGACCCTCACGGTGACCCCATCCAGCGAGCCTGCCGAGGTGCTGCTGACGGGCAGACCAACGGGTTCTCGATGCCTAGATAATTCGTGCGATAGGAGATGCACTCTTGATCGAAAAGCCCCGGCTATGCTTCCTTACGGGCGTGACATGTTGCGAACGTATCCTTTGATGACACCATTCATCCTTTCGAACGGCATCATGCTGTGCAGGAGCGCCGGCCCGAGTTGGATGATATCCTCCACTATATGGACCAGCAGATGCACCATAACGTCGAAGAATGCGGGCGGAAGTACATCTCAAGCTCGCATAGTATCACCACGATCTCTTCCTGTAGCCTTCGAGTTGCCTCACGCCAATCGACTTCCGAGATGGCGTCGAAGAAGTTGCATAGGCCAAATAGCGTTTCACGGACGTGCGCGTCCATGATCCCACGGATTGCAACCGGAAGTATCTGCGTCATCAAGACGTGATCGTGAGACTTCATCCCGCTGAACTTCGCTTCACTGGTCTAGGTATCTGCTTATCTTCCCACAGAATCAGAAGGAAGTTTTACTCCTAGGAGGCAGGTGAAAACTGCTCGATCTCCTCGACTTAGAGTGAAGCACGCGGGAGGGTAGTCATTTCGGTCTTCTTGGCCTTTTTGCCTTTGCGACGACTTTACGTGTCCTGCTTCGCCTCATCATCATCATCATCATCATCATCATCATCATCATCATCATCATATATAGCGTGAAGCTCCCGCTCGATGCCCATTGATTTCAAGTCTGCCCTTGCTTTCGCCCATCTTTGGTCCTCTCGGCATGTTGAGCAGGGTACCAAGCGGACTCTACACACGTTCTTCGTGATATGCATGACATCAAGGCTGTGAGGCACACGGTGGATCTTCGATGACGGCAAGTCCCGAAAACAGACCTCGTTTTCCATACCTTCAGCAGCTGCTCTGGCGCTTTCGCTTCTTTCCGGCTCTGGCGCCTTTTGCTTCTTTCCGGCGGTGGGCAGTCTTTCCAATTTTCCAACAGCTTGTCTATTTCCTCGCCGCTCCTCGTACAGGCGTTTTGGGTTCGGTTTCACCATCGAACAGATCCTTGCGTTTCCTCCACGGGTCATCGTCGCGAAGCCACCTTGATGTCCCATGAACACGGTTTTCAAGACCGGGATCTCTATCTAGCTGGCGATCGTTGTGTCATCCATGCACCTTACGCATCCAGAAAATCCGTGGACTACCTGCCCGCGACATATCCGTAATCGAGATAGTCGTGCACCGTCGTGAGCAAAGGCGGCTCTCATAGGGAAATATTGTTTCTCTGCGGCGTCCCACGTATTGGCTGGCGTTTTCCACAGCGTGTCAAGCTCCTCTTCAGCAGCCCCAGATACTGATTGATGTTGTTCCCTGGTTGTTTCGGCCCTTCAATTAGCATACTCATGTGAATGTACTTCCTCTTCATGCACAACCAGGGGAAGGTTGTACATCCACACAAACACAGGCCAGGTGCTATGTGTGCTTCTCACGGCTGCCAAACGGATTGACTCCATCGGTGCTCGCGCCCAAAGACGATGTTCCTTGGATCGTTCCCAAATTCGAGTCTTGAAGTTCAACGCTTGCCACCGCTCGCATCCTTAGGGTGACTCGGCATCTTGTCTTTTTTATCTATCTCCGGATCATTTGCGTCATCTTCCCGCTTCTTCTCCTCCCTATCCGCGTGCCAACGCAGGAGCTTTGCTACCTTAGGGTCCGCGAAATAGCGCTGCAGACGAGGAGTGATCGGAAAGTACCACACCACTTTTCGAGGAGCGTTCTTCCTCTTCTTGTATCGAGTGACGCCGCACACCGGACATATGGTAGACTCCGCGTGCTCGTCCCGATAAATGATGCAATTGTTCATGCACACATGGTATTTCACGTGCGGTAAATCCAGAGGACACACGATTTTCTTCGCCTCCTCCAAACTGGTCGGGCACTTGTTCCCCTTGGGAAGACGTTCGTGCCAGAATGACATGTTCTCGTCGAAGCATGCGTCGGTCATTTTGTGTTTTACCTTCATCTCCGTGGCCATGGCGTTACTTTCAAAGGGTATCCTCGGGCCTGCATCCTTCATACAATGGAGTAACGCGCCTAACTCAAGTTGATCCATCTTGGCTTTCTCTCGGCGGCAGATCTTGCGTTATCCGTCCCGCTTGAGAAGCAGCTCTTGAATATGAGGGTCCTGCACCCAGCCCATCGATGGTCCAGCGTCGTCGCTCCGCCGCATCATCATCTTCATGATCATGCCCGTCGCCTGCTCCGGCATCTTCCTCATCATCATGTCCTGCATCTTCTACATGATGATCGTGTACAACATCACGATCGTGATCATCTCCTCGGGATTCTTCGTCTTCTCGCCCTTTGAGCCGCGGTGGTTGTCTTGCTGCCCTTCCTCATTTCTTGCCCGCCCGCATGGAAGACTTCGTAGTCATCTTCATCACCTTGCCACCGATAGCCATCCATGAAACCACGCAACAGCAGGTGGTCCCGCACCTGCCGAATCCGGGTCCGCAATAAGGCTCTTCACTTGCATCTTCGACACGGACATCTTATCTCCGTCTCGTTCTTTTGAAGCATCTCGGCCTTCATGGACCTCAAAACCTATTCACGATGCATTCGGTCATCGTGCGGACCATGGTCGCTGCGGGTAGAGCAAAAGCGATATTTTAGAACCAAGAAAAATTTGGCATGACTTTCCTAAAATAGGACCAAAAGGATGCTTAATGCCAAAATTCTCACTTGAACGGAAATGAATCAACATTCCGCAAAATATTGGCAACTATCGCATTTCAAATACTGGTACACCTCCAAACACAAACACATATGCAAACACCACAAACATATGCAACACCACGAACATACATAGATCTAGCTAGGCAGTAAAAAGTGCATGTGCACATTGTTGTAAGGAGAACAACCTAAATATAGCTTCCCCTTACTTACCTATTAAAACAAGGTAATTTAACCACTTAATTTGAATGAATCTATGGTGGAAATGAGGTGAAAAGAGGAGGCACCGAGACAAGGAGGAGGTGGAGAGAATGAAGTGGGGAGAAAGTGAGTGTGTGGGTAGGAGAGGCTGTCCCAAATATCTTGTTGCTGCCCACTTACTAATGGCGCACCTCTTGCATGGTGCGCCATTAGTAGTTACCACTACTAATGGCGCACCTAAGCAGGATGCGCCATTAGTATGTTTGGACAGGCGCACTAGTTCAAAAAAAGTTTCTATACTAATGGCGCACCCACACCTGTGCGCCATTAGTAGTTACAACTACTAATGGCGCACTGCAGTGCGGGTGCGCCATTAGTATGTTTGAACAAGCGCACTAGTTCAAAAAAAGTTTATATACTAATGGCGCACACACACCACAGTGCGCCATTAGTAGTTACAACTACTAATGGCGCACTTTGGCGGGATGCGCCATTAGTATGTTTGGACAAAGCACTAGTTTAAAAAAAATTTGGTACTAATGGCGCACCCGAAGCATGGTGCGCCATTAGTAGTTTAGACTCTAATGGCGCATCGGATGGTGGTGCGCCATTAGTATATACTAATGGCGCACCATCTTTCCGGTGCGCCATTAGTGTCATTTCCATCTATAGCCCTTTTCCTAGTAGTGGGTTTCTGAACCCATGGTTCTCTTTCTTTACCATGTTTCCTAGCAATGAAGTCCCTCTTGTCATAATGTTGATTCTTAGATTGTGGGTTATCAAGATCAACAACAGTTCTACCTCCACATCATTATCATTACTAGGTTGAGCGTCAAAATGAACATCATCATAAACATTAGCACTAGGTTCTTGTTCATTACCAGATTGTGCCTCAGCATCGGAAATAGAAATATCATTGGGATTCTCAGGTGTGACTATAATAGGTTCACTCGAAGCATGAAAAGTCCTATCAGTTTTCCTTTTATTTTTATTACTAGGAGGACTAGGTGCATCAGTATTAGTTTTCTGAGAATCTTGCTCAATTCTCTTGGGATGGCCCTCAGGATACAAAGGTTCCTGGGTCACTTTACCACCTCTAGTCATAACCCTAATAGCATCATCATTGTTCTCACTATTCAACTCATTGAGTAAATCATCATGTGCCTTAAGTACTTGTTCGACTTGAGTTTTCATCATGGAGGCATGCTAACTAATAATCTTAAGATAACTAACAGTACTACTCATATAATCACCCAAGCAGTCGAGCAAGTAAACATTACGTTTCAATTGTCTACTAACATAAGCTTTGAAGTTTTCTTATTTAACAATGAAGTTATAAAACTCATCCAAGCATTGACTAGCAGACTTATTATGAGGAATATCACCTTCATCAAATCTATAGAGAGAGTTTACCTCTACTACCTATGTGGGTTATCAAGACCATGTATTTCTTCAATAGGCAGTAAATTCTTAACATCTTTAGCTTTAATGCCTTTTTCTTTCATAGATTTCTTTGCCTCTTGCATATCTTCAGGACTGAGAAATAGAATACCTCTTTTCTTTAGAGTTGGCTTAGGAGTTGGTTCAGGAAGTGTCCAATCATTGTCGGTACTCAATATATTATTCAACAGCAATTCAGCTTGAGGAACAGTTCGTTCCCTGAAAACACAACCAGCACAACAATCTAGGTGGTCCCTAGAAGCATCGATTAGTCCATTATAAAAGATATCAAGTATTTCATTTTTCTTGAGAGGATGATCAGGCAAAGCATTAAGTAATTGGAGAAGCCTCCCCCAAGCTTGTGGGAGACTCTCTTCTTCAATTTGCACAAAGTTAAAAATTTCCTTTAAAGCATCATGTTTCTTATGAGCAGGGAAATATTTTTCAGAGAAGTAGTAAATCATATCCTGGGGACAACGCACGCAACCAGGAGCAAGAGAATTAAACCATAACTTAGCATCACCCTTTAACAAGAAAGAGAACAATTTAAGAATATAGTAATAGCGGATTTTTTCCTCATGAGCAAATAGGGTGGCTATATCATCCAATTTAGTACGATGTGCCACAAAAGTTTCAGATTCATAACCATGTAAAGGATCATATTCAACCAAAGTAATTAACTTAAGATTGACAGAGAATTCATAATCCTTATCCGTGACAAAGATAGGTGAAGTGGCAAACTTAGGATCATATTGCATTCTAGCACTCAAAGACTTTTCTTTCCACTTGTATAATAATTTCTTAAGATCATCTCTATCTTTACAAGCAAGAAAGTCCCTAGCTACCTCGCCATCCATAACATAACCCTCAGGCATAACAGGAAGTGCATATCTAGGAGAGCAAGTCTTATCAGGTGTTTCAAAGTTTCCAGTTTCAATAATTTCATCAGTTTCAATAATTTCATCATCTTCAGCATAATCAATAGTTCTAACTCTAGGAAGTTGTTCATCAAGTAATTCACCCAATGGCACAGTTTTATCAAACAAAGTAGTAGCATCATAAGCATCATTCATAGTAGAAGCGGCATCATCAATAACATGCGACATATCAGAATCAATAGCAAGTGTAGGTGTCGCAAGCTTATTCAAAACAGAAGGTGAATCAACTGCAGAGCTAGATGGCAGTTCCTTACCTCCCCTCATAGTAGAGGGAAAAATCTTCGTGCTAGTATCTTTTGTAAGTGCATCTAATGCCCCTTTGTGGTTTTGGTGTATTGAAGACTTATAGGTTAAGGAACTAATGCGTTTGTGAGTGTACACAGGTCTATAAGTCTATGGGGAGTTTGATATTTACAGAGAAAGTCGACCCCTAAAATGAAGTTCTTCGACTGAAGACTTTGATATTCTGAAGACTTTCTGAAGACTTTGAAAGTGAAGAAATTGGTGTGACCTTGAAGACTTGGTATTCATTCGAGGAACATGAAGCGTGAAGACTTTTGTTTTCGTAGTTTCATTTTCTCTTTCTTGAGTCATAGGAAACACCGTCTTTGTTAAAGGGGTCGAGGAAATACTAAGGAAAAATTTCCATGTGATGCTCAACTCAAAATCCTACACCTACCAATCCCTTGAGTGAAGCCTTTGGAAATCTCATACAATTCAGTCAATTTCTTGATGGATGAGACGAAGCTCTTCCGGTCATTGAGAATTTGTTTTGACCGAGGAGTTAGGAATTCGCCAGTCTGGATTGCCTACACATGAGGAACATGATAGCCCGAGGAATTTGACATTCAAATTTCCGACCGTTGTTGTCTTCTTGGCCTGATCCCAAAATATCTTATCCACCTAACGGTCATATCATTGAAGGGCATTTATGTCTTATCATGTCGGGCTGCTCCTAGGCTATAAATAGCCGCCCCTACAACCACTAGCTGGTTGGCTGCTCCGAGAGAAACTTGACACTTGTCATTTGAGAGCAACCCATCCTCCGAGGACTTTGGCGAAAATCATCGAGTGAGGAAAACCCAAAACCAAACCCCTACAAACCCAAAGTGATTGAGCATCATCAAGAGATTGATCTGAGTGGATCCGGCGCTTGTTACCTTTGAAGACTGTGCTTCTTCCAGACGGTTAGGCGTCATGGTCTAGAGCATCCAAGAGGAATTGTGGATCGCCGAGTGACCAAGTCTGTGAAGGTTTGGAAGTCGCCTGAAGACTTACCACGAGTGATTGGACGAGGTCTGTGTGACCTTAGTTCAAGGAGAATACGGTGAGGACTTGGTGTCCTAAGCTGCGTGCTCGGTGGTGGGTGTCCGGACTGTGTGTCCTCGAGTTTAAATACTCACCGCTCCAACCAGACGTACAAGCGAGACAGCAGTTTGAACTGGTCTACCAAATCATTGTCTTCACCAACCTAACTGGTTCTATCTCCTCAACCCTTTCATTTCCTCATTGTTGTGTTGAGTGTTTGTTCATATCTGTGTTTGAAGATTTTGACTGAAGACTTTCTCAATTTCCTCAGTTCAATTTCTTGATCTGTTTGTCTTCATCTTGTGCTATCCTGTGTTTACGCTTTACTGTACTCTTTGTTTGTCTTCATTTCATCATGATGACCATGCCGCATTCTCTTATGTTTACTTCGAGTACTTATTCCGCTGCAAGTAGTTCTTCGCTAAGGAATTTCCTCACCGCAAATTCCTCGTGAAGAATTCATAAAATCGCCTATTCACCCCCCTCTAGTCGATATAACGACTTTCAATTGGTATCGAGCAAGGTACTCCCTTGTTACGTGTGATTTTGGTTTAACCACCGGAGTTTTAGTTATGTCGACCGCAGTATGATCAAGGTCTCAGCAGGTGTCCTAGCTTTGATGGGACGGACTACCCTCTTTGGAAGAACAAGATGCGAATGCATCTTGAGGCAATTGACAACGATCTACGGTATGTTGTGGAAAATGGTGTTCCTCACCACACCTTCTCCGAATGCTGCCGATGTGAAGAGATTCAAGCAACTCGATTCTCAAGCGAAGAATATCATATGTGGCCATCCGAGCAAAGGACAATATGGAAGAGTGAGTGCTTTGGAAACTGCCAAGCTCATCTGGGACAGGCTGTCCAAAGTAAATGAAGGAGTCTCAACTCAGCGTGACTCTCGAGTTGATGTTCTTCGCAATCTCTTCAACCGCTTAAAAAGACTCGACAACGAAAATGTTCAACAAACCTTCGATCGCCTCACTGACATCTCAAATGAGCTTCAAGCACTTGGTGCCACTGACATCACCGACCATGAGGTGGTGAAGAAATTGTTGAGATCACTTGATTCCTCATTTGATACTCTGGCACTGATGATACAAGAGCGTGCTGACTACAAGTCACTTGATCCAGCTGATATCCTCGAGAGGCTAAATACTCATGAGTTCTAGCTTGCTGAAAAGAGAGATCTCTATGGTTCTAGCTATGGAAAAACACGTGCCCTGAAGGCCAAGGCTATGTCTGAATCTGAGTATGAAGACTCTGGTAGTAGCCTTGGAGATCCTGAAGAATTAGGCCAAGAGCTAGCACTGCTCGTGAAGAAATTCCAGAAGTTCTCAAGACGTGGTCGCTTTGGAAAATCCTCAAGGAGCAGTGATTCCTCATCAAGTGACTATAAGAGAAGACTTTGCCACAAATGCAAGAAACCTGGTCACTACATTCAAGACTGTCCTCAGTGGGAAAAGGAATTAAAGAAGAAGAAATCGTCGAAATCTTCATCATCAAAATCCTCAAAGCCTTCTTCTCACAAGAAAAGCAGCTCCAAAAAGGCTCGGGCATTCATTGGCAAGGAAATGGACTCTGAAGCTGAATCTAAGGAACATGAGGAAGAGGAGGCATCAGAAGAATCTAAGTATGGTGTGGCGAGTCTAGCTCTCGCTACTGCTTTCGTTAGCAAGTCCATCTTCAACTCTGAAGAAAATGACCTCACCAACAAAGCTGATGAAGATAGTGATGACTACGCTCCCACCTATTGCTTCATGGCAAAGGGTGCCAAGGTACTCAAATATACCTCCTCTGAATCTAGTGAAAATGAATCTGATGATGATGGATCTGATGATGACAATGAACCTAGCTATACCAAACTTGTTTGCATTGCCACCAAACAACAACATGCCTTGGAAAAGGTTCAAAACATGCTAGATAAGAGTGATGATATGTTAGGTGAAGAAATGGATCGCACTAAAGCCCCGATGAAAATCTTGAGAGACTTGATCTAGGTTTGACAGCCTTCAAGGTCATCATAACACTCTCTTATCGATCATGAGAAACTTTCTTATGAATTTCTTCAAAGAAAGCAAGATCTTGAGAAGCTAAGAGTGAATTATGAAGATCTTCGAAGGAGCGCGATTCATTACTTGCTCAACAAATCAGCGCTTCTCGGGAAGAATTTGTTCCTCCATGCTTAAAGTGCATTGAGCGTGAATCGCTAATTCTTCACTGAATGTTCAAATGCTTCAACTGTTACAAATTCTTCACCTGCCTCTGCTATCACTAATTCCTCATCGAGGACATTGCTAGTATCACTTGACGATGCAGGGCTGAAGGAATTGTATATGACAGCATGTACAAAAGCCTCAAAGGGCATCGACTCTTTGTGATGTGCTTAAAAGCAGATCCTCAACAGAACCCTAGGAAAGAGGATATTGCCTTTGAGAGGAAACTCAATGCTGATGGAACATATTGGAAGCTTTGAGCGGTATCCCAAAACCTCATGGGTTGCTGCAAAGGACCTCCAGCTTGATCCATCTAACTTATCTGGCTTTACATGCGAATCTCCTCATTCTTCCGATGAGTCATTTGACTCAACTATAAACTATTCAAAAATCAGAATGGTGAAGTATTTGCTAGATATGTTGGCACTAATCTGCGAGAACGGTTCCCCTATGAAGAAAATCTGGGTCCCAAGAAGTGCCTTGAAAGTCTTGGTGAATGTCCTCATGGCACCACCGTGAAGAATAGGAACCCCAGATCAAATTCTTCATATGGACCAAATTCTTCATATGGATCCAAGTCCTCATACGAACCAAATTCCTCACGTGGATCAAATTCCTCAAAAGGATCAAAGTCCTCATATGATTATCATCGTGCTAATAACTCCGTTTTCGCAGGTAGAGCTAAGGGCTATGAATATGTGCATTATTCTTCAAACCAATATGTTCATAAGTCCTCGAAGAATTTCTCTGCTTATTCATATGCTTACCTAACCCCTCTTATGTGAAACGAAATGGTTTGGCTTCTATACCACCATTTTCATATGGTGCTCGTGAGTGATGAACTCTTTGCCACCCCTTGAGATGTGGGTGGTGAAGAAAAAGAACTAATCTCTTCTGCAGGGTCAGGTCTCGGGCGTGCCTTAACGTCTGAAGAATTTGCCGGGGACCTGAAGAAATTGCTTGAAAGGACGCAGGCTAATCATGATGAAATGAACTTTCATTTCACACGTCCTCATACTGCTTATCTGTTAATACTGACTGATGAAATTCATATGATGAACTTGATATCATATTCTTCACTAATGAAGTATATGAGATCGTAAGTTGTACTAATTCATCTGCAGGATGATCAACCCAAAGCCACTGAGTGGGTTCTCGATAGTGGATGTACAAATCACATGACTGGTGACAAGAATCTATTGATGGATGCTCCCTTATCACCATCACATCTGAAGCATATCATCTTTGCTGACAAAGGCAAAAGTCAGGTATTGGGTCTTGGTAAGGTTGCGATCTCTAAGGACATGCACATGGACAAAGTCATGCTTGTTGAGTCCTTAGGATACAACCTCATGTCGATCTCAATGCTTTGTGATCTTGATATGGTTGTTATCTTTGGCAAGTATCGTTGTGTTGTGATTATGGAAGCGACAATTCCAAAGTCTTGAAGGCTTTAGGAGAGGAGACTTGTATATTGTTGATTTCTCTGGGACCACAACCAGCCGTGTGTCTACTTGCAAAAGCTTGGAAGGCTGGCTATGGCATCGACGACTTGGTCACACAGGCATGAGGAATTTGAACACGCTTGCAAAGAAGAAGCATGTCATTGGCATTGAGAATGTCAAATTCCTCAAGGATCACTTGTGTGGAGCTTGTGAAGCTGGAAAATGACCAAGGCCAAGCATCCAAATAAGACTATCATGACCACTACTCGTCCTTGAATTGCTTCACATGGACCTCTTTGGTCCTAATCATTACTCAGCTGTCACTAATGATGCATCTCTATATGGCTTTGTTATTGTTGATGATTACTCTCGTTACACATGGGTACACATTGTTACTTACAAAATGAAGTGCGGGAAGTCTTCAAGCGATTTTCCTCGAGGGCTTCAACTAACTTTGGTGTGAAGATCGGACACATCGGGAGTGACAATGGAACTGAGTTCAAAAATTCGGTCTTGATGCCTATCTTGATGAACTTGGTATTACTCATGAGTTATTTGCTCCTACTCCTCGGCAAAATGGCGTCGTGGGCGCGCAAGAACAGAACTCTTGTTGAGATGGCTCGCACTATGCTTGATGAATACAAAATGCCTAGTCGTTTTGGATTGATGCAATTGATACCGCGTGCCACATCATCAGCAGTATATCTTCACAAATTCTTCAAGAAGACTTCCTATGAACTCCTCAACGACAAGAAACCCAATGTAAGTTATTTCAAAGTCTTGATTGCTAAATGCTGGATTAGAGATCCTCATCACAATTCTAAATTTGCACCAAAGCACATGAAGGTTTTATGCTTGGTTACGGAAAGGACTCGCACACCTCTGAGTCTTCAACATCGCTCTTCACAAGATTGTTGACATCAGATGTGCGGTTCGATGAAACTAATGGCTCGCAAAGAGAGCACCTACCTTCATGTTAGATGAACCAGCACCGAGGAATCTATCAAGTTCAAGGCAACCGAGGATGTCATTCCTCTTGAAGAATCTGCTGAAGAATTCATTCATGTCTGCTGAAGAACGTCGAGTGATGCACTGAAGATAATCTTTGAAGACAATGGTGCCGAGGAAAATGATCAAATTCCTCGCGACAACCAGCTCATCCTCGCGTTGCAAAAGAAGTACAAGTTGACAAGATCATCGATGACATTGAAGCGCCAGTCCTCTCACACGCTCAAAAGCTTCACATTTATCTAACTTTTGTGGGCACTATGCTTTTGTCTCTATCACAGAGCCCACTAAGGTAGATGAAGCATTTCGGAGCCCGAGTGGATTCAGGCCATGCAAGAAGAATTACATCGATTCGAGCTCAACAATGTCTCGGAACTGGTCAAACGTCCAGATCCTCGCAAGCATAATATCATTGGCACAAAGTGGATCTACCGCAACAAGCAAGATGAAAATGGCCTTGTGGTGAGGAATAAGGCACGACTTGTAGCTCAAGGCTACACACAGGTTGAAGGAATTGATTTCGATGAAACTTTTGCACCTGTTGCTAGACTTGAGTCTATTCGCATATTACTCGCCTATTGTAACCATCACAATATCACTTTATAACAAATGGATGTGAAAAGTGCATTCCTCAATGGTAAGCTTGAGGAAGAAGTATATGTTGCTCAACCCCCAGGTTTTGAAGATCCAAAGAATCCCGATAAAGTCTTCAAACAGAACAAGGCCCTCTATGGTCTCAAACAAACCCCACGGGCGTGGTTTGATACATTGAAGGAATTCTTCGTGAAGAATGGCTTCACACCCGGTTCACTCGACCCTACTTTCTTTACTAAATCATATGATGGTGAACTATTTGTGTGCCAAATATATGTTGATGATATTATCTTTGGCTGTACTGACCAACGTTATAGTGATGAATTTGCCTATATGATGAGTGAAGAATATCAAATGTCTATGATGGGAGAGTTGAAATTCTTCTTAGGTCTTCAAATTCGTCAACAACACAATGGCATATTCATATCTCAGGAGAAATACCTCAAAGATGTCCTGAAGAAATTCGGCATGCAAGATTGCAAAGGCGTCAAAATTCCTATGCCCACAAATGGCCATCTATGCACTGATGAAAATGGTATTGACTTCGATCACAAGGTATACCGCTCCATGATTGGTTCTTTATTGTACTTATGTGCATCTAGGCCAGATATAATGCTTAGTGTTTGCATGTGTGCCCGATTTCAAGCTACACCGAAGGAATCACACCATAAGGCTGTGAAGCATATTCTTCGATATCTAGCTCACACACCAACACTAGGATTATGGTACCCCAAGGGTTCTACTTTTGATCTCATTGGATATTCGACTCGACTATCTTTGGTGATCGTGTGGACCGCAAGTCAACATCTAGTACTTGTCATTTCCTCGGACGATCTTTGGTGCATTGGTCCTCGAAGAAAGCAGAATCTGCGTATCACCGCTCTCTGCGGAAGCTGAATACATTCTTGATGGCTCGTGTTGTGCTCAATTGCTGTGGATGAAGCAAACTCTCAAGGACTACGGCATCAACGTGAAGAATGTGCCTCTCTCTTGTGACAATGAGAGTTCCATCAAGATTGCTCACAACCCAGTTCAGCACTCGAAGACAAAGCACATTCAAATTCGTCATCATTTTCTTCGTGATCATGTGTTGAAGGCGACATCTCCATCGAGCATGTGAAGACGAAGAACAGCTAGCCGATATCTTCACTAAGCCCTTGGATGAGAAGAGATTTAGCAAGTTGCGGTGTGAGCTAAATATCTTAGAATCTTGGATGTTCTTTAAAAGGACACACATCCCGACACTTATGCAAAATTGATGACTTAGATGTGCAACACATGAAGAAACGTTTTTCTTCAATCCATGAAGAATAACACTCTAAGTGTGAAGAAATTAATGAAGAATTTGATTCCCGAACCCTCGACAATTGTACGCGGTGTCTGAAATCATCATTCTTATCTGATGGGTCACGCCACCACCAAAGTTGAAAATCTTCAATTTGAGTTTTCCTCGCTTTTGAAATTCTTCAGTTTTTCAAATTCTTCAACTTTGCAAAATCTTCACTGTTTACGTCGTTTTCTTCATTAGCTATATATATATATATATATATATATATATGTGTGTGTGTGTGTGTGTGTGTGTGTGTGTGTGTGTGTGTGTGTGTGTGTGTGTGTGTGTGTGTGTGTGTGTGTGTGTGTGTGTGTGTGTGTGGGTTTATGTCCTCTACAGCATTCACTTATGGCCATTTCTTCAAGTCGCTTTTTCTGCTAAGTGAATGTGATCGGACCCTTCCCCCTCTCTGCTATACTCAACCCAATCTATTCACAAATTCTTCATGTGCGTTCTATTTGAAACTCATTCAAAATCTTCACTGAGTCCTTGTCAGCTGAAGAAATTGCGAACGGAACTTTAAAACTGATCTTACCCAAACTTTCGGTTTTGCCTCTCAAACCGTTCTGCATCCCATGATGCATTATTTTATTCACCCACGATTTTACACGATCTCCACTACACAGTACGTGGGTGACACATGTCGTGAGAAGGAGAATGGTCAGGGGCATGTTAGTCCTAAATCTTGAGGCGAACAGTTTTCACTGCCTCTATAAATACCCTCTCCTCATCCTCACTTCTTTTACTCCGCCGACCTCTCTCTCGCCGAGCTCCTCAAACCCTAAGCGCCGCTGCTACTCCATCGTCGCCGGTGAGGAAGAGCTTCACTGCCTCGACCTCGTCGTCGTGCGTACTTCAGCGCCGATTCGGAAATCTTCACTCCGCCGCCATAGCCATCTTCCTCCACCGAGTTAGGGCGTGGAAGATCTGAACGAGACGAGCTTCACATCTACAACACCCGGTTAAATCGTTTTCTTCATTCGGTAATTAAAAGTTACTTTTACTGCCTCGTTGATCCAAATTTTACACTACAAAATCTTCAAAGGTGTTTTATTCTTCAAATCCTCACACACAAGCACCTCACTAGTTATATGCTCTTGATTCGTTTCTCTAAGCAATCATTTTCTTCAAGATTCCTCAATTGTGTGGATCCTCGATCTATACAACTCGGAACCTAAGACAAAGAATGCTTAGTGAAATTCTTCAAAACTCATCTGGTCAAAATCCTCAAAACTTGTTCTTTTGAAAAACCTTACGAGAACGCATATGACCTCTCCAAATTCCTTGCAACTATACTCATTCACAGGTACTCATGTCCGCTTTGAATCACTAGGTTCTCATCAACTTAACTCATTTGCAGCGTTCCTTGAAGAAAAGTTGCATACTTCTTCAGAGAATTCGTTTGTTCAAATTCCTCAGCTGAAGAATATGGCAGAAGGAAAGAAGCCACAGAAAGGAGGAAAGAGACCTGAGGTCATGACCGCATTTGAAATCCCTGAGGAAATATATGCTGATTATTGCACACCTGATGAAGCCGAGTTCGGCAAAGAAAACAAAAATCAGCGCAAGGTGCGCATTCAAAGGATTGAATGGAGATGGACAAGGGAATGGAGGGAGTACAGATATTTAACTCCAAAGTACATGAAGAAATTCGCACTCAATCCTCCATGCCCAAGAGCTCCATTGGCACCTGGTCAAGAAGCTGACCCCACCAGCATCAAGCGTGGTGAGGACTTTCCTGAAGAATGGGCCAAGCGCCAAGCCAAATTGGCAAGACAAGCCAACGAGGCAGTGAGGAAATTCAATGAGGACTCACAACTGCTGCTGCCCCTGAGGCCTCTGTCAAGCCAAGAAAATCTATGGCAAAGAAGCCCACACAAGCCAAGTGCTTCACCAACATGCCCTCACGGCCAAGTTCCTCAAAGAGTGCCCTCACGGCCAATTCCTCATGTTGCTCCAGCTCCTCCCAAGTCCTAAGCTGCTCCTACAAAATCCTCAGCAGTTCCGACCAAGTCCTCGGACTTGCATCGGCCACGTGCCAAGGACTGCAGGCTTCTCCATTGCCTCTGGTGTCTCAAAAAATTCCTCAACTGCACCAAAGTCTTCATCCGCCGACTCTGCTGAAGACCAAGGCCACTGTTGGACGAGGTCCTCGGCCAAGTCCCAAGAAGAAACAGGTCGCCTTCAAGTGCCACACGAAGATGATGAGGCTGATGATGATGAACTTGCGAAATCATCGAGATCGCCAAGAAAGGGCCGCTAGAGCCAAAGGCACATCTGTGCCACTGCTGTTGGATCCGAGGAAAATCCTCGATTACATTGATCTCTGGCACAAAATTCCAAACACCCCTATGCCTGACTTTCATCTGACTCTGGACAAAGTCATATCTGACCCATTTCATCATTGAAGAGAAATGGAAGTTTGAAAAGGCAAGAGAGATCAAGAAAGCTCAATACGAGAAGGAGAAGTTCTCAAGAAAACGTTGTCGAAATGACACGAGGAACTTCTCAAGGTCGAACTAAAATTCAAGACCTCAGCAAAAACTTCTATGCTTATTATGCTGATTGGCAAGGAGCCAAGGTCGATTAAATCAACTGACGAAGAAATTGACCAATGTTGCTGCCCCAACGCAACATGAAATTCCTCAGTGGAGCCTCACTCAGCCGATGAAGAACATGCCAAGACCGCCGATGAAGTTCAGGCTCTTGAAGAAAATGCCAGTTCTAGGGCTGATGATCCCATTCCAGCCACCAAGAAATTGCTAGGGCATCCACTAGTGGTGCGCTGAAGAAATCCGAACAAGACAGAGCAATCGCATCGATTGCGCTGAGGAAAATCAACCAGATTCCTCGGCTCCTCCTGCGCCAACACCAACTCCAATTCTTCCATCGCCTCGATGTGAAGAAGACCAAAGCGGCGAAACGAGCTGCTGTGAAGAAACGGAAAGCATCACCTCGTCAAATTCTTGACTGCGAAGAAAATGAAGCCAATGACCAGCTCCTTTGAAAATCCTATTGATGTTGTTCCAATTTCCTCAATTCCATCAAAGGACCTTGTTCCTTTTTGATGAAGATTATGTGATCCCAAGCGGATCTGATGAAGAAAATCATTCTGCTGCTTCGTCAGAGCAGATTGATGAAGAAATTGAAGTGGAAGCAATCTCTTCAACCCCAATCATTTCCTCGCCTATGCCCCAGTTCACAGCTGAGAGGCCGGTGTTGAGGAAATAGAAGAAGATGTGGATATTGGAAGCACAACGCCAGTGATGAACGATGACTTTTGGGAAAGTCAGCATCCAAATTCTCCACTCTTCACCCCAATCCAGAGATACCTCGGTCCCTGCTCCAACAGTTCAAATGGGCTCTGAAGAAACTCATCCCACTTCATCTGTCCATGAAGAAATTCCAGCCACTAGCGCCGATGAACTCTTCTTCTGATCCTCGATCGCACTGTTGAGGAACAAGAAATTCCTCACCAAGAACCTGAGATTGCGATTCACGAGGTCGTGATGCAACTCATCGACACTCCACCGCCAAAGCCAAAGGATCCCTTCTCAACAAAGCAAAAGTTCAAGGCTGAAGACTTCTTGGCGAACATGTATTCTTCATCGATTACAATCCATATGATTACGCTCGCATAAGGAAGAGGCGTTTTGGACTGCCACCAAGCCAATTTCTATTCCTCGGTGCTCTTCAACAAAGACAAAGTCTTCGATCATGCTCATATTCCTCATGTGGACATGGAGTCTCTGTCAGGCTTTAAGCCAGTCCTTAGTGTTCTTCACGACGCAGGACTTCTGAATTTCTGCACTGACATCTGTGACTGGAATGAAGAACTCATTCTTCAATTTTATGCAGCTGCACATCACCGGAGACGCTGAAGACATGAACTCATGGGTGTTAGACTGGATGTCTGAAAACACTCACTACAAGGCACCAGCAACTGAATTGCTTCGTGCTCTACCACTCAGTCCTCCCCTTGATGGTGCTCATTGTATCTACAACGAACCAGAACTTTCAAATCACTATATGCAAGTGCTGATGAAGCCTTTGAAGCCAAGGCAGGCCCCAAGAACCAAATTCCTCGTCAAGGAATTATTGTATGTGCCTCGGACTGTCTATCGGATTCGAGCGAAGACAATGAGTCCTATCAAAGGCCACGACTCAAATGATGAAGAAGTCGTTGGCATCATGAAGAATATGCTTTTCAATATCATTCATGGTGTTCCCGTCAACTTCCATGATTTCTTCATGAGGACTCTGGCAAACATTGCTATGTCACCATTTGAGCTGAAGCCTTATGCGCCTTGGATTATGAGATTCATCAGGACAAGGTCTTCACTCAATTACAAGGCTGATACTCTGAACCACTGCAGCTACTTGCCCCGATTGAAGTCCTCAAATGGACATTTTCCTCGGTGATGACAAGGGCAAGGCTACTGCTGATCAATGAAGGCATTCGTCCATTGGATGGACAGTTTATAAAGCTGCATCCTACTCCACCAATGATGACTCGCCACACATGATTCTCGCATAAATACCTCAATAAAGCAAAGTCCTCAAGCTCAAAGACCGTGGTGATGACGATCGTGAGTTACTCCTCGGTCTTCATCAGAAGGTTGATCGCAATCATAAATGGGTCAAGCGTCAGTTTGGTTCAATTCTTCACAACATGACCTCAACACACAATGCGGTGAAGAAAAACCACTACTACCTCCATGAAACCTTCAAACGCACCTGGGCTGTTCTTTCTAATGTCTACAGCGCGGATGAACTGACGACAATGGGTCTCAAGGAAGAATTTCACTGGTCTGCACCTCCTCCGAAGAAATACAAGAAAGTCAAAGTTCCTTCCTTGGTGGCCAGCTCCTATTCTTCATCGCGTGACACTGATGAAGATGAAGATTTGGACGACACTGCGGTAGGCCCAACTACAACAACCGACCCCAACAACGCTGGCGCTCCTTCCTCAACTTGAAATTCTTCAGGGGCGTTAGTCCTCAGTTTCGATCCTTTTTGGTCATTCGATGACAAAGGGGGAGAAATTTGAGTTAGTCTTCAAGCGGGTCTATTATATGGGCAAATTTTTGTTAAGTTACAACTCTCGTTCTTCTGAAACTTTCATTGGATCGAGTTGTAATCTTAAACCCGATGGTGCTTTGATACTTTTGATGCACTGTGCTCTTGCACTATGCTCTGATACTTTTGATGCACTGTGCTCTTGCACTATGCTCTGATACTTTTGATGCACTGAGCTCTGATTCTCTTGAGCTCTGATACTATTGATGCGTTATTTTGCATGCTTGTTCCTCATTAATGTTATCGCACGCATGCTGAATTTCATCAAGCACCATATTTCATCATGCATTTCAAATTCTTCATATTATATGCCAAATGCGTGTATGAATTACAAGATATAGGGGGAGATCTCCATGATTCAACTCTTCAAATGTGCATTGCCTCAAAAGCAAATTCCTCACTATGCACATCTTCAGGGGAGTTCTTATATATCTTGCAATCAAATTCCTCAATATCAGTATTTACACTTCATATGTTTATCCCGTTGAAAACTTAACCTATATTGTCATCAATCACCAAAAGGGGAGATTGTAAGTGCATCTAGTGCCCTTAGTGATTTTGGTGTATTGAAGACTTATAGGTTAAGGAACTAATGCGTTTGTGAGTGTACACAGGTCTATAAGTCTATGAGGAGTTTGATATTTACAAAGAAAGTCGACCCTAAAATGAAGTTCTTCGATGAAGACTTTGATATTCGAAGACTTTACAAGACTTTGAAAGTGAAGAAATTGGTGTGACCTTGAAGACTTGGTATTCATTCGAGGAACATGAAGCGTGAAGACTTTTGTTTTCGTAGTTTCATTTTCTCTTTCTTGAGTCATAGTAAACACCGTCTTCGTTAAAGAGGGTCGAGGAAATACTAAGGAAAAATTTCCATGTGATGCTCAACTCAAAATCCTACACCTACCAATCCCTTGAGTGAAGCCTTTAGAAATCTCATACATTCAGTCAATTTCTTGATGTGAGAGGAAAGCTCTTACAGTCATTGAGAATTTGTTCGACCGAGGAGTTAAAATTCGCCAGTCTGGATTGCCTATACAATGAGAACATGATAGCCCCGAGGAATTTGACATTCAAATTCCGACCGTTCTTTGTCTTCTTGGCTGGCCTGTCCCAAAATATCTTATCCACCTAACGGTCATTCATTGAAGGGCATTTATGTCTTATCATGTCGGGCTGCTCCTAGGCTATAAATAGCCGCCCCTACAACCACTAGCTGGTTGGCTGCTCCGAGAGAAACTTGACACTTGTCATTTGAGAGCAACCCATCCTCCGAGGACTTTGGCGAAAATCATCGAGTGAGGAAAACCCAAAACCAAACCCTACAAACCCAAAGTGATTGAGCATCCTTTGAAGAGATTGATCTGAGTGGATCCGGCGCTTGTTACCTTTGAAGACTGTGCTTCTTCCAGACGGTTAGGCGTCATGGTCTAGAAACATCAAGAGGAATTGTGGATTGCTGAGTGACCAAGTCTGTGAAGGTTTGGAAGTCGCTGAAGAATTACCACGAGTGATTGGGCGAGGTCATGTGACCTTAGTTCAAGGAGAATACGGTGAGGACTTGGTGTCTGAGCTGCGTGCTCAGCGATCGGGTGTCCAGGACTGTGTGTCCTCGAGTTTAAATACTCACCGCTCCAACCAGACGCATAACCGAGACAGCAGTTGGAACTGGTCTACCAAATCATTGTCTTCACCAACCTTATCGGTTCTATTTCCTCAACCCTTTCATTTCCTCATTCTTGTGTTGAGTGTTTTGTTCATATCTGTGTTTGAAGACTTTGGTGAAGACTTTCTCAATTTCCTCAGTTCAATTTCTTGATCTGTTTGTCTTCATCTTGTGTTATCCTATGATTACGCTTTACAGACTCTGTGCTAGTCTTCATTTCATCATGATGACCATGCGTGTAT
This sequence comes from Aegilops longissima, assembly GCA_021605205.1. Taxonomy (NCBI): domain Eukaryota; kingdom Viridiplantae; phylum Streptophyta; class Magnoliopsida; order Poales; family Poaceae; genus Aegilops; species Aegilops longissima. Next base: position 264,113,486 of record CM038678.1, on the reverse strand, counting down.
TCTGTTATGCTTACTTGAGTACTTATTCCGCTGCAAGTAGTTCTTCGCTAAGGAATTTCCTCACGGCAAATTCCTCGATGAAGAATTCATAAAATCGCCTATTCACCCCCCTCTAGTCGATATAACGACTTTCAATTGGTATCGAGCAAGGTACTCCCTTGTTACGTGTGATTTTGGTTTAACCACACGAGTTTTAGTTATGTCGACCGCAGGTATGAAGAAAGTGGCATGCCCTATCTTTGACGGTCATGATTATCCCAAGTGGAAGGCCATGATGAGGAAGCGCCTCATGGCAATGGACAGCGAGCTGTGGACCGTCCTTGAAATTGGTCTTCTTGATCATGCAAGGCGGCGAACGCAGATGATATTCGCAAGTACACTCGACTTGACATCATGGCGAAGGATATCATCTGTTCCTGCCTATCTAGAGATGAATTCAAGCGCATTATGCATCTTTGCAATGTGAAGCTTATCTGGGACCGAATCTCCGGCGTCTATGAAGGTCATCGAACCGTCATGATCCCTGGTTTGAGGACTTCAAGGAATCTCTCAAAGCGATGACTTTCGAACCGTAATCATCATCTTCACATCATGTCTCATGGCAAAGGGTGTCGAGGTAACCAATGTTCCTCATCTGAATTTAGTGATTTGTGAATCGATGATGATGGATCGATGATGATATTGAACCTAGATATACCAAACTTGTTTGCATTGCCACAAACAACAACATGCCTTGAAAAGGTTCAAAACATGCTAGATAAGAGTGATGATATGTTAGGTGAAGAAATGGATCGCACTAAAGCCCCGATGAAAATCTTCAAAGACTTGATCTAGGTTTGACAACCTTCAAGGTCATCATAACACTCTCTTATCGATCATGAGAAACTTTCTTATGAATTTCTTCAAAGAAAGCAAGACCTTGAGAAGCTAAGAGTGAGTTATGAAGATCTTGAAGGAGCGCGATTCATTACTTGCTCAACAAATCAGCGCTTCTCAATAAAATTTGTTCCTCCATGCTTAAAGTGCATTGAGCGTGAATCGCTAATTCTTCACCGAATGTTCAAATGCTTCAACTGTTACAAATTCTTCACCTGCCTCTGCTATCACTAATTCCTCATCTGAGGACATTGCTAGTATCACTGACGATGCAGGGCTAAAGGAACTGTATATGACAGGCATGTACAAAAGCCTCAAAGGGCATCAGACTCTTTGTGATGTGCTTAAAAGCGAGATCCTCAACAGAACCCTAGGAAAGAGGTATTGCCTTTGAGAGGAAACTCAATGCTGATGGAACATATTGGAAGCTTTGAGCGGTATCCCAAAACCTCAAGGGTTGTTGCAAAGGGACCTCCAGTTGATCCATCTAACTTATCTGGCTTTACATGCGAATCTCCTCATTCTTCTGATGAGTCATTTGACTCAACTATAAACTGTTCAAAAATCAGAATGGTGAAGTATTTGCTAGATATGTTGGCACTAATCTGCAGAACGGTTCCCCTATGAAGAAAATCTGGGTTCCCAAGAAGTGCCTTGAAAGTCTTCAGGTGAATGTCCTCATGACACCACCTGTGAAGAATAGGAACCCCAGATCAAATTCTTCATATGAACCAAATTCTTCATATGGATCCAAGTCCTCATACGAACCAAATTCCTCACGTGGATCAAATTCCTCAAAAGGATCAAAGTCCTCATATGATTATCATCGTGCTAATAACTCCGTTTCGCAGGGTAGAACTAAGGGCTATGAATATGTGCATTATTCTTCAAACCAATATGTTCATAAGTCCTCGAAGAATTTCTCTGCTTATTCATATGCGTACCCTAACCCCTCTTATGTGAAACGAAATGGTTTGGCTTCTATACCACCATTTTCGTACGGTGCTCGTAGAGTGATGAACTCTTTGCCACCCCTTTAGATGTGGGTGGTGAAGAAAAAGAACTAATCTCTTCTGCAGGGTCAGGTCTCCAGACGTGCCTTAACGTCTGAAGAATTTGCCGGGGACCTGAAGAAATTGCTTGAAAGGACGCAGGCTAATCATGATGAAATGAACTTTCATTTCACACGTCCTCATACTGCTTATCTGTTAATACTGACTGATGAAATTCATATGATGAACTTGATATCATATTCTTCACTGATGAAGTATATGAGATCGTAAGTTGTACTAATTCATCTGCAGGATGATCAACCCAAAGCCACTGAGTGGGTTCTCGATAGTGGATGTACAAATCACATGACTGGTGACAAGAATCTATTGATGGATGCTCCTTATCACCATCACATCTGAAGCATATCATCTTTCTTTGACAAAGGCAAAAGTCGGTATTGGGTCTTGGTAAGGTTGCGATCTCTAAGGACATGCACATGGACAAAGTCATGCTTGTTGAGTCCTTAGGATACAACCTCATGTCAGTCTCAATGCTTTGTGATCTTGATATGGTTGTTATCTTTGGCAAGTATCATTGTGTTGCGATTATGGAAGCTGACAATTCCAAAGTCTTCGAAGGCTTTAGAAGAGGAGACTTGTGTAACGCCCCCGATGCGGCTATATCTCCCACGTGTCGAGGCACGACTTAGAGGCATAACCGCATTGAAAGCAATGTCGCAAGTGAGGTAATCTTCACACAACCCATGTAATAATTAAGGAAAGATACATAGTTGGCTTACAATCGCCACGTCACACAAGACATAATTAAACATACATCATTCAGAGTACACTCAAGGTCCGACTACGGAACCAAAATAGAAGAAGATACCCCAAATGCTAACACAGATCCCGAATCGTCCCAACTGGGCACCACTCTGATCATCTGGAAAAGACACATAATAACGACCACGTTCCTCGTCGAACTCCCACTTGAGCTCGGTGGAATCACCTGCACCGCCTCATCGGAACCTGCAACTGTTTTGGAAGTATCATGAGTCACGGGACTCAGCAATCTCACACCAGCGAGATCAAGACTATTTAAGCTAATAGGAAGGACAAGGAAGTAAATTGGAGCTGCAGCAAGCGACTAGCATATATGGTGGCTACTTACATAAAGAGAGCGAGGAGAGAAGCAAAGCGCGGTCGTGAAACTAATAGCGATCAAGTGATCCTGAACTACTTACGTCGGACATAACTCCAACACCGTGTTCACTTCCCGGACTCCGCGAGAAGAGACCATCACGTTACACACGCTGATTGATGTGTATTTTATTTGAGGTCAACTTTGGGTTTTCTACAACCGACATTAACAAATTCCCATCTGCCTCATAACATGGGCACGGCTTTGAAAGATATTACCTGCAGGGTGTCCCAACTTAGCCCATTATAAGCTCTCACGGTCAACGAAGGATTATTCCTTCTACCGGAAGACCCGATCAATCTCGAATCCCGGACTACAAGACATTTCGACAGCAATAACACAAGACCAGCAAAGCCGCCCGATTGTGCCGACAAATCCCGATAGGAGCTGCACATAACTCGTTCTCGTGGCACATCCGGATGAGCAGTCCATACAACTAAAACCAAACCTCAAGTTGCCTTGAGGGGCGCTGACAACACTCTAGTTCGACCAGCTTTCGAAGAGCACCGGTCCGGGGTTTAAAATAAAGATGACCCTCGGGCTCGCGAAACCCGGGGAAAAGGCTTAGGTGGCAAATGGTAAAACCAAAGTTGGGCCTTCTTTGGACGAGTCTTATTCAAAGCGAACTGTCAAGGGGTCCCATAAATCACCCAACCGTGTAAGGAACATAAAATCAAGGAACATAACACGGTATGACGGAAACTAGGGTGGCAAGAGTGGAACAAAACACCAGGCATAAGGCCGAGCCTTCCACCCTTTACCAAGTATATAGATGTATTAATTAGCAGATATATATATTGTGATATCCCCAACAAGTAAACATGTTCCAACAAGGAACAACATCTCCATGTTCCAACAAGGAACAAACTTCAGTTTCACCTGCAACTAGCAACGCTATAAGAGGGCTGAGCAAAGCGGTAACATAGCCAAACAACGGTTTGCTAGGAAAGGATGGTTAGAGGCTGACATGGCAATATGGGTGGCATGATATAGCAAGTGGTAGGCATCGCAGCATAGGCATAGCAAAAGAGCGAGCAACTAGCATAGCAAAGATAGAAGTGATTTCGAGGGTATGGTCATCTTGCTCGCAATGTTCTCGAGTTGTCGAAAGCTTGATCCTCGAAAACGTTCTCAACAGGCTCCTCGTTCACGTACTCGTTTCCCGACTCTACCCAAAGCAACAACACAAACAAAGGAACCACAATAAATCACGGTGCAATGCACAATCAACATGATGCAAAACATGACATGATATGCATGATGCGGTATGCAATGCTTATGTATGCGCTCCGGAAGGTAAATGATGAACCAGGCATCAACTTGACAAACCAAGCATGCCACTGGAAAGATGAGATGATTTCGGTTGAAATCGATATAAAGATCACCGGAATCGGATGCACGGTTTGCAAATGGCAAGCAAAACAAGAATGGCGCAAATCTGCCATTAACAGCATGATGCCACTTAGCAAGCAACAAATAATTAAGCTACTGCACCCAAATGTAACAAGAAAGCACATGGCAGTGATCTACACATGATGCTCGACAAAAGATGAGCACTGAGCTACGGCTAGTTCACATCATAACAGGTTCAAACAAGCATGGCAAAAGTGCAATAATAATCAGGCTGGACATGGCAAAAACAGTAACAGGTTGCAATGTTCAGAGCATCAAAACTACATGCTACAGGAACTTAAAATAGCAAAACAATGCATGGCATGAATCTACTCAAAGCATATTTCAAAAGTCCCTTACTGACCATAAGCCAAAAAGGACTAGAAAATATAGTAACACTCATGTCAATATTGAAAGTCTTGTTAACAGATTCAGCAACTTGACATGTCAAAAACTGATAACGAGATGGCATGTTAACAAGCTCAATGCACTCACTACAGAGCCTCAAATGATAAACTAAGCATACATACATCAAGAAGACATGACATAGAAGACATCCATGGCAAGAACACTAACATAGCATATATGGATCAACCACAACAATCTAGGCAAAATTGAATAACACGTATACAATCTGCCAGGAATCATTTGATAGCAAAAGTAGAGCTCGATTGACTCAAGCTATGGCATCCCATAATTGCAAACAAAGGCATGGATGGATAGAGCAAGTCATGCTTTACAAAACACCCTTACTGAAGTATCTCAAATTATGCATAGATCTCTCGGTATCATCAAGCAAACATGGCATCAAAATCAGCTAAAACAGGGCTGAAATCAGCAACATTAGGACACCTACTTTGCATGCTTGTGCTAGTCACCACATAGATCACAAAAATACATGGCATATACCACTGGAAAGATGACATGGCATTTTACAAAACTCATGTAGGACTCAAATTCATAGGGTGCACATATTAATCATAGCAAAAATGACAAAAGTGCAACTCCTGATAAAAATCAGAAACTATCAGCACATTGCCCTCTTCCAACAGCATTTAGGGCATCAAGATGAGCTCAAATGAAAATGATGCAATGGAATGAAATGATCTACTCTTCGAGACGAACATTTTGACATATTATACGCGAAAAATGGATCTACGGATGCGAAGATATAGCAATATGAAAATGCACGAAATTACAAAAGATATTTAGACTTAGTGGAAAAAGAGGGAGAAGAGGTCAACGCTGCACGCGGATCGAGGCCGGATCGGGCCGATCCGATCGAAGGCGGCCGAGCTCGCCGGGAAGGAGGAGGGAGCTCGCCGGGCGGGCGGCGCGGCCGAGGGCGCCGGAGGGCGGCGCCGGCGGCGGGCAAGGCGGCCAGCCAGGCGGCCCGGGGAGGAGCGGCCGGCCTTCGGAGGCGGCGGGCGGCGGCGATGGCCGGCGGGTCGGCCGGAGGCGGCGGAGGGCGGCCGCGAGGTCGCCGAGGCGGCGGAGACGCCGGAGGAGCGGCGGAGGGCATGGAGGCCGGGGCGCGGCGGGGGCCAGGGCGACGGGCGGCCGGCGGGCAGGCAGGCCAGGCCTGGCTCCAGGCGGCGCGGCGGATGGCGGGAGAGGCCACGTGGCGGCTCGGGATTGGGCGAGGGCGGCGGCGCTGAATCCGTGTGACGTGTCCGGTGTGGGCAGCTCTAGGGTTTCGGGAAGGGATGATCCGGATTCGGGAGGTGTTTAAATAGGCATAGAGGGAGCTAGGAGAGTCCAAATGAGGTGTAGTTTTCGCCCACACGATCGTGATCGAACGACGGAGAGCATGGAGGTGACTTAGATGGGTTGTTGGGCTGTTTTGAAGGGGTGTTGGGCTGCAACTTAAAAGAGGCCTCTGCGAAGGTGCGGTTAACCGTTGGAGTACCAAACGAGCTCCAAATGACCCGAAACTTGACCGGTGGTCTCCGGGTGTTATACCAAGGCCACTAGACAAACCTCGGTCCATTTCGAGACGGTTTAATACCCGCACACGGAAAAACGTAAAAGGGCGCGGGGAGATAGGAGTGTCGGATTGCAAAACGGACAACGGAAAAATGCTCGAATCATGAGACGAACAGCGTATGCAAATCGATGCACATGATGACATAATAAAAAATGCATGACACGGACAAAATGCAAAAGGAGAAAACCCAACCACGGAGGGAATATCATATATCAATGCGAAAATGGCAAGAGTCGGAGTTACAAATATGGAAAGTTACTTCGGGGTGTTACAACACTCCACCACTACAAGAGGATCTCGTCCGAGATCTAGGACCGAAAGAACTCCGGATACTCGAGCGGAGGTGATCCTCGCGCTCGGTAGCTTCTCGGTCGGAATGGTGTGACCACTTCACTTTCAGGAATTTGATTGACTTGTTGCGAGTCTTGCGCTCGGTTTCTTCAAGAATAGCAGCGGGGTGCTCATGATAAGAGAGATCTTCTTGAAGGTCAATCTCTTGAAGTTGATAGTGCGTTCAGAGTCTTGGAGCACTTGCGAAGCTGTGACACGTGAAACACATCGTGCACATTTGCGAAGTTGGATGGGAGCTCAAGTTGATAGGCGAGATCGCCTCTTTTCCCAATGATCTTGAAAGGACCCACGTATCTAGGGGCAAGCTTCCTTTGATACCGGGTTGACGAGTACCTTTCATTGGAGACGCGGAGGTAGACATGATCTCCGATTTCAAAAGTCACATCACGGTGCTTATCATCATAATAGCTCTTACGCGCGATTGCGCGGCTTTGAGATTCTCACGAATGACTTGGCACATTTCTTACGCTTCAGTGATCAAGTCATTGCCAAGAAGTTGGCGTTCACATCTCGCACCAATTGAGAGGAGTACGGCACTTTACGCCATAGAGAATTTCGAATGGGGCCTTGCCCGAACTCGCTTGGAAGCTGTTGTTGTAAGAGAACTTCGGCATAAGGAAGACAATCTTCCCACTTCATACCGAAAGAAATGACACAAGCCCCGAGCATATCTTCAAGAATTTGATTTACTCGCTCAACTTGGCCACTTGTTTGAGGATGGAAAGCTGTCTTTGAAACGAATGTTGGTGCCCATGGCCTTCTCGAAAGGACTCCCAAAACTTGGAGGTAAAGATGCTGCCACGGTGCAAGAGATCACTTGTGGAATGCCGTGCAAGGAGACAATCCTCGAGGTGTATAGCTCGCCAACCGAGCTGCGATGATGGATTCTTTGATAGGAAGAAAATGAGCCACTTTAGTAAGCTTGTCAATGACAACGAAGATAGCATCATTTCCACGCTTGGACTTTGGAAAGCCAGTCCGAAGTCCATTTCAATGTGATCAAACTTCCATTCAGGAATAGCAAGAGGTTGAAGGAGACCAGCTGGTCTTTGGTGTTCGCTTTCACTCTTCTGCAGACATCACACTCATTCACGAATTGAGCAATTTCTCGCTTCATTCGAGTCCACCAATATGACTGCTTGAGGTCATGGTACATCTTCGTACTTCCGGATGGATGGATAGAAGCGAATTGTGAGCCTCGTTCATAATGACTTTTCGCAGATCACCCTTAGGAACCACAATCCGGTCCTCAAAGAACAGAGTGTCTTTGTCATCAACGCGAAGCACTTGTACTTGAAATGCCCTTGTCAATACCACGTTTCACTTTCTTCACCATGGTATCCGAAGTTGAGCCTCACGAATCTGATCTTCCAAAGTAGGAGAGACTATGAGGTTGGCAAGAAAGCCTTGAGGAACAACTTGAAGATTCAGCTTGCGGAAAGATTCACGAGATCCGGTGAAAGGGCTTGAGGATTAGGCTGCACGATAAGCTTTCCTGCTCAAAGCATCTGCAATGACATTGGCTTTGCCGGAGTATACTCAATACTTGGGTTGTACTCTTGAATCATTTCGACCCATCGAGTCTGCACTGAGGTTGAGGTTGGGCTGAGTGAAGATGTACTTGAGACTCTTGTGATCGGTGAAAATGTCCACTTTCCTTCCCAACAAGAGATGTCTCCACGTAATCAATGCATGAACAACTGCCGCCAACTCAAGATCATGAGTGGGGTAGTTCTTCTCGTTGGGCTTCAAGCGGCGAGAGGTATAAGCCACAACTCTCTTCTCTTGCATTAACACAGCACCGAGACCTTGAAGAGAAGCATCACGAACACTTCATATGGCTTGGATTCATCGGAGGAGTCGAGCAGGGAGCTGTGACGAGTTTCTCTTTGAGGGTTTTGAAAGCAACGTCACACTCGGAGACCGGACATACTTCACCTGCTTCGGAGGAGGTTGGAAAGAGGCTTTGCAATCTTGGAGAAGTTCTCAACGAATCTTGACAATAGCTTGCAAGACCAAGAAAGCTGCGGAGCTGCTTGACATTCGAGGAGGTTCCCAATTCACAATTGCGGACACCTTCTGGGATCAACAGCGATGCCCTTGGCGAGATGATATGACCAAGATAAAGCACTTCATCAAGCCAGAATTCACATTTGGAGAACTTAGCATAGAATTGGTACTCTCGAGCTTGTCTAGCACCAATCGCAAATGTTTGGCATGATCCTTCTTATTCTTGGAGAAACCAAAATATCATCAAGATAGACCAAGGCGAATTCATTGGTGTAGGGATTGAATATGAAGTTCATCATCCGAGAGAAAGTTGGAGGAGCATTGGCGAGGCGAAAGACATGACGGTATATTCATAAGAACCAAAGCTTGTTCGAATGCTGTCTTGGGAATATCTTGTTCACGAATGCGAATCGATGATACCCCATCGAAGGTCAAGCTTGGAGAACAACGTGGCACCTTTGAGTTGCTCGAAAAGCTCATTGATGTTGGGAAGTGGATACTTGTTCTTGATTGTCTTCTTATTCAATGGGCGGTAATCGGCGCAAAGTCGGTCCGTGCCATCCTTCTTCTCGACAAAAGAACACCACAACCCCAAGGAGATGAACTCGGTCCGATCAAACCCAGACGCTCTTGTTCATCGAGCTGCTTCTTCAATTCCTTCAGCTCATCAGGTCCAAGCTTGTATGGGCGCTGCAAGCGGGTTCGATGCGGGCTCAAGATCGATAACGAACTCAATCGGCGATGAGGAGGCATACCGGAAGCTCTTACGGAAAGACATCTTGGTACTCACAAGCGATGGAATCGAGAGATGGCATTCAATTCGCCCTTCTCATTGAGAGAAAACAACCGAATAGTTTCATCACGAGAGGCATAGATGATCACATCATTAGAAGAATGAGTCAATTGAATTTCCACAGCAGCACAATCAATCTGAGCTTTGTCTTTGATAAAGCCATCCATTCCGAGAATAAGATCAATATCCGAGTCACCAAGGACAACTGGTTTAGCCAAAACCTATAATCGCCCATCTTGATAGAAACATCCGGACATAATTATTAGCTGTCATATGCTTACCCGGGACACAATTGATAAGGAACTAGGCAACTCTTGATAACCAATTCATGCTTAGATGCAAAAGGTCTTGATATGAAACAATGCGATGCACCAGTATCAAATAAGACTTTTGCAGGAATATCATTAACTGAGAGATTACCCAATATCACATCAGAAGATTCCTCTGCTTGAGCTGCATTCATCATATTGACCTTGGCATGATTTGGATTATGCTTGACCACTGCATTGCTGGAAGATTTCACAGGAGGAGGAGGCGGAAGGCGCCTTTGGTTGAAGCACTTGTTCGCATAGTGGCCCTTCTGCTGACACTTGTTGCAAGTGACCTCAAAGAGCGGACGGTGGTAAGGAGCACTTGACCTTGGAGCTTGAGAATTAGACTTGTTCTGATAGCTTGGGTTGGGTGGGTGGGAAGATCCACGGCCACCTGAGTTCTTCTGCTGGTAAGGCTGGCGGAACGGAGGAGGGGGCAGATAAAACTTCTGCTGCTTGGCTGCCACTTGAGAGGACGAGGAGGACTGAACTGCGTCCCTGATTCTCTTCTTAGAAGCCTCGCATTTGAGCTGAGCCGCTTCTTGCTTCAGAGCCATGTTGTAGAAATCATCGTACTTATCTGGCTCAAACAGCACAAGAGGTAATTGCAGATCTTCTCTCAGACCACCTCTGAACTGATAGATCATACTCCTTTCATCGTACATCTTGCTTAGCAAAGCAAGCGAGCTTACGAACTGGATATTGTATTGATAGATGGACAAGGTGCCTTGCTTGAGATTGCGGAACTCCTCACGCTTGCTCTCAACAACACTCTTGAATGTGATGAGCTCGGAGATCACGGCGGAACTCATCCCGTAATGACACGACCTCCTCTGGAATCTTTGTATTGTTGGTACCACTCAGCAGCTTGATCCTTGAGTTGAAGCGATGCAAACTTGACAAAGTCCTCGTGTGCGACATTGCTACAGTCAAAGTGCTTGCAGATGTCCACTAACCAATCATCGGCATCTGTTGCCTCAACACGAAAACCGAAAGACTTGGCTGATTAGCGAAACCCGGTCGAGAGTAGCAAAATGTGGCTGATTGTTGCCTTGACCTTGATTGCCTTGATTGCCTTGCCCTCGAGTGCGTTCTTGCAAGAGCTGCAAAATCATCGAGCATTGGCATTGGTGGCTGCCATGATAGCTTGCCGGGCCTCTGGAGGCGGAGGTGGAGGTGGAGGTGGAGGATTCGATGATCCCCATCATTGCGATCCGGATTGAGCGCGTTGGCGGAGCCATCTGAAGAGGGTGACATCCGTTAGTCCTTTGATAGACAAATGATAAGTAGAATCAGCGGATAGAAATTGCAACATATAGTCTTCACAATAAACATTCAACAAGAATGAACGAATGAATTCCAAAGTTAATCATCACACGTCCAATAAGGTGAGAAGCCACTTAGGTAAAGATATGGAAACAACAACTGACTTAGAAACAAATCGAATATCACAACTGAAAATAAAAGGTTGGCTTCTAGAATGAGCCGGAACAAACACATGATAGAGATTTCGCTCAAAGTGTTCGTGGTGGGGCCCACACGGACACGACGTATAGCGGACGTCACGAATGACTAACAAGACGTCCCCGAATCAGCATAGCCAAGGATTCTTTAAGACGTCTCGCGACCACTGTAAATCGACCGTGAATGGGCGGACCACTAGACGTTGAACCCCAATCTCAAATCATACATCATCCGGAAAGAATATCCTATAAGCTACTAGAATTCCCACCTATAAACTCCGAAACTTTCTGGTTATGCAATCTGGTGTTGGGGATACAGGGACACAAAATATATCACCCAAACTAACAATACCTAGATCCATTTGTATCCATCCGTCAACACATAACCAAGAAATCCTCGAAATCGTGTACCTCGACCTTGAAAAACATCCGTTATGCAAGTCATGGCAATACTCCCTTTTCACAACGATCTTGGGCTATCGGGGTTATCTCACCAACAACTGCACAAAAGAGATTTCGATGTCGGCAAAACTCGTATTCGAATCGCAGCGATAAAATTGTGGCGACAACACCTCGGAGCTCAACTCCCGGGACACCGCCACAACCCTAAATGTCGAGGCACCAAGAACAATGTTCTCGTCACAAAACCATCGGAACGATTCCAAGATACCCACGTGATCCTAAAAAAATTTTTTAGTGAAATTTGAGGAGAGAAGAGTCAAAACTCTACGTCAGGATACCTCACCAGAAGGTCGAAGGGACTGGGAAGCAAAAAGAATTCCTATCTCTCCGATATATAATTCCTAAATGACTCAAAACATTTTCCATTCTAGACTCAACAACGGCAGCAAACAATCAAGTAGGGGGCTCCTAAGTCGGGAAGGCTCTGATACCAACTTAGTAGCCCCGATGCGGCTATATCTCCCACGTGTCGAGGCACGACTTAGAGGCATAACCGCATTGAAAGCAATGTCGCAAGTGAGGTAATCTTCACACAACCCATGTAATAATTAAGGGAAAGATACATAGTTGGCTTACAATCGCCACGTCACACAAGACATAATTAAACATACATCATTGAGTACACTCAAGGTCCGACTACGGAACCAAAATAGAAGAAGATACCCCAAATGCTAACACAGATCCCGAATCGTCCCAACTGGGCACCACTATCGATCATCTGGAAAAGACACATAGTAACGACCACGTTCCTCGTCGAACTCCCACTTGAGCTCGGTGGAATCACCTGCACCGCCTCATCGGAACCTGCAACTGTTTTGAAGTATCCGTGAGTCACGGGGACTCAGCAATCTCACACCAGCGAGATCAAGACTATTTAAGCTAATAGGAAGGACAAGGAAGTAAATTGGAGCTGCAGCAGCGACTAGCATATATGGTGGCTACTTAGCAAAGAGAGCGAGGAGAGAAGCAAAGCGCGGTCGTGAAACTAATAGCGATCCGAAGTGATCCTGAACTACTTCGTCGACATAACTCCAACACCGTGTTCACTTCCGGACTCCGCCGAGAAGAGACCATCACGGTTACACACGCGATTGATGTGTATTTTATTTGAGGTCAACTTGGGTTTTCTACAACCGACATTAACAAATTCCCATCTGCCTCATAACATGGGCACGGCTTTGAAAGATATTACCTGCGGGGTGTCCCAACTTAGCCCATTATAAGCTCTCACGGTCAATGAAGGATTATTCCTTCTACCGGAAGACCCGATCAATCTCGGAATCCCGGACTACAAGACATTTCGACAGCAATAACACAAGACCAGCAAAGCCGCCCGATTGTGCGACAAATCCCGATAGGAGCTGAACATAACTCGTTCTCGGGGCACATCCGGATGAGCAGTCCATACAACTAAAACCAAACCTCAAGTTGCCTTGAGGGGCGCTGCACAAGACACTCTAGTTGGGCCAGCACTTTCGAAGGAGCACCGGTCCGGGGTTTAAAATAAAGATGACCCTCGGGCTCGCGAAACCCGGGAAAAGGCTTAGGTGGCAAATGGTAAAACCAAAGTTGGGCCTTCTTTGGACGAGTCTTATTCAAAGCGAACTGTCAAGGGGTCCCATAAATCACCCAACCGTGTAAGGAACATAAAATCAAGGAACATAACACGGTATGACGAAACTAGGGTGGCAAGAGTGGAACAAAACACTGGCATAAGGCCGAGCCTTCCACCCTTTACCAAGTATATAGATGTATTAATTAGCAGATATATATATTGTGATATCCCCAACAAGTAAACATGTTCCAACAAGGAACAACATCTCCATGTTCAACAAGGAACAAACTTCATTTCACTGCAACTAGCAGCGCTATAAGAGGGCTGAGCAAAGCGGTAACATAGCCAAACAACGGTTTGCTAGGAAAGGATGGTTAGAGGCTGACATGGCAATATGGGTGGCATGATATAGCAAGTGGTAGGCATCGCAGCATAGGCATAGCAAAAGAGCGAGCAACTAGCATAGCAAAGATAGAAGTGATTTCGAGGGTATGGTCATCTTGCTCGCAATGTTCTCGAGTTGTCGAAAGCTTGATCCTCGGCGTTCTCAACAGGCTCCTCGTTCACGTACTCGTTTCCCGACTCTACCCAAAGCAACAACACAAACAAAGGAACCACAATAAATCACGGTGCAATGCACAATCAACATGATGCAAAACATGACATGATATGCATGATGCGGTATGCAATGCTTATGTGCGCTCCGGAAGGTAAATAAGGAACCAGGCATCAACTTGACAAACCAAGCATGCCACTGGAAAGATGAGATGATTTCGGTTGAAATCGATATAAAGATCACCGGAATCGGATGCACGGTTTGCAAATGGCAAGCAAAACAAGAATGGCGCAAATCTGCCATTAACAGCATGATGCCACTTAGCAAGCAACAAATAATTAAGCTACTGCACCCAAATGTAACAAGAAAGCACATGGCAGTGATCTACACATGATGCTCGACAAAAGATGAGCACTGATCTACGGCTAGTTCACATCATAACAGGTTCAAACAAGCATGGCAAAAGTGCAATAATAATCAGGCTGGACATGGCAAAAACAGTAACAGGTTGCAATGTTCAGAGCATCAAAACTACATGCTACAGGAACTTAAAATAGCAAAACAAGGCATGGCATGAATCTACTCAAAGCATATTTCAAAAGTCCCTTACTGACCATAAGCCAAAAGGACTAGAAAATATAGTAACACTCATGTCAATATTGAAAGTCTTGTTAACAGATTCAGCAACTTGACATGTCAAAACTGATAACGAGATGGCATGTTAACAAGCTCAATGCACTCACTACAGAGCCTCAAATGATAAACTAAGCATACATACATCAAGAATACATGACATAGAAGACATCCATGGCAAGAACACTAACATAGCATATATGGATCAACCACAACAATCTAGGCAAAATTGAATAACACGTATACAATCTGCCAGGAATCATTTGATAGCAAAAGTAGAGCTCGATTGACTCAAGCTATGGCATCCCATAATTGCAAACAAAGGTATGGATGGATAGAGCAAGTCATGCTTTACAAAACACCCTTACTGAAGTATCTCAAATTATGCATAGATCTCTCGGTATCATCAAGCAAACATGGCATCAAAATCAGCTAAAACAGGGCTGAAATCAGCAACATTAGGACACCTACTTTGCATGCTTGTGCTAGTCACCACATAGATCACAAAAATACATGGCATATACCACTGGAAAGATGACATGGCATTTTACAAAACTCATGTAGGACTCAAATTCATAGGGTGCACATATTAATCATAGCAAAAATGACAAAAGTGCAACTCCTGATAAAAATCAGAAACTATCAGCACATTGCCCTCTTCCAACAGCATTTAGGGCATCAAGATGAGCTCAAATGAAAATGATGCAATGGAATGAAATGATCTACTCTTCGAGTCGAACATTTTGTCATATTATACGCGAAAAATGGATCTACGGATGCGAAGATATAGCAATATGAAAAATGCACGAAATTACAAAAGATATTTAGACTTAGTGGAAAAAGAGGAGAAGAGGTCAACGCTGACGCGGATCGAGGCCGGATCGGGCCGATCCGATCAGCGCGGGCGGCCGAGAGCTCGCTTGAAGGAGGAGGAGCTTCGGGCGGGCGCGGCGGCCGGAGGGCGCCGGAGGGCGGCGCGCCGGCGGCGGCTGGGCAGCGCGGCGGCGGCCTTCAGGAGAGAGGCCGGCGGCCGGCGAGAGAGGCGGCGCGGCGGCGATGGCGGGCGGGGGGTCGGCGGAGGCGGCGGAGGGCGGCCGCGGAGGTCGCCGAGGCGGCGGAGACGCCGAGGCCATGGCGGAGGAGGGCAGCATGGAGGCCGAGGCGGGCGACCGGGCGACGGCGGCGCGCATGGTCAAGCGGGCCAGCGCCACTGGGCCAGGCCGGGCGGCGCGTGGTGGCGGAGAGGCCACGTGGCGGCTCGGGATTGGGCGAGGGGCGGCGAAAATGTCCGGCACGTGCGGACGTGTCCGGCAGCCATGTGAAGCAGTTTTCTAGGGTTTCGGGAAGGGATGATCCGGATTCGGGGGAGGTGTTTAAATAGGCATAGAGGGAGCTAGGAGAGTCCAAATGAGGTGTAGTTTTCCACACGATCGTGATCGAACGACGGAGAGCATGGAGGTGACTTAGATGGGTTGTTGGGCTGTTTTGAAGGGTGTTGGGCTGCAACTTAAAAGAGGCCTCTGCGAAGGTGCGGTTAACTGTTGGAGTACCAAACGAGCTCCAAATGACCCGAAACTTGACGGTGGTCTCCGGTGTTATACCAAGGCCACTAGACAAACCTCGGTCCATTTCGAGACGGTTTAATACCCGCACACGGAAAAAGCGTAAAAGGGCCACGGGGAGATAGGAGTGTCGGATTGCAAAAGCGGACAACGGAAAAATGCTCGGAATCATGAGACGAACAGCGTATGCAAATGCGATGCACATGATGACATAATAAAAATGCATGACACGGACAAAATGCAAAAAGGAGAAAAACCCAACCACGGAGGGAATATCATATATCAATGCCGAAAATGGCAAGAGTCGGAGTTACAAATATGGAAAGTTACTTCCGGGGTGTTACAACTTGTATATTGTTGATTTCTCTACAGGACCACAACCAGCCGTGTGTCTACTTGCAAAAGCTTCAGAAGGCTGGCTATGGCATCGGCGACTTGGTCACGCAGGCATGAGGAATTTACTGCACTTGCGAAGAAGAAGCATGTCATTGGCATTGAAAATGTCAAATTCCTCAAGGATCACTTATGCGAGCTGTGAAGTCGGAAAAATGACCAAGGCCAAGCATCCAGCAAAGACTATCATGACCACTACTCGTCCCTTCGAATTGCTTCACATGGACCTCTTTGGTCCCAATCATTACTCAGTTGTCGTTAATGATGCATTTCTATATGGCTTTGTTATTGTTGATGATTACTCTCGTTACACATGGGTACACATTGTTACTTACGAAAATCAAGTGCGTGAAGTCTTCAAGCGATTTTCCTCGAGGGCTTCAACTAACATTGGTGTGAAGATCAAACACATCAGAGTGACAATGGAACTGAGTTCAAGAATTCGGTCTTGATACCTATCTTGATGAACTTGGTATTACTCATGAGTTATCTGCTCCTTATACTCCTCAGCAAAATGGCGTCGTGGAGCGCAAGAACAGAACTCTTGTTGAAATGGCTTGCACTATGCTTGATGAATACAAAACATCCAATGCTTTTGGATTGATGCAATTGATCTGCGTGCCACATCATCAGCAGTATATCTTCACAAATTCTTCAAAAAGACGCCTATGAACTCCTCACGACAAGAAACCCAATGTAAGTTATTTCAAAGTCTTGATTGCAAAATGCTGGATTAGAGATCCTCATCACAATTCTAAATTTGCAAAAAGCACATGAAGGTTTTATGCTTGGTTACGGAAAGGACTCGCACACCTCTGAGTCTTCAACATCGCTCTTCACAAGATTGTTGACCTTTGTAGATGTGCGGTTCGATGAAACTAATGGCTGCAAAGAGAGCACCTACCTTCTGTGTTAGATGAACCAGCACCGAGGATTCAATCAAGTTCAAGGCAACCGAGGATGTCATTCCTCTTGAAGAAACTGCTGAAGAATTCATTCTGTCAGACGCCAAGAACGTCGAGTGATGCACTGAAGATAATCTTTGAAGACAATGGTGCCGAGGAAAATGATCAAATTCCTCTCGACAACCAGCTCATCCTCGCGTTGCAAAAGAAGTGCAAGTGGAGAAGATCATCGATGACATTAAAGCGCGGGTCCTCTCACACGCTCAAAAGCTTCACATTTATCTAAATTACTGTGGGCATTATGCTTTCGTCTCTATCACAGAGCCCACTAAGGTAGATGAAGCATTTACGGAGCCGAGTGGATTCAGGCTATGCAAGAAGAATTACATCAGTTCGAGCTCAACAATGTCCAGGAACTGGTCAAACGTCCGGATCCTCGCAAGCATAATATCATTGGCACAAAGTGGATCTACCGCAACAAGCAAGATGAAAATGGTCTTGTGGTGAGGAATAAGGCACGACTAGTAGCTCAAGGCTACACACAGGTTGAAGGAATTGATTTCGATGAAACTTTTGCACTGTTGCTAGACTTGAGTCTATTCGCATATTACTACGCCTATGCTAACCATCACAATATCACTTTATATCAAATGGATGTGAAAAGTGCATTCCTCAATGGTAAGCTTGAGGAAGAAGTATATGTTGCTCAACCCCGGTTTTGAAGATCCAAAGAATCGACAAAGTCTTGAGACTCAATAAGGCCCTCTATGGCCTCAAGCAAGCCCCTCGAGCGTGGTATGATACATTGAAGGAATTCTTCGTGAAGAATGGCTTCACACCGTTCACTCGACCCTACTCTCTTTACTAAATCTTATGATGCTGAACTGTTTGTGTGCCAAATATATGTTGATGATATTATCTTTGGCTGTCTTGACCAACGTTATAGTGATGAATTTGCCTATATGATGAGTGAAGAATATCAAATGTCTATGATGGGAGAGTTGAAATTCTTCTTAGGTCTTCAAATTAAATCAACAACACAATGGCTTATTCATATCTCAGAGAAATACCTCAAAGATGTCTGAAGAAATTCGGCATGCAAGATTGCAAAGCGTCAAAATTCCTATGCCCGAAATGGCCATCTATGCAATCGATGAAAATGGTATTGACTTGATCACAAGGTATACCGCTCCATGATTGGTTCCTTATTGTACTTATGTGCATCTAGGCCAGATATAATGCTTAGTGTTTGCATGTGTGCCCGATTTCAAGCTACACCAAGGAATCACACCATAAGGCTGTGAAGCATATTCTTCATTATCTAGCTCACACACCAACACTAGGATTATGGTACCCCAAGGGTTCTACTTTTGATCTCATTGGATATTCGACTCGACTATCTTTGGTGATCGTGTGGACCGCAAGTCAACATCGGCACTTGTCATTTCCTCGGACGATCTTTGGTGCATTGGTCCTCGAAGAAACGAATCTGCGTATCGCTTCATCTCTGCAGCTAAATACATTGTTGCTGGCTCGTGTTGTGCTCAATTGCTATGGATGAAGCAAACTCTCAAGGACTACGGCATCAACGTGAAGAATGTGCCTCTCTCTTCGTGACAATGAGAGTGCCATCAAGATTGCTCACAACCCAGTTCAACACTCGAAGACAAAGCACATTCAAATTCGTCATCATTTTCTTCGTGATCATGTGTTGAAGGAGACATCTCCATCGAGCATGTGAAGATCAAGAACAGCTAGCTGATATCTTCACTAAGCCCTTGGATGAGAAGAGATTTAGCAAGTTGCGGTGTGAGCTAAATATCTTAGAATCTTGAGCGTTCTTTGAAAAGGACACACATCCTAACACTTATGCAAAATTGATGACTTAGATGTGCAACACATGAAGAAACGTTTTCTTCAATCAATGAAGAATAACACTCTTAGTGTGAAGAAATTAATGAAGAATTTGATTCTCGTAATCCTCGACAATTGTATGCGGTGTCTGAAATCATCATTCTTATCTGGTGGGTCACGCCACCACCAAGTTGAAAATCTTCAATTTGAGTTTTCCTCGGTGAAATTCTTCGTTTTTCAAATTCTTCAACTTTGCAAAATCTTCACTGCTTTCCGTCGTCTTTCTTCATTGGCTATATATATATATGGGTTTATGTCCTCTACAGCATTCACTTATGGCTATTTCTTCAAGTCGCTTTTTCTGCTAAGTGAATGTGGTCGGACCCTTCCCCCTCTATGCTATACTCAACCCAATCTATTCACAAATTCTTCATGTGCGTTCTATTTTGAAACTCGTTCAAAATCTTCACTGTGTCCTTGACAGCTGAAGAAATTGAGAACGGAACTTTACAACTGATCTTATCCAAACTTTCGGTTTTGCCGCTCAAACCGTTCCGCATCCCACGATGCATTATTTTACTCACCCACAATCGTACACGATCTCCACTACACAGTACGTGGATGACACATGTCGTGAGAAGGGAAATGGTCAGGGGCACGTTCGTCCTAAATCTTCGGGCGATCCGTTTTTCACCGTGTCTATAAATATCCCTCTCCCCTTCCTCACTTCTTTTCCTCCGCTCGACCCCTCTCTCCCGCTCGAGCTCCTCAAACCCTAGCGCCGCCGCTACTCCATCGTCGCCGGTGAGGAAGAGCTTCACTGCCTCGACCTCGTCGCCGACGTACTCGCGCCGACCTCGGAAATCCTCACTCCGCCGCCGCCGTAGCTGTCTTCCTCCGCCAAGTTAGGGCGTGGAAGATCTGAACTGACGAACTTCCCAACTGTTCTTCTCAGTTCGTCGTATTCTTCACTTCGGGTAATTAAAAGTTACTTTTATTACTCGCTTTGATTCTCAAACCTTCCTGAAAATCTTCAAAGGTGTTCATTCTTCAAATCTTCACACATATGAACACCTCAAACAAAATATGCTCTTGATTCGTTTCTCTAAGCAATGATTTTCTTCAAGATTCCTCAATTGTGTGGATCCTCGATCTGTACAACTCTGGAACCTAAGACAAAGAACGCTTAGTGAAATTCTTCAAGGCTCATCTAGTCAAAATCCTCAAAACTTGTTCTTTTTGAAAAACCTTCTGAGAACGCATATGACCTCTCCAAATTCCTCGCAACTATACTCTGTTCACAGGTACACATGTCCGCTGCTGAATCACTTGGTTCTCATCAACTTAACTCATTTGCAGCGTTCCTCGAAGAAAAACTGCATACTTCTTGAGAGAACTCAATTGTTCAAATTCCTGAATCAAGAACATGGCGGCGGTAAGAAGCCACGAAAGGAGGAAAGAAACCCGAGGTTATGACTGTGTTTGAAATCCACGAGGAAATCTATGCTGACTATCACTTTTTGATGAAGAAAACAAAATCAACGCAAGGTGCGTATTCAGAAGATTGAACGGAGATGGGCACGGGAATGGAGGGAGTACAGATATGTGACTCCAAAATACATGAATAAATTCGCTCTCAATCCTCCATGCCCAAGAGCTCCATTGGCACCTGGCCAAGTAGCTGATCCCACAAGCATCAAACGTGGTGAGGACTTTCTTGATGAATGGACTAAGCGCCAAGCTAAATTGGCAAAACAAGCCAAGGAGGCAGTGAAGAAATTCAATGAGGATTCTACCACTGCTACTGCTACTGAGGCCTCGGTCAAACCGAGGAAATCCATGCCAAAGAAGCCTGCTCATAAGCCAAGTGCTTCACCATCAGCGCCCTCACGGCCAAGTTCCTCAGCAGCACCCTCAAAGCAAATTCCTCACACTGCTGCTGCTCCACCAAAGTCCTCAACAGCTTCACAAAGTCTTGAGTTCTGTGCACTGCTACATGTCAAAGGACTGCTGGCTTCTCAATTGCCTCGAGCGTTTACGCAAGTTCTCGGCAGCTCCCATTTCATCATCTGCCCGACTCATTTGAAGACCAAAGCAACAGTGGGCGAGGTCCTCGCCAAGCCCAACGAAGAAACAGGTTGCATTCCATGTGCCTTCGATGATGAAGCGTCGATGATGAACTTATGGAAATCATCGAGACCGTCAAGAAAAGGCCGCTAGAGCCAAAGGCACATCTGTACCCTTCGCTGTTGATCGAAGAAAGTCCTCGACTATATTGATCTACGCACAAGGATCCCAATACCCCTATGCCTCGACTTTAATCGACACTGGACAAAGTCATATGTTGACTCACTTCATCGCTGAAGAAAATGGAAGTTTGAGAAGGCAAGGAAATCAAAAGGCTCAATACTGAAGGAGAAGTTCTGAAGAAAAACATTGTCAAGATGACGGTGAGGAGCTTCTCAAGGTCCAGACGAAATTCAAGACCTCAAAGCAAAACTTTGATTCCTATTATGCTGATTGGCAAGGAGCCAAGGTCGATTCGTCAATCGACGAAGAAATTCACAAATGTTGCTGCCCGATGCAACATGAAATTTCTCAGTGAAGCCTCACCAGCAGATCGAAGAACATGCCAAGACCACCGATGACGTTCAAGCTGCTGATGAAAATGCTAGTTCGGGGTTGATGATCCCATTCCACCACCGAAGAAATTGCCGGGGCATCCACTAGTGGTGCGCTGAAGAAACCGATCAAGTCGAGGCAACTACATCGGTTGTGCTCAAGAAAATCAACCAAATTCCTCAGCTCCTCCTGCGCCAACTCCAACTCCAATTCTTCCATCGCCTCGATGTGAAGAAACCAAGGCTGCAGAACGAGCTGCTGTGAAGAAAAGGAAAGCATCAGCTGTGTCAAATTCTTCGGATGCGAAGAAAATGAAGCCTATGACCAGCTCATTCAAAAATCCAATTGATGTTGTTCCTATTTCCTCCATGCCATCAAAGGGCGTTGTTCCTTTTAGAGAAGACTATGAGATCTCAATCGGATCTGATGAAGAACATCATTCTGCTGCTTCGTCAGAGCAGATTGATGAAGAAATTGAAGTGGACGCAATCCCTTCAACCCCAGTCATTTCCTCACCTATGCCTCAGTTCACAGCTGAAGAGGCTGGTGTTGAGGAAATTGAAGATGATGATGTGGATATAGGATGCACCACACCGGTGATGAATCATGACTTTTGGGAAAGTCTGCATCCCAATACTCCTCTCTTCACCCCGCTCCAACAGATTCCTCAGTCCCCTGCACAAACAGTCCAAATGGACTCAAGAAACTCAACCCACTTGCTCAGCATGAAGAAATTCCAGCCACTAGTGCTGATGAACTCCTCTCACTGACCCTCGGTACTTTTGTTGAGGAAGAAGAAATTCCTCACTGAAGAACTGAACTTGCGATTCACGAGGTGGTGATGCAACTCATCGACACCCCTCCCCAAGCAAAAGAATCCGTTATCAAGCAAACAAAAGTTCAAGGCTGATGATTTCTTTGCCGAGCACGATTCTTCATCGACTATAATCCATATGATTACGCTCGCATTAGGAAGAGGCGTTTACGGACTGCCACCAAGCCAACTTCTATTCCTCGGTGCTCTTCAACAAGGATAAAGTCTTGATCATGCTCATATTCCTCATGTGGACATGGAGTCGCTGCCAGATTTGAGCCAGTCCTCGGTGTTCTTCACGACGCAGACTTCTGAATTTCTGACCGATATCTGTGGATGGAATGAAGAACTAATTCTTCAATTCTATGCAACGCTGCACATCACGGAGATGTTGAAGACGTGAACTCATGGGTATTAGGCCGATGTCTGAAAATACTCACTACAAGGCACCAAAGAATCGAATTGCTTCGTGCTCTACCACTCAGTCCTCCACTTGATGGTGCTCGTTGTATCTACAACGAACCGAACTTTCAAATCACTATATGCAAGTCTTGATGAAGCCTTTGAAGCCAAGGCAGGCCCCAAGAACCAAATTCCTCGTCAAGGAATTATTGTATGTGCCTCGGACTGTCTATCGAATTCACGAAGACAATGAGTCCTATCAAAGGCCACGACTCGAATGATGAAGAAGTCGTTGGCATCATGAAGAATATGCTTTTCAACATCATCCATGGCGTTCCGTCAACTTCCATGATTTCTTCATGAGGACTCGCAAACATTGCTATGTCACCATTTGAGCTGAAGCCTTATGCGCCTTGGATAATGAGATTCATCAGGACAAGGTCTTCACTCAATTACAAAGCTGATACTCTAAACCACTGCAGCTACTTGCCCCCGATTGATGTCCTCAAACGGACATTTACCTCAGCTGATGACAAGGGAAGGCTACTGCTGTGATCGATGAAGGCATTCATCCATTGGATGGACAGTTTAGCAAAGCAGCATCCTACTCCACCAATGATGACTCGCCACACATGACTCGCCGCAAATACCTCAGTCAAGCAAAGTCCTCAAGCTACTGCACCCAGGGTGATGACTGATCGTGAGTTACTCCTCAGTCTTCATCAGAAGGTTGATCGTAATCATAAATGGGTTAAGCGTCAATTTGGTTCATTTCTTCACAACATGACCTCAACAAACAATGCAGTGAAGAAAAACCACTACTACCTCCATGAAACCTTCAAACGCACCTGGGCTGTTCTTTCACATGTCTACAAATCTTGTAAGAACCGACGTCAATGGGACTCAAGGAAGAATTTGACTGGTCTGCACCTCCTCCGAAGAAATACAAGAAGGTCAAAGTTCCTTCCTTGGTGGCCACTGATGAAAATGAAGACTTGGACGACACCGCGGCAGGTCCTACTGCAACAACCGACCCCAACAACGCTGGCGCTCCTTCTTCAACTTGAAATTCTTCAGGAGCGTTAGTCCTCAGTTTCAATCCTTTTGGTCATTTGATGACAAAGGGGGGGAAATTTGAGCTAGTCTTCAAGCGGGTCTAGTTTATTGCCTATATACAGTAATTTATTCTTGTTAAGTTACAACTCTCGTTCTTCTGAAACTTTTATTGGATTGAGTTGTAATCTTAAACCCGATGGTGCTTTGATACTTTTGATGCATTATGCTCTTGCACTATGCTCTGATTCTCTTGAGCTCCTTGAAAATCTTCATAGCAAATCTATTTGAGCTCTGATACTCTTGATGCGTTATTGTGCATGCTTATTCCTCATTAATGTTATCGCACGCATGCTGAATAACATCAAGCACCATATTTCATCAAGCGTCATGGTCTAGAGCGTCCAAGAGGAATTGTGGATCCGAGTGACCAAGTCTGTGAAGGTTTGGAAGTCGCATGAAGACTTACCATGAGTGATTGGACGAGGTCTGTGTGACCTTAGTTCAAGGAGAATACGGTGAGGACTTGGTGTCCTGAGCTGCGTGCTCAGCGACTGGGTGTCCGGGACTGTGTGTCCTCGAGTTTAAATACTCAGCCGCTCCAACCAGACGTACAACTGAGATAGCAGTTGGAATTGGTCTACCAAATCATTGTCTTCACCAACCTTACTGGTTCTATTTCCTCAACCCTTTCATTTCCTCATTACTGTGTTGAGTGTTTTGTTCATATCTGTGTTTGAAGACTTTGACTGAAGACTTTCTCAATTTCCTCAGTTCAATTTCTTCAGTCTGTTTGTCTTCATCTTGTGTTATCCTATGATTACGCTTTCTGTACTCTGTGCTAGTCTTCATTTCATCATGATGACCATGCGTGTATTCTGTTATGCTTACTTCTGAGTACTTATTCCGCTGCAAGCAGTTCTTCGCTACGGAATTTCCTCACCGGCAAATTCCTTAGTGAAGAATTCATAAAAATCGCCTATTCACCCCCCCTCTAGTCGATATAACGCACTTTCAGGCGCCTCCCACGATCACAGGTAATGATGGTTTTCCTTGCATGTCGCAGGGACTTGTCAAGTCGAGCAGTTGCCGAGGCAGCATGGGGAAGCGAAGACGCCCACGTCCAATCAACCGCCACGCGTCGACCGAGGTCGTAGGCTTTTGGGGCCCGTGGCGCTCTGAACTTGACCCTTGGCTTCGCCGTGAAGCCAAGCCCGAGCGCGCCTTGGGCCCGGGGGCTAATGTCGGCGTTCTGGGAACGGGGGTCCCCAGACTTGCCTGCCTGCGGCCCACGGCATGGCTAAGCTGCGGGCCGTAAGGCCCATATTCATCAACAAGGCATCCAAGACCTTCGCAAGGGTCCAAGCCTCGCGAGGCGGACGACGCAACACCTCCTCTGGAGTGGCCTAGCCAGGCAGGCTCACGAGGAGCGGAGATATCAAGGCGGGGCAAACCTCACGAGGCACTCGTGATGTGAGCCATGACGAATGGCGCCAGGCGGGTGCCAGGCGGGCGCCAGTGCGCACATCGTCCTCATTTCCTCTCTCGTGTTAAGGAGGCAAGTGCAGACGAAGAGTACCGAGGCATCAGGCAAAGGTTGCCATATTGGTGCAACAAGACCAAGACCAGGAGGACGGCAAGGCGGAGGTCATCGTGGAGCCCAAGACGGCGTCACCCCAGGGCTTTTCGCAGGCGAAGACTGCTTTTGTCAGGATAGCTTGTACTAGCTGTCCCCCTTCAAATTTGCCCGCCGTTGTTGGCTCCCTTCCCGCTCAACATTTGGGAAGAGGACCAGGGCCTCTATAAATAGGACTAGCCACCACAGTAGTGGGGGAGAGAGCAGTCATCGACTCCTCACACCACAAGTTCATACGCACAAGAACACCTCAACCTCAGGAGGCTGTTCTTCTCTTGTACTGTTCATCATCAGCCCAAGAGGAAATCCACCACCACCACACTAGAGTAGGGTATTACACCACAACGGTGGCCCGAACCAGTATAAACCCCGTGTCCCATTCTGTGTTGTGAGTTCGTCGAGTTCGTCCGCAAGATCTTAGCGAGCTTGAGCATAGATCGGTAGCAAGGAAAACTTCGCGCGCACCCAAGTGTTCGAACCTTAAGGGTTTGCCGGAACACCACATCCGACAAAAGTGTCTTGGCATCTTGTATTCACCTAGCATCGTTCTTGCCATCTCGATAAGGGTACGATTTTTCCTATCAACAACTCCATTTTTTTGAGGTGTGTACGTAGTCGAGAACTCATGTGAGATACCTTCTTCGTCAAGAAAAGTATCCACATTGGCGTTCTTGAACTCCTTTCCGTTATCGCTCCGAACCTTCTTGATATTCACCTCAAATTGATTTTGGGCCTTCCTAGTGAAGTTCTTGAAGATCTTTTGTACGTGTGATTTTTCATCGAGGAAAAACACCCACGTAAATCTAGAAAAATCATCAACTATGACCTAGCTGAAAGGGTTACCACCAAGGCTCCTGTAAGCATTGGGACCGAAGAAATCCATATGAAGTAGCTCAAGTGGTCTCCTTGTGGTCATGATGTTCTTCACGGGATGACTTCCTGCAAGTTGTTTTCCTACTTGGCAAGCACTACAAAGTCTATCCTTGTCAAATATAACGTATTTAACACCAAGAATATGATCTCATTTAACAAGTTTACCAAGATTTCACATGCCAAAGTGTCCTAGCCGTATATGTGTAGCGACCCGACCCAAATGGATCGAAGTCTCTGTGCTTACGTGTCATCCCTGGATCGGTATGCTGACACACACAGTACTCGAGGAATTATAACAGAGTTCAATCACACACTTTATTACATCGAGATCCTCAAAAGAGTACTTATTACAATAATATGGCCAAAGGCCATCTAAAACAAAATAACTGTGGAAGCATTGAAGGTAAATGAGTCCATCCAACTCCACGGCAAACTGAGTGCAGAACAACGACCTATCGCATCTTTAATCCTCGTCAGAAAAGTCTGCAACATGAGACGTTGCAGCCGTGTAGGTCAGCACATGGAATATGCTGGCGATTTCACACCTTAGAATAATAAAAAAACTATCTCTATATGCAAATTTAGCTGGTGGAGGCTCTAAGTTAAATTTTGCATAAAGCCAATTTACCCTACAACAAAGGAATAAATTTTATTAACTACTAAATTAAAATGCCATATTGAGAAGGTTCCTCCAACTCAATCCCAAAATTCCCAAGTTATTAGTAACCCAATAATTTGATTAAAAAGAGTGATGAGATCAACAAATAATTCAATTCTAGATACTCAAGTTGTCCATAACCGGGGACATGGCTAATCATGATTAGTTTGTACACTCTGCTGAGGTTTGCGCACTTTTCCCCCACAAGACTCGACCACCTCCATGATCGAAAGATCGAGACATAGCCTTTCAGAAGCGTTTGCCCTTAACCCTGGGTAGACCGGTACACCTACTTTCCCCTACATCAGCTAGTCTACCACGGAAAGAGGTCACACAACTTACTCAACTATGCCAGAGCCCATAATGGCTTGTGGCTGCACACGGAAGTTTCTAGGCATGAAATATCTTATGATCCCTTTGAGCCTGGGTGGCGGACCTAGGGTAATCACACGGGTACTCCGGGATTCCCCTTGGGCAAGCACTGGTTTCTCCAGGTGCCCCAAACAATCCACCCAGATGTGTATTAAAGTTGCCACCTTAGGTTATCCCAAAATTATTAACTCTCGCAACTTGCATGGATCACACACACCAATCCCCATCTACGAGCATGGCTAAGCAATATATGATATAACGAATATTCCCGGGGTGATCAAAGGTCATAGGTTCCTACCACATGAACTACATAGCATAACCACATGTTCCCAATCCTACTCATGCAATCTTTGAGGGTGAGGCTAATGCATAGTAAAACTGGGTATTGGAAATTATGATCGAAGTGTGAACTTGCCTTGCTGACGTTCGTTGAACTGTAAGTAGCAAGCTTCGCACTCCGGATGATCTAGCGTAAGCAAGCAATAACATACATAAGCATACAAGCAAAGATCCAAAAAGAAAACAAATGAAAGACTTCGAAAAACTCCAAAACATCCTAATAAAGTTTCTGTACAGAACGTAATTTTTATAGTAGCAAAAAAATATGTGTGTTTGGGTTTAACAGAAAGTACACGTTACGAGCTTCGATTCGCAAAAAGAATCACCTAAAACGGAGTTACGAAACTCGAGATACGGCCTAACGAAGTTTGAATTCAGATCTGTTTGAATTCAAAATTTAAAATTTTAAAAAATATTTTTCTTTTGGTTCTCTGGATAGAGGGGATTTCTATGAAATAGTAGGAAAAAGAATCAACTAAATCGGATCTATAGACTAAAAGATGTACAAGAAACAAGAATTGGTATAGAATCTGAGATTGCAAAAAATCTTTGGAAAAAGGAGAAAAATTTGGCACAGGTGTTCACGGACTTGTCGCCGCGACGAGGAAGAAGGCGGCTCCGTGTGTTTTGGCGAAGGGCGATGCGGGACGGTGTAGAGGATTTATGAGTTGAACCACTTGCACAAGTTATGGTGGTAGATTGCTTCTGTACACACGGTGAGAGGTCGCGAATTTGCGAACTCCATGAGCAATTGGAGAGGTTAGAGAGGGAAAAACTCCGAAGGAGAGGGCTTGGACGAGGCGAGAGGGGATCCTGTGGGTGCTTTATATAGGGCAAGGGACGTCTAGAGTTGGGTGGGGCAAGATGTGTTAATGGTTGCAGTTTCAAGTGCTCATGGTGGCCATTATGGTCGTCTTTGAGGCGCACCAGGGGATGGGAGGGGTCGAGGGAGGCGAGGGGGTTCCGTTCAGAGGCGTTTTGGAGTGGGGAAGAGGAAGGGGAGAGGTGGGGCGCTAGGGTGGAAGTGATGCATGGGTGCTCTCTATACATGTTTCTGTAACGACGAGAGGAGGAAGAAGATAGCGCATGGGCTAAAAGATATGGGCCTTAGTTGGTCTATGGCTGCGAGGATTCTTTTTTTTTAACAGAAACACTGTGGCACTGAAAATACAAATAAAATAAAGTCTAGAAATGCCAGAAAAATTCACATAAATATATGGTCTTATATATGACCTTGTGAACATTTATCCGGTCTAAAATGCAAATTTTTAAAAATAAACATTTTTGCTAAACTAATAAAATAAATTGCAAATAAAACCCAACAAATATATTTTGATTCCAAATTCAAATTGCAATATTTTCCTTGTGTTTTTGAAGACGTCATTTTATCTTCTCTCTTTATTTTATTTTCGAAATAGTGGAAATAAATTTTTTGGTGAAATCAAATTTGATCCATATCCCAACTTTGAAATTCTCAAAAATGGTTTTAGGGAAACTTCCAACTCTCTCTTTTGGTCCTTGAGTTGCTCAAAGTTCCTTGGATCAAAAAAATCAAATAAAACAAATGGGGCAAAAATGCATAAATCATGGATGCATATGAATGATCTATTTATAAACATCTAAATTGAAAATTGGGATGTTACAATATGCCATAACCAACCTTTAGAAGATTTTTCAATAAGACATGTACGAGGTTGGGCTCTCTTAGTGAAGTCAACAATGTATAGGTCACCTCTACGGATGGCGGTAAAGACCATATTATAATTATCTTGACGAAACACTTGGCAACCTACTTTGGTAAATAGAACATTGTAACCAAAGTCAGCTAGTCTATATACCGAAAGAAGATTGTATCCAAGAGATTCAACAAGCATAACATTTTGAATGGAGCTATCATTGGATATGGCCACCTTACCAAGGGCAAGTACCTTACCCTTGGAGTTGTCTCCAAAAGTCACATACTTGCGTGGACCATCATTCTTAGCAAGCTCACAAAGCATGTCTCTATCTCCAGTCATGTGATCAGTGCATCCACTATCAAGAATCCATTGCTTTCCTCCGACCATGTAATCTCGAAGATTTGCCATGATACTAAGATTTCTCATAGTCTTCTCATATTCGATGTCAAACTCTTCATCCCCGTCATAATAGACATGTTCAACGTTGTCATCATCAACATGTATATGATCATCACCTAGGGCAATTGTAACATCCCAAATTTTGGAATGTTAATATAATTAATTGAATTGTTTGTTTGTTTGCTTGAGTGAATTAAACTTGAGTGAAATTTGAACCTTTTCAAAAACTTTTGAATGAGAGGGAATAAAATGACTTTCCCCTTCTCCGGTAAATTCAAATTCATCCTATTAAAATCAATGAGAGAAGATGACATGACTTCTTCAACTATAAAGAATTTGAACGGAGTTTTGCAATTTAATTCTTTCAAATATTTGCACTTGCTTCTCTATTTTTCTTCCCCGAGAAATACCCCAAAAATAAATTCTTGCAAGCAAGAAAGAGCGGAGGAAAATGACCCTCCAAAATCAGGGGCATTTTTGAAAATATTTGAGCCAAGAAAAACCAAAGTTTTATTTAAAATTATTTGCAAAAAGAAATAAAGCCTTTAGGGATTTTCTGAAAACATTTTTTTAGTTTTTATTTTGGCCGTGGAATAATGCTCATCATCTACATTTTATTTTTCGATAATTTTAGTATATAAGAACTCTTTATTCGAATTGATTTGATTTCCTTTTATTGTTTTAGTTTCCTAATTTTAAAAATAGGAATGGAATCGTTTTATTAGGAAAAACCTGCTGGCCCATTAAGCACTTTCCTATTCTAGCCCAACAAGAGATCATCTCCTTCCTCTCTTTCCTCTCACGTTCTGAAGCTTTCCATATCCATGGAGACAGAAACTCCACCTTCCCGATCTCCTCGTCTTTCCATCCTAGCGCCTCCCGAGACCGCCTATAAAACCCCCTCCGTCTCCTCGTTCCATTTTTCCCATCACCACGCCCTCTCCCTGCCCGTAGCCTTCTCGCCACCGTCCTCCTTTTCCTACCTAGAAACGCTCACCAGGAGCCCGACGCCAGGAGTGAGCAGCACCTGAGGGCGCCCAGCGCCACCTCCCCAAGCGCCGACCCCCTCCTCCGCCACCCCCACCTCGCCAAGCGACCTCGCCCCCTCGCCGAGCAGCCCTCCACATCGCCGTCTCCTTCCTGCCATCTCTGCCTCACGTCTGGTAACTCCGTTTTCGTTTTCAGATTTATTTCCATAACAGATTTAGTTCCGTTCTTGTTTAGCTTATAACTTTTGATCTAGAAGTCCAATGATGCTGATTCTTTTATGTTAGATCATAATTTTCTTGTAGTTTCAAAAATATATAATTTGTCTATGTTTGGATTTATAAAATTGAGTTAGATCAGATTTGAATTAAAGCTTGTTTTGCTTATTCCGGGAGTTTAAAATAGATTTTATTTGATTCTTTTTCTACTGATCACTAGTGATCATATTTACCAGTGGTAAAAACTTCAAAATTGTTTGAGTATTTTAGCTTATTGTTTCATGTAAAACAAATTCTGTTTTAGTTCTATTCAATTATAGCTACTTCTTTTCTATAGTTGTTTTTTAAATTATTTTATTTTATATTTCAGAAAGTTTATGTTTGGTTTCTATTAGTTAAACAGTAGGTGTTCAACAAGTTTTTATATTTATTTTTATTTTGTTATCGTGAAATCAATTCAAGTTCGCTAATAACTTGCAATGGATTTCTCTGTTTTAACTCCCAATTGAAAATACTTTCAAAATAGATTTATGAAAAAATACTTTATTTTTTTTTGTCTTAACTAAATTTATATTTTATTCTCTGTTATTTTAGTGTTTTATTTTCCGTTAGACAAAACTATTTTTGTGAATGTTGTAGAAGAAGACTCCTAGTTTTATTTGAAGTTCCTTGATTCTTATTCGCTCTCTCTTTTGTTTTGATTGTTAGTGTGAGTGCTTATGTGAATGATATGTTTGTTATATAGATTTCATCGAGAGTGACGAGTAGTCTATCAAGTTTTTCTTGAGAACGATAATTCTTCTTCGTCAACATCACCGAGCAAGTTCACTTTGACGATGTTTCCATACCTATGTTTTATTGCATTTAGTGGCACCATTGCAACCACCCCTCAGTAGTGTTATTGAATCCTTGTAGTTGAGTAGTATGCATGAGGTAGGAACCCATCACCCTGTTACCAAGCCCGGGACGTTATTTATTTCAATGCTACGCTATAGTAGACGGGGTTTGGTATGAGTGCTCAGGAGTGGTGTGAGAATGGAGGATTCTACGTCAATGACGACAACTCCATGATGGAATCTGCAAGGACTGCATCTTCAAGGCCTCAAGACTTCAAGACTCAAGACAAGAATTCAATACACACTCTTGGGTGAAGGATTTTGGACGGCACCTGGAGAAACCAGTGGTTGGCGGGATGCATGGAGAAGCGCCATGACATCTTGCGGAAAGCTTCACCCAGACTCAAAGAGACGGAAGAATACTTCATGCCCGAAGCTTACCCGCAACCGCAAGTCATTATGGGCTCGCTTGGTTGACCTTAGTTGTGACTCTGGCTGGGGCGGTACTAGCAGATGTAGAACTACGGTAGGATGGGTTGAGTACGGACGGTGGTCGAGGAACTCTTTGGAAGACCATGTTTGGTCATCTTGTTCTCAAACACTCAAGTGCGAGAACGTAAAGATAGGGATCGAATCTTGCGGGTAAAGTGTACAAACCTCTGCAGAGGGTTAAAACCTAATCGATTAGCCGTGTCCCGATTACGGACAATTTGAGCAGCTGGACTGGATCTATCTCGGAACTCTCAACCGGATTGATAACTTAATTGTGGGCAACATATGATGATTTTGGGTTATGAGACATCGGTTGGCGGAACCATGTCATGATAGAAAACTCCATAGTACAGACTTCATTCCTTTGATGTAGGTAAAATAAAACCAGCTTTTACGCAAACAAAATTCAGATCTGATTGCCATAAAGCCATATTGCATATAGTATAGGTTTTGTCATCTGTTTTCTCATATTGTGATCTTGCGGTACATTCAATGTCTTGACCTACACGGCTGCAACGTATCATGTTGCGAGATACTTTCCTCGACAGTAAGAGTTATGATATAGGGTTACGGTCTACACTCAACCCGCCGATGGCGTTGATGGGACTCCACACCCGCTTGATTGTTTCAGCTGAGTATTATGAGGTATATATCAGTTTTACGTTATTTATGCATGTGATTGCACTTTGATATATACATTGATGTACTGTGTGTGCTAGCATACTGATCCAGGGATGGCATAGTAACACAGAGGCTTGACCGTCTGAGGTCGGGTCGCTACAGAAATGGTATCAGAGCACATGTTGACTGTAGGACGTGAACCTAGAAACCGGAAAGCCCTAGGACAGGAAATTTCTAAAACTTTATTTTCAAAAATACTCTTACTTCTCATCTTTTCATATTTTATCAAATAGACACTCTCACCTCAAATAGTTAGAATATACCGCTTTTCCCTTTTGATCACATGAAGAATCAACTGAAGCCGCTCCAAGAAGGACAAGATATCGGATAACTGATGGCCTCTTCAAAGTAACCAGGATTTCACCATGCATTAGAAGAGTTGAAGCTGCAACAGTTGAAGACTCTGAAGACTTGAAGAATCTGAAGAATTATTCGACCTTTAGAAGACCAAACCCCTGTTACACACCTACGTTAGATGCGATGATTTGTGAGCTGTCATTTGTTTGATGTTTTTCCGACAGCCCCAAAAATAAAACCTGTTTCTTCAAAAACTAATGTTTGTATTGTGTGTATATCCCTCCCCACCTCTCTCTCATCTCACCCTAAAACCCTTGAACCCCGTAGATGATGAATGAAGTTGGACTGATATTCTCTCGATCAAGACTCAGCCCGAGGCGAGAGCTATGGATGCGAGAACATGGAAAATCACTTGGAGCAATTTGGTTTCAAGGAAGTATGAGGTTCAATATGCTCTTCAATACCTTCTGAAAGTGCTGCAACCTGGTGGAACATGCACCAAGCCATCAGGATTTAATGGAGCAAGAACTTGGGAGGAATTCAAGAAGACACTGTTGAAATCACGTCTTATCCGGAAGCACAATGATGCACCAAGAAGTAAACCTTGTGCTGCAAGATTTATGGAGAAATAGGACACACCGGAGGAACACAAAGATGGATGCCCTCATTGTGAGGAGAAACACCCACCGAGGAATGCCCAACTAGTCGGGTGACTTGCTTCCTGTGTGAAGGAACCACCCACTACCCGTGCAAAGGTCACATTTACTCCACGGTGCAACAAACTATTCGAACCGGGAAGATGGAATGAAAGAAGCCCTCAAGGAAGATCTAGAAGAACCAAGATGATCGAAAGTGTTGAAGACCTGGATGGAGAAGGTCTCAACAGATTTTACTCAATGCCTACTATTCATGTGGAGAAGAAGGACATTTTCACAAGATTGCACCAAGGAAAGAAAGGAGTATCCAGGATATTTCCGACAATGAAGTGAAGTTTGACCCCGGAGATAGAAACTCTGATCATTACAGAGAAATCCAGGAAGAGAAAAGGAAGGCAACCCGAGAACAACAAAATTTTTGCAGAGAAGGACCTAAGCCATATCACCTGTTACAGATGCAAGGATTTAGGTCATTACGCTAGTAAATGCCCAGAAAAGAAGCCAAGAATCCAAGGAGCCCGCATCATCACAAAGAAGCCCCGAGACATGTCGGAAGTCATTTGTTTTCGCTGCAAGGAGGCAGGACATTATGCTATTAAATGTCCCGACAAGATGAAAGCTAGAGTTGAGTAGTTGGAATTTTGATATGGATACTAAGAGTAATAGAAAGCAATTTCATTTTCATGAGCTCAATGAGTTGAGTTATGTAATAGATTACCCTGAGATTGTAATAGTTCATGACTCAATAAAGTTGTAATGCCACATGCTGAAAAGCTTTAAGGAGTTGTGATGCATGAATTTGGATATTGGAAATTGAGTTTGAAGTTTTGATACGAATGTGTGCCCCGGGAGATATGCACCTTATTCTGAGCACATTTTGTTTTACAACTGCAGATGACAACCCTTTACGAGCCTTTCCTTAAAGGTCCGAAACCATCATGACCACGACAAGTGATCATGATTACCCAAGATCTGAAGGACATGATGAAGCATATTCACCTTGAAGGAGATGCAGTCTACAAAGGCTACCCTTCATGCATAAGGGAGTGGAACTTTGGTATGTGGAGGTACACCTCCACCATTTGAAAGGAGTTTGCCCAAAATGATGGGGCAGTACTTTTTCATTTCACGTGTGCCACAAGCAACTTTCTTGATGTTGTTCGTGAAGCAGCCATGGAAGCCATCGCGGATCGAGAAATACTTGAAGCAAGACTCCGTTATACTCAGGAATACCTAAGCGAAGCACATGCAGAGATGATGGAGGTGAAGCTCAAGGCCACCACAATGAAACAGAAGATTGAAGAATTCAAGGCACATGTCGCACAATTCCAGTGGGACTGAAGAATCCTCGAGGAGGATAAATGAATAAAGTTGGAAGTAATGCCTGACCATACCAAATCATGTGGGTGGCAGCATTTGTAACAAAGTACTTTTTGGAATTTGAATTTACGAAAATGGTTAAGGATGTAATGAAAGATTGGTATGAAAATAATGAGATTTTATGGATAAACTTGTGCATTCTTTTGGTCATAGTACTCTGTAAAGCCACAAGATCAATGAAGAAAGAAATGTGTTATTCATGACGGTCCATAGAAGGAAGCTGAACAAAATAAGTTGGAGTTTTGTTTTGATATGATGGTATGAAGAAACAGAGTACTCTGGATTCAAAGGAGGTGTAACAAGAGAGTTACTCAAGGATGATTTAAAGCTGCACTAGTCTTTGAAGTGGGCCATAACCCACGTGCCCGTGGATTTTGAGAAGGAACAGTTGTAACCTGGATAAAGGAATACACTTGGAAGAAGCAGTGATCAAATCAGCATACGTTTCGTAGGAGATTACGCAAAAACCTAAGAGTGGTGAAGTAACGATAGATGTTTTGCTTGGCTTGCAGAAACCATGGATTTACTCGAACCCAGTTCGAGAACAGGAGAAATTCTGCAATGCTTGTGAGTATGCCCAAGTGTTAGAATACGTGATTCACTGTTTACGTATGTGGTAATGATTCAAGTACGGGATGGATTGGCCCCCATACCGAAGACTTCTATCATGAACTATCATATGTTGATGGAAAATCAGAGAGACTTGACAACCTTTGAAGAGTGTCGACGCTATAAGCCCTAAAACCATAGAATGGTAGGACGATGGAACCCCTTTACGAACAACCGATGCCAATCGTAGGTTATACGGTGAAGTTCAACCTGCACCCATTTTCTGCAGGAGAAAACCATAAATTGTAGACCACCATGAGTGTTTGATAGTTGTTTAGAATGGACACAGACCCATCAGCTAAGAAGATCCGGTCTCGGACGAACTTCAACTTTGACGAACCGACCCAAGCTTTTGAGGAAAACTCTATGCTTCTGACAGAAGAGCTTTAATGAAGGAGCTATTGTAAGATATGTGAAGAGACATACATTGTCAGCCCTCCCGAGGAAGTATCTGAGTTTATTGGAACCATGACCTTGTTTTTAAGTATGGTAGCACCCCTGACCTTTCTGACCAAAACATTTGCTAGAAGACCCCCAACCCCTAACCTCTTTCTTGCTAGCCTTTTGAATCTCGAGGACTAGATTCATTTTAAGTAATAGTAGGTTTGTAACATCCCAAATTTTGGAATGTTAATATAATTAATTGAATTGTTTGTTTGTTTGCTTGAGTGAATTAAACTTGAGTGAAATTTGAACCTTTTCAAAAACTTTTGAATGAGAGGAATAAAATGACTTTCCCTTCTCGGTAAATTCAAATTCATCCTATTAAAATCAATGAGAGAAGATGACATGACTTCTTCAACTATAAAGAATTTGAGCGGAGTTTTGCAATTTAATTCTTTCAAATATTTGCACTTACTTCTCTATTTTTCTTCCCAGAAATACCCCAAAAATAAATTCTTGCAAGCAAGAAAGAGCGGAGAAAATGACCCTCCAAAATCAAGGGCATTTTGAAAATATTTGAGCCAAGAAAACCAAAGTTTTATTTAAAATTATTTGCAAAAGAAATAAAGCCTTTAGGGATTTTCTGAAAAACATTTTTTAGTTTTTATTTTGGCCGTGGAATAATGCTCATCATCTACATTTTATTTTTCTGATAATTTTAGTATATAAGAACTCTTTATTCGAATTGATTTGATTTCCTTTTTATTGTTTTAGTTTCCTAATTTTAAAAATAGGAATGGAATCGTTTTATTAGGAAAAACCTGCTGGCCCATTAAGCACTTTCCTATTCTAGCCCAACAAGAGATCATCTCCTTCCTCTGTTTCCTCTCACGTTACTGAAGCTTTCCATATCAATGGAGACAGAAACTCCACCTTCCCGATCTCCTCGTCTTTCCATCCCAGCGCCTCCCGAGACCGCCTATAAAACCCCTCCGCCTTCTCGCTCCATTTTCCCATCACCACGCCTCCCTGCCCGTAGCCTTCTCGCCACCGTCCTCCTTTTCCTGCCTAGAACGCTCACCAGAGCCCGACGCCAGAGTGAGCAGCACCTGAGGCGCCCAGCCCACCTCCCAAGCGCCGACCCCTCCTCCGCCACCCCCACCTCGCCGGCGACCTCGCCCCCTCGCCGAGCAGCCTCCACATCGCCGCCTCCTTCCTGCCATCTCTGCCTCACGTACAGGTAACTCCGTTTTCGTTTTCAGATTTATTTCCGTAACAGATTTTGTTCCGTTCTTGTTTAGCTTATAACTTTTGATCTAGAAGTCCAATGATGCTGATTCTTTTGTGTTAGATCACAATTTTCTTGTAGTTTCCAAAATATGTAATTTGTCTATGTTTGGATTTATAAAATTGAGTTAGATCAGATTTGAATTAAAGCTTGTTTTGCTTATTCCGGGAGTTTAAAATAGATTTTTATTTGATTCTTTTTCTACTGATCACTAGTGATCATATTTACCAGTGGTAAAAACTTCAAAATTGTTTGAGTATTTTAGCTTATTGTTTCATGTAAAACAAATTCTGTTTTAGTTCTATTCAATTATAGCTACTTCTTTTCTATAGTTGTTTTTTAAATTATTTTATATTATATTTCAGAAAGTTTATGTTTGGTTTCTATTAGTTAAACAGTAGGTGTTCAACAAGTTTTTATATTTATTTTATTTTGTTATCGTGAAATCAATTCAAGTTCGCTAATAACTTGCAATGGATTTCTACTGTTTTAACTCCCAATTGAAAATACTTTCAAAATAGCTTTATGAAAAAATACTTTATTTTTTTTTGTCTTAACTAAATTTATATTTTATTCTCTGTTATTTTAGTGTTTTATTTTCCGTTAGACAAAACTATTTTTGTGAATGTTGTAGAAGAAGACTCCTAGTTTTATTTGAAGTTCCTTGATTCTTATTCGCTCTCTCTTTTGTTTTGATTGTTAGTGTGAGTGCTTATGTGAATGATATGTTTGTTATATAGATTTCATCGAGAGTGACGAGTAGTCTATCAAGTTTTTCTTGAGAACGATAATTCTTCTTCGTCAACATCACCGAGCAAGTTCACTTTGACCATGTTTCCATACCTATGTTTTATTGCATTTAGTGGCACCATTGCAACCACCCCTCAAAGAGTGTTATTTAATCCTTGTAGTTGAGTAGTATGCATGAGGTAGGAACCCATCACCCTGTTACCAAGCCCGGGACATTATTTATTTCAATGCTACGCTATAGTAGACGGGGTTTGGTATGAGTGCTCAGGAGTGGTGTGAGAATGGAGGATTCTACGTCAATGACGATAACTCCATGATGGAATCTGCAAGGACTGCATCTTCAAGGCCTCAAGACTTCAAGACTCAAGACAAGAATTCAATACACACTCTTGGGTGAAGGATTTGTTGACGGGCACCTGGAGAAACCAGTGGTTGGCGGGATGCATGGAGAAGCGCCATGACATCTTGCGGAAAGCTTCACCCAGACTCAAAGAGACGGAAGAATACTTCATGCCCTAAGCTTACCCGTGCAACCGCAAGTCATTATGGGCTCGCTTGGTTGACCTTAGTTGTGACTCTGGCTGGGACGGTACTAGCGATGTAGAACTACGGTAGGATGGGTTGAGTACCGGACGGTGGTCGAGGAACTCTTTGGAAGACCATGTTTGGTCATCTTGTTCTCAAACACTCAAGTGCGAGAACGTAAAGATAGGGATCGAATCTTGCGGGTAAAGTGTACAAACCTCTGCAGAGGGTTAAAACCTAATCGATTAGCCATGTCCCGATTACGGACAATTTGAGCAATGGACTGGATCTATCTCGAACTCTCAACACTTTGGATTGATAACTTAATTGTGGGCAACATATGATGATTTTGGGTTATGAGACATCGGTTGGCGGAACCATGTCATGATAGAAAACTCCATAGTACAGACTTCATTCCTTTGATGTAGGTAAAATAAAACCAGCTTTTACGCAAACAAAATTCAGATACAGTGCCATAAAGCCATATTGCATATAGTATAGGTTTTGTCATCTATTTTCTCATATTGTGATCTTGCCGGTACATTCAATGTACTGACCTACACGGCTGCAACGCATCATGTTGCAGATACTTTCCTCGACGAGTAAGAGTTACGATATAGGGTTACGGTCTACACTCAACCTGCCGATGGCGTTGATGGGACTCCACACCCGTTTGATTGTTTCCGCTGAGTATTATGAGGTATATATCAGTTTTACGTTATTTATGCATGTGATTGCACTTTGATATATACATTGATGTATTGTGTGTGCCAGCATACTGATCCAGGGATGGCATAGTAACACAGAGGCTTGACAGTCTGAGGTCGGGTCGCTACAGCAATGGATTCATTAGTTCCATGATTATGACAATGTTCAAGATTAGGAATTCTAATGGCTTCTATTATGATATAGCTAATGGTTCTAACATCACCTTTAGCACGCACGAGGTTAAACAATCATCAAATTTAGGATCACTCGGCCTCATCTTATGAAAATCAATAGTTTTATGAAGGATCTCATCAAGGTTCTTTATTGAGTAACTGGGACAGCGCATTTCCAAGTCCATCCGCAAAGTATAGGCACACACAAAGTTTTGCATACGGACAAGCACAATTTTAGGTAATCCTCGAATGATAAGATTGACGGTTCTAAGATTATGAAGCATGTCAATTTCTTCTTCATGAGTGGGGTGCAAGGGATCAATAGGAGGCACATAAGGGCTATGAATATATTTGCTCAAATTAAATTCATCAAAGATATCAAGCATTTCATTCGTCCAAGAATTATAATACTCTCCATCAAGAATAGGCACTCTACATCTAAGACTCCCCAACATAGACACATCCATCTTCCTTCAATGGTGATTAAACCAAGGCAATGAAGACAAAAGCTCTGATACCAATTGTAGGATCGAGAAGATAGGTCTAGAGGGGGTGAATAGACACTTAACAAACCAAAGGTGCAATTTTTAGTTTTCTTGAAGTTTAGGCAGATTTTGACAGTAGTTAAGATACAACCAACACTTTCTACACATGCATATCTAGAGATAGAGCAGCGGAAATAATGCAACATGCAAATGTGCGGAAATTAAAGGGGTAGAGATGGGAAGATCAAAGCAATGAAGACACATTGATTTTTTGGCATTGTTCTGATAGGTGGTGCTATCGTACGTCCATGTTGATGGAGACTTCAACCCATGGAAGGTAATGGTTGCGCGAGTCCGCAAAGGGCTCCACCCACGAAGGGTCCATGAAGAAGCAATCTTGTCTATTCCATCATGGCTTACGTCCATGAAGGACTAGTCTCACTCAGGGTAGATCTTCACGAAGTAGGCGGTCTCCTTACCTTTACAAACTCCTTGGTTCAACTCAACATGATCTTGGAGGCTCCTAAGTGACACCTAACCAATCTAGGAGACACCACACTTCAAAAGGTAATAAAGGGTGTTGTTGATGATGAACTCATTACTCTTGTGCTTCAAATGATAGTCTCCTCAACACTCAATCACTCTCTCAAAGATTTGGCTTGGGTAGGAGAAGGGTTAGAATGGAAAGCAACTCTGGGGAGGCTAGAAATCAAGGTTCAAATGGTTGGATTCAATGCCTTGATCTCAACACATGAGTAGGTGGTTTTCTCTCAGAAAATGAATGGTGGAAGTGTAGTTTCGTTCTGATGGCTCTCTCTTCGAGTGAGTGGGGTGGAGGGGTATAAATAGCCTTCACCAAGAGTCCAACCGTTACAACCTTTTGACTCAACTCGATGACACTGGAACAAAAATTTCGGTGTGTGTAAAAGATTCGAACATTGGGTGTCTCGGTGAGACCAAATGGAACAACTCGATGAAACCGATGTGTGATGACCTAAGCGAGACCTCATTTCGGTAGTTCCGACCAAACCAACTCGGTAATTCCGAAAAGGTGTGAAAGGGTTACAGAAACTTGGTCACCTCATTTCGGTGGGACCGAACGTCATCTTGGTAGGACCATTTTGTTAGGGTTTGGCTGTGGATCTGTCTAGGATCAACTTGGTGGGTCCGAGTATATAAGATTCGATGGGACCGAGTTGGATTTTTAGGGTTTGGACAAATAGGATTTGGAGAAAATGGTTGAGGGTTTTGGAGCAATATCTTCAAGCACTTGAGCAACTAAGTCATGATCAAAACCTCATCTCCTTTTAATAGTATTGGCTTTCCTATGAACTCAATGTTATCTTGGATCACTTAACGAAAAATGTAGAGGATTGAAGCTTTTGCCAATCCATGTCCTTAGTATTTTGAAGGGGTCCACAATCACCTATCCTTGTCATGCCAATGTTTAACTTTTCTGAAATACACTAGATGAAAATGTTAGTCCAATAATATGTATGTTGACATGAATTACCAAAACCATCAAGGGAGCAACCGTGGAGTATCGAGACCTGTTTATGAAGGTGTGTACATGCTTGTAGGCTACATTGAAGGATATTTTTACCCAACATGAATTGGCCTTCCTACGGCTACGTTATACAATCTCCACATGATACTTGTATTCGTGCATCTCAATTATACTCAATTATACAGAGGCCAGATGTAATGCTTAAACCTTTTAAGTAATAAAACATCCTTTATCAAAAAATGTATGCAATGATCGTGTGCAATTTACATCATCGGTTGAAGCAAAAATGCTCGAGGTGATGTATAATACACTATTGGGTGATGTAAAACTACTTTTGTGTGACAAAGATACGTCACCTATTGAAGATGCTCTAAGAACCATAAAGTTTTTTTTTAGGCAAACCATAAAGATAACCAATGGGGATGCCATGGAGCCCCGCGTAGTCCTTCCAAAATGGGCTGGTTATGTAAAGTCCCCGCATAGTCCTGGTTATGAAAATCCAACAGTCATGATAAATGCATGGAAGTTTACACACGCATTATGCGCTTACAATTATCTCTCGGGTAGAGCAGTATCAATTAACCTCACCAGATCCTCAGGTCCACGAATTTCACGCATAAAAAAAGTAATGCGATCAACAACATTACAATAAGATTTCAAACAGGTCGCCGACAAACAGCCTTTCTGATTTAAATACCTCACTTTGTACAAAATTCTTTGCCCCCTACGAATGCATTCATACGCCTCGGACAATGTCATCCATAGCCTTCTGAAGCCATCGTCTTTTAATATTTTTGTAACATCTGACATAGCACTCCGATTTCCTTCCGAGATAACAGAAAGATTCTCAATACTGAAAGCCTCTGCAGAAATCATTTTAGATGCAACTTCCCGAATTTGCATAAGGTTATACACATAATGGTGAGTGGCTTCTGGTGAATTGACTTTAGCATCCTCGGGCTCTTGGACATGGTAAAGCTCAATTACATTGGCCAAAACAAACCGTGTGATAAAAATGAAGAAATCATAGAAGTTCATGCCTGAAAAAAGAAAAACAACAGCATGTTAGCAGAGAAGGTAAACACGCCATTTGATTGTTCAGGTGATTAATCCACACATTAGAATCTTACCTGTATTTGCTGCCAAGTTGCGTTGACAAAGCGCCTCAAAATTATCACATATATCGCGGATGTCTTCAATATACTCTTTTGCAACTTTGTGGTCTTCATGAAGCAAGTTCCACTGTGAATTTGTACTCTTTAGCAAGAATTATGTTAGTCTGTGAAATTAACTTGACATATACACGTCTACTCACCACCCAATGAAGGTTGTAGGCATTGAACCAATTATGGTTGATAGATATAGTATCCTCCTGCAGTAAATGGGGGAGGAGCAAAAGAAATAAGCAGCTTGCAGTTCACAAA
The DNA here is from genome assembly GCA_021605205.1 of Aegilops longissima. Classification (NCBI taxonomy): domain Eukaryota; kingdom Viridiplantae; phylum Streptophyta; class Magnoliopsida; order Poales; family Poaceae; genus Aegilops; species Aegilops longissima. Next base: position 264,069,943 of record CM038678.1, on the reverse strand, counting down.
TGTTGATTAGAAAGCAATAGAATGTAAAACAGAGGAGGTGTAAGAATAATACGAGTCATTGCATTGATATATTAAAGGTCACCCAGAGCAAGCTACACCAATGTTACTGATACGTGCTCCTAACATGATGTCAATAAATTAGTTAATAAGAGCATATGGTCGTTCATGATGTCAACAGTCACTCGTTTCACGATTTTTAATGTCACATGGGACAGATTCATATGATTGAAGCTCTTTTGGTACAAGTTAAGAATATCAAGTTATAACAAGGAATAACTGCACCAGTTCCAGCTATGCAGGGCGTATCTGGTAGAAACCACGTCTAAAATAGCAGAATCAGAAATTCCCAAGTGGATCAAAATGTGATGATATCTCTTTTTGACAAAGGGTGGATTTTATTTGCTCAAAATGGAGCATCAAAAGGATACAGAACATATTGAGCACACACCCGGCCTCTGTATAGGTAGGATGCAAGCTATGCATGGCTAGGAAAAAAGAAAACCTAAAGCAATCCGATCCCTGATCGGCAAACTACAGAAATTGCCATATCCGCACCAACCATCTCATGACACCACATGGACGACGAGATTCTTCAACGGTAACGCCTTCAAGAAGGGAGCGACGCTGAAGTGCCGTCGTCACCGGATCCAACCATCAAAGGTCAGATCTAGGTTTTCACCCTGAAGAACCCATCCGAGCTTATCCGAGCAACGCCTTCAACAAGGTAACGACATAAAACATCGTCATTGCCAGGTATATCCATCACAGAGACCTAGGCGTTCGCCCCGGAACTCGATGCCGGGTGCTTGCGTAGCACCTCCATTGACGTCACTTATGTGTTGTCGCCACCACTTTTCCGCGGTCCCAGCGGCTGCGCCGCTGCCGCACAACCATCCCTCTGCGTCAAGTCGTCATCTATAGTTTGCATCTCCTTACTGAGGTCAGCCACCGGGTTTGGAGAGATGAACCCTCATGAATACCTTTCAATGGGCATCACAATCCGCAACGAGTCCGCCGCCGCAGGTCATAGTAGTCGCCAAGGACCAACTCTAACAGCGGAAGACACCATTGCTGACTACCACCTCACCGGAGAGAGCCCTACCCAGGCCCGTCGGTCCAGAGGCCGATGTGGTCGAAGCCGGAGCACGAATGGCAGATTAACATTGTCCACGCAAAGAGTAGCTGCCGCTAGCCGCAAGATCGACACCACGGACCTCCATCGCCGCAGCCTAGCCGCCTTTGGGCCAGCAGTCTCGGGAGCATCAGATCTCGGCGGAGGATGTTAGACAAAATTGCTCCCTGGCCATGTTGCCTCGCGCTGCGTCGCCCGAGAACATTGCCGCTTCAGATCAGTCGCTGCCTCGTGCACGCCAGCCACCAGCCATCCACCATGAATTAAGGCCACCCCACTGCCGCCGACCCATGCCAGCCGCCCGCCGAAGCACGCCTTGCACCAGCTCCGCAGTCTCCCATAGAATCCAGCCAAGGAACCCAGCCGCCATGGCCGTACAGGCCCCATGCCGGGAGAAAGAAGGCGAGCCAGGAGAACGCCCCGCCACCGCCGTCCTCGGACCCGCCCGGCTTCGCCGGCAGGGCCTCAAGCGGCAGCGAGGCAGGAGGGGCGCCGGGAGGACGGCTGTGGCAACGCGATGGATGGCCTCCCGTGTAGCCAGGAGACGACGCGGGGGCAATCCACTATTCTCCGACAAATGTGATGACATATACCATAATACCAAGACAGATTGCTTACACTGGATGACTGAAAGGAGTGAGAGTAAATGTAGAATTAAGCATAACTACCCAATAACCCAAGGATGTGTCAACTGCTTTTAGTGTCCAAATGTTAGCAACCCGGATCTGATCCAATGATCAGGATTTCTACTTCTCGCACTCATATGCTTAAGGTTGTTCTCATTTGCCATACAGATGTAATCCAATAAGGATATATATCAGCTTGCATAACATAGCAAGTTAGCAAGTTAGTAACATTGAACCTTACATATTAAATAACAAATGCATAAACACTCTGTGAAGATGGAAACATTTACCAGATTATAGACTTGGTGGTACCACCCACTGGGCACAAAAATGATTTCATTCTGCTCTTGGATACACTCTATCCATTCAGCCTACAAAAGAAGCTTAATAACATGAGTACACGCCGTGGTTACTACCAAGACGCACAGGGGGTCGGAGGGGGTACCTTATTGAATTCAGGAAACTGCTTTTCAGAAACATCTTCATTTATGTCATAAACCGATGATCGTAGGTTCCTACAAATTACTGATTGAGTAACAACGCAAAGTATTACGACTAGAACAAATAGACAGCCCAGAGTTGACAAAGTGTCATCAAATGCCAAGGTAACCTCAATTGGCATACAGAAATCAATTACCAAGAAACTGTACTGAAAAATTACGCCAACACAAATACCCAAAATCAATTCATTCTTAAAACAAGTTAGACAACAGATGCCACGAAACCCTTGAAACAGAAATAAGGTCATACGCTTTAGAACTTAACATCCATCTGGAATGACCCAGCTGAGGCTGTTAAACTCCGACCGGAAGTTGTGACTATTAATTGAATGTACAAGGTCGTTATTTGCAAAATAAATTACCCTTGTTTTAATTTAAGTTTCTTTTGTTGAAAAACAAATATATGATAAACCATAAGAGTAGGCATAAGTTGCATGAAAAACAAACAAGCATATAATACACCATTACCTTTGTATAGAGGGCCAACAAACTCGTAATTCATAATATTGCTGATCAGAGACAACTCAACCAAGTAAAGAGTGAGTTGCCATCATTGCACTATGTAGCATCACAGAACACAGAAGAAAAAAATTGGAGTCACTAGTATTTCTAACTTCTGAGTTAATCAGCTAATGAGGAACAGGGTCCAGGAGTATGCAGTGAATTAGTTTTCCTCTTATTGGCAGCTCGAAATCTCATGGAGGTTATGTGTTCTGTTCATGTCTGATGTTAATTCCATGTCGGAATAGCCCCATACAATATAATGCATAAGGAGTGCCCAGGTTAAAATTACCTGTCAAATATAAGATGACTCTGCGATGGTGCCAGAAAGAGCCATAGTTTTCTCCCACACACATTTGCTGACCAGCTGTATGACCTAAAAACATCAGCATGAAGAGGGGTCCAAGATCCTAAACATCAAATCACAGTTATAATTATGAGTGATGATACATTCACCTGTAACATAGGATAGCTTACAGAAGCACAGAATCCCAATTTCATAAAGCATGGAATAGAACAGGATTTAAAAAAATAGAAGTTACCTTTTGCTCCAATGTAAACAAATCGATAGTCAGCACAGTTTACTTCATTTTTGTAGTTGGCAATGTCAGAATCTCTATGCATGGGATGACTGTCAAGATACATGTTGAGCCAATCATCGACGAAGAACGGTGGTGTGGTGTATGCGACATAATCAGGGTACTCCTGGAAGATCAAGACAAGATGCAATATAACCACATAGAGCAGAAGATGAAATGTCAGCTTCAAGAAAGAAAAGGGTAGGATGAATTCAAATGTTTGAGATAGCAGAGAGCTGGATCTCAATCTTATGAGCAGACATATGCACATACCATCCAAAAAAAGGCATTCAATGATGCAATCTAATCTAAACAACTACCAAATCAGTAGACAACTGGTATTGAAAACAGTGTTGCAGTTCAGCACACAAAATGTGGCAGCAAAAGGGCGATTTTAAATCCGAACAAGTGTTAATGAGTTATGCTGGAGATGACTGCTAATCACTGGCAACTCAAACAAATAGCAACACAAATTCTAGTTTGTCACACCGCTAATATTTTTGCACAGCTATTGCAGCATCAACCCCACCATGGCTTTGATGTTATTGATTTTGGGTAGTCATAGCAACAATACACTATTATCATAAGATGTTTGAACAAGAAGTGAAGAAATTCATATAATAACTTAACGTTACAGACTTTCTAGGTATCAGTCATTAACGAGGGTACCATAAATTCAATAGCAAATAAGCATAGAGAGCAGAGTATACTCTGGAATCAGGACATACTTTAACAAAATGCCAATCCTTCAGGTAAAGCGAGGAAGCTTCACAATGACCGCTGCTTGAAACAGTATTCGAATTCCTAACCCAATGGTCCACGAATTCCTGCATGGACATCTCTAGCCGCTTGTGGTCCGTGTACTCCCTGGCGGAACAGTCGGCAACCTGCGAAATCAACAACGATGATAAATCTAAAATGATTCATCTGGCTAGTGAAACGAGGACTCGCACAGGAGGGGAAGGTCAGCTGGTGGGTGCCTGAACGCGAGGAGAGGAGAAGTTTTGCGCGAAAAAGGGGAGGTTGGGGCGGCGGCGGTCGTCGGGGCCGGCGAACGTCCAGTCCTCGCAGGATGGCCAGGAGGAGGTGAGGCCCGTCAGGACGACGGGGAGGTTCGGCTTCATGAAGCGGTCGACGAACTCGGAGTAGGTCAGCGACTGCCCGTCGAGCCTCTCTACCTTCCCCACCACCTTCACCCGCCTACCGGCGCCACCGCCGTCCATCTGGTCCATCGAGGAAGCACGGACCTCACAATGTGAGTTCGGTCTCTGGTTATGGTACGACCTGCTTCGCTTGCCACCGCCCGGCCACTTACACTACCCCGTTTTGCCTGATCTGACCGTGGACTGCCACAAGCTCATAAAGCCGCCATCATATAAGACGAGCAGCAAGGGGCGACACATTTCGTCCGTTGGTGTCCGTTTAGATGGACACAAAAGACAGCCCAACGCGCCGACCCAAATGAACGCGCGTCCGTTTGGCGTTCGCATAGCGACCCATTTCCGGCTCAATTTTGAAATGGATTTGCGTCGGCGCGGACACGAGACGGATGCGCGCCAACTTCTCTTTCCCGGGCCCGCCGGTCGGTGACAGCCACCATCATTTCACCCCATTTCCCCCAAAAACCCTCCCGCCCGCGCGCGCTCCCGCCCCACACCCGCTATGGACGACGATCTCGACCTCGACGCGGCCGCCGGCCTCGCCTCCCTCGCCTCGTCCGGCATGACGACCGCCCCCTCCGGCAAAGGCAAGCCTCGTGCCCCGCGCAAGACCGCTGCCGCGCCCAAGCCAAAGAAGGCGCTGACGCCCGAACAGCGGGCAAGGGAGTCGGCCAAGAGGAAGGGCCGGAGGCACGCCGCGGACGCAAGGGATGAAGCCCGTCGTCGCCGCTGCTGCGCAGCAGGAGGTCACCAACGTCCGCGTCGCGGCGGCAACGAGGGAGGCGCTCTACATGCTAGGGTTAAACCCTAGCCAGCACGGCCTCGTCAACGCCGCCATCGCCGCAGCCAGCACCGGCTCATCGGCGTTCTCTCGGATGGTGCTGCCCGACTCGCCCCACTCATCGGCTTGTACCCTGATACCCGGCTTCCACGTGTACCTGCAGGCCTCCCGCCTCTCCGTGGAGTGCTCGCCCGACCTGAGCGTGGTGGCGCCTTCCACGCCCGCGCCCGTGCCCATCGACCTCAACGCCACACCGATGGCCGGTGGCTCGTCATCCGGAGACGCGAGGAAACGCGCGCGGCAGATGCCGGTCGGCGTGCTCCCGCGAGACCAAGGCGAAAGAAAATGGCTCTCGCGAGCATGATGACTGGAGTGGAGATCATGAAGGTGGATCTCAACACCGTGTCGCCAAGGAAGAGGCCGTGGTTCGAGAAGATGCAGGCCGACAAGCTCAAGTTCACCGACGAGTGATCTCGTGGCCGCGAGCGCCTTCCTTTTTTGTATGCCGGCTTGTGTGCTGGCATAACCACGGGGCCGCGATGGCGTGGTCGAACTCAAGTCCCATCCCTTTTTGTGTGCCGGCATGTGTGCGGCCATTGGCGAAGTCTTGCCAGTATGAATCGTGGTGATATTTTTTGAAGCTGGCAATGTATGCCGGCGCTGGCATGGTGCAGGCATGAGACATGCCCGCTGGCATGATCTATGCGCCGCCAGCCTTTTTAAAAAATTGAGTGCGGACATGAAAATGGGTCAGCGCGTTGGGCGGGCGGCCGACCCAAATGCAAAACAGGGCGGACGTCGGGCGGGTGGCCGACCCAAACGTATAAAAAGCGGATAAATGTGACGTCCGTTTGGGTCGACCCGTTGAAGTTGTTCTAAATGTCCGCACATTGCAACAAGGACTCGTTCAACATTAATTATGCTCGACATATACGTTTGCTCATTATATTCTATAATTAGATAAGACTAGTAAATATGCCCATGCATTGTAATAGGAGAAATAAATCACACGCACCTACCTTATAAGAATGGCAGGAGCCGAAATTTTACCTTGCACTTTTTACGTAGCAACAATGTAGCGGTTGAGTATACGTTATCGGGGCATATAATTGTTAGTAAAAGTTCTCACAAGGATTTGTTTGGTGGAGGGAGTGTTGCCGCCGCGCTGAGGATGGTAGAAGGGCGAACTTCACCATGGACAGGCAGGGATGCAGAGGAACACGATCTTTCTCGACGGGATCAATATATCCAAAGATACTTTACGTGGATGGTGTACGCAGTTCGGTGTTTAATTATCTCAAACAAGAAATCCATTTGTTTTTTCTTTAAATAAGAAACTCATATGTGTTTTGTATGTATCATGAACACATGGTTCAAAGAGACCATAAGATTGATTTGATAAGGAATGTCTCTTCAAAAACTTCACCTTCACATTGAGTAGATTGTATATAAAGTCGATAAGCATTTCATTATCGAATCCAAGAAGCTAAATGACCATTGTGACAATTCACGGCTTCATCACGTCCATCTGTACATTTGACATGTTCAACTAAAGACAACGAAAGAAACAAATGAGTGTGCGTTTGGGAGCTAAGTATTTTTAAAGTTTTCTAGGAATACAGTGGTTTCTGAAAAAATTTTAATATTAAATACTTTGTGGTGTTTGGATAGAAAAATACTGAAGCCTCACAAACCATAGTATCTCTAAAACTGTGGTATTTTTGTAGTATTTGAAAAAGTGGTCGGGATCTCTTTTTTAAAAATTGAGAAACGCTGGCTCAATGGGCTCTCTGAGTCCATCATCTTATGACCAATACTTGCTAGACGATAGACCTATCTGCCCGAGGTGTGCGTACACGTACGGATGACTTAGCATCGGCCGAAAACATGTGCACGCAGAGGCGATTCTTACAGGGGTGTGTTGCTTCTGATCACTTCTAGACGCACGAGCTGCACCTTCAATGCTTGTCACAACACTCCGTCTTTGATGGATCACAAGAGATAACTCAATTATGTATCCTAGCATCTACAGAGAACGTGCTCATGCCCAGCATCAGCATGCATACGGCGGCCGTTAGCACGAGTTGATCTGGTCGTGAGTGCAGCTGAGTTAGGTTCGGCTATAGGTATCGTCAAGATTATCCATGCAACGACAAAACAATCGTTCCAATTCAGAGAAACTTAATAAAGCTGCCATTTGCCAAACGACTCCACAGTTTTACTAGAACGGAGAAAAACTACGGTTTTTAGAAACTGAAGTATTTATTGCCCACACATTAAAATACTGAGGTTTTGTAATACTATGGTTTTGCAGAAACTGCATTGCCAAACTAGGCCTGAGGGTTTACCTTGAATCAGCATCAGATACCCTCTGAACCCTCATCACCTAGGATCCAATGGAAGCATAGAACATGAACCAAAATAACCTGGTGGTCGAGCTTGGAGGTTTTTTTTTTAGAAAAGGAGGATGTACCCCCGGCCTATGTAGGACAATGCATGCAGCCATATTATTAATTATTCACAAAGACCATACAAGATGATACATCAATAAGCCTAAAGCCACCATCTTGGCAACACCGTTGCTACTCCTATCCCCTTTATGAAGGCGTGCTGAAAGTCCGGGTCTAATACCAAACAGACATCACACTAAAGCCTAACATCTAAAGCCGGGTGTCCCCTCCAAACCACTACCTAGATTGGGTATCACACCGGTCAGACACACTCCCAGTGAGCACCGCACGCTGCAAGGGTCGTCACCTCCATCATCCCTCGATCCATCCTCAGAGCAAAACTGTTGCACCGACCTTGTCAGGCCTCTCTGCCATCAACGCCACCATGACGTGATGTAGGGTGGAACCCTTGATGGCCGATCTTTCACGAAAGGAGCGGATCCCAACTAAGGACACGAAGAACACGAGGGGAAAACGAGGGGAAACACAAAAGGAAACACGAGAGAATCACTCAACCAACAAGAATAGATCACACATGCGCTAGATCGATGAACACAAAGGTGAGATACAGGATCCAAGTCCAACAAAGGACGATACAAAGGTAACCGGTTCTTCTCCGTGAGGAGGTCTTGATGGGGGCCACCCAAGAGGGGGTCTTGAATCCAAGGTGATCTTCTCCGTAGAGGGGTCGCGGTCTCTCTCGTGGAGTAAATCCGTAATGGATGAGCAATGCTCTATCTCACATATGAGCTAAACCAATGCTAACCCTAGAAAGAGGAAGGGGATGAAGTATATATCGCCTAGGGGGGAAAGGGTACATGGGGCTCGCCCTTTATCGTCGTGAGACAGTGGAGCCGGATGTCCGGCGTCGGGCGGATGTCCGGCTTCGAGGGGCCGGATGTCCGGCCGACGGCGATAACTTCAGAGGTTCAGTGCGTGGCGCGGATTTCGAGCTTCGGCGGATGTCCGGCTGGACGCCGATGTCCGCCCACAGAGACGTGGGCGGCGGGGCTCTGCTGATGTGGTCGCTCCAGGGGCCGGATGTCCGGGGCCTTGGCCGGATGTCCGGGGCCTGGAAGTTGAACTTGCCTTCTTCCATTGGTTCTCTTCATCCATGTACTTGGCGGCTTGTCCTTCTTCACGTGCATCTTCGGGAGAGTCCTCTTGACACCTGATCATGCATAGCATATCGTACTTAGGTAGTAGTCATGTCTCGAGTGGATCATATGAGATATCACTAAGGAAGGAAGTCACCTCGTTCTCGAGAGCTCTAGCTCGTGCTCGTGTCATGGGTCCTCTTGGCTCTTGATGAGACGATGGTAGGTCCATGGGGATGATCGTAGGATGCTCCGCATCATCTCCCCTCCCTTGGGAAAGATCTGACCTCAGATCGAAATCCTCATCACCATGGTACGGGGAGAGATCTTTGATGTTGAAGATGTCGCTCACGGAGTACTTGTCGCGTGGGATGTCGATCTTGTAAGCGTTGTTGTTGTAGCGTGCAAGCACCTTGAAGGGTCCATCGGCTTGTGGTAGAAGTTTGGACTTGCGGTCGTGGGGGAAGCGGTCCTTGCGAAGGTGTAGCCACACAAGATCTCCAACATTGAACATCATGGGTTGCTTGTTGACGTTGAGCTTGGTCGCGAGTTGTTGTACTTGGCGCTCGATGGTGTTCCTTGTATCTTCATGCATCTTCTTGAGGAAGTTGACTCGGGCACTCGCGTCCATGTTTGTGCGTTCTTGTAGCTGTAGAGGTAGAATGTCCAATGGTGACAATGGGTTAAAGCCATAGACGACCTCGAAGGGGGACTTGCCGGTAGTCGAATGTCTTGCACGATTGTAGGCGTACTCGGCGATAGGTAGGCACTCCTCCCACTACTTGATGTTCTTCTTTATCAACACGCGTAGTAGAGTGGCGAGCGTGCGGTTCGTCACCTCTGTTTGGCCGTCGGTTTGTGGATGGTATGCCGAAGAGAACAAAAGCTTGACTCCGAGCTTGGCGCACAAGGTCTTCCAAAAGTAACTCAAGAACTTGACGTCGCGGTCCGAGACAATCGTCTTTGGCACTCCATGAAGGCGCAATATTTCCCTACAAAACAATTTTGCAACATGTGAAGCATCGTCTATCTTGGTGCAAGGAATGAAATGAGCCATTTTGGAGAATCAGTCCACAACAACAAAAACGGGATCCTTGCCATTTCGAGTTCTAGGCAAACCAAGCACAAAATCCATGCTAATATCCTCCCATGGTTGATATGGAATTGGAAGTGGCATGTAAAGGCCATGAGATTGGGCTTTAGACTTAGCTTTGCGACATGTAGAGCATCGGTTGGTGAGGCGGTTGACATCGCGAAACATCTTAGGCCAAAAGTAGTTCTTGGAGAGCGTGGCGAATGTCTTGTCGCGTCCAAAATGTCCCATTAGTCCTCCTCCATGAGATTCTTGCAAAAGTAACAAACGAAGAGAAGACTCGGGGATGCAAAGTTTGTTAGCTCTCATAATATAACCATCCTTGAGGTAATATCGATCCCAAGAAGTATGCGTCAAACACTTGGCATAAGGAATAGCAAATGTAGGATCATGCTCATACAAGTCTTTTATGTGCTCAAAACCAATGACATTCAATTCAAGTTGAGTAACAAGCATGCATATACGGGAAAGCGCATCCGCCATAACATTTTCCTTACCTTTAATATACTTGATGACATAAGGAAAAGACTCAATAAATTCACTCTATTTAGCATGACGCTTGTTCAACTTAGTTTGACCCTTAAGGTATTTAAGCGTTTCATGGTCGGTATGGATGATGAACTCATGAGGGCGAAGGTAATGTTCCCATTCACGCAAAACTCGGACTAAATCATATAGCTCTTTGTCATAGATGGGGTAATTGAGTTGCGCTCCGGAGAGTTTCTCACTAAGGTATGCAATGGGGCGCTTCTCTTGTGTTAACACACCTCCTATGCCATTACCACTAGCATCGCAATGTGTCTCAAAAGGTTTTTCAAAGTTGGGTAAAGCAAGCACGGGAGCATGAGTAAGCAAATTCTTAAGCTCATTGAAAGCGATATCTTGGGATGTTCCCCAAACAAACGGTGCATTTTTCTTACTCAAAGCATGCAAAGATGAAGCGATGGTGCTAAAATCCTTCACAAATCTACGGTAGAAACCGGCTAAACCAAGAAAACTACGCACTTGTTGCAAATTGGTTGGTTGGGGCCAAGTTTTAATAGCATTGATCTTAGATTCATCAACATGAACACCCTTAGAAGATACTACGAAACCCAAGAAAACAAGCTTATCAACACCAAAGAGGCATTTTCCATATTAGCATAAAGTTGCTCTTTTCGGAGAGTTTGTAGCACGGTGCGAAGGTGGGTGACATGCTCTTTGAGAGATTTGCTAAACACAATGATATCATCAAATTAGACAACAACAAATTCACCAATGTAAGGGCGAAACACATAATGCATAAGACGCATGAAGGTACCGGGTGCTTCCGATAAACCCATAGGCATGACTAACCACTCATATAGACCAAACTTTGTTTTGAAAGCGGTTTTCCATTCATCACCCTCTTGTATGCAGATTTGATAGTAACCACTTTTAAGATCAATTTTGGAAAAAATAGTGGCACCGCTAAGTTCATCAAGCATATCATCAAGGCGTGGAATGGGGTACCTATAGCGAACGGTGATAGCATTGATAGGTCTACAATCGGAACACATGCGAAAGCTACCGTCTTGTTTTGGCACAAGAATGACCGGTACGGCACAAGGACTCAAACTTTCACGCACATGTCCATGGTCTATGAGATGCTTTACTTGCCTTTGTATTTCTTTGGTTTCTTCGGGGTTGATGCGGTATGGGGCCTTGTTTGGGAGTGGTGCTCCGGGGATGAGATCGATTCAGCGCTCAATGCCTCGTAGTGGAGGTAGACCCGTAGCTAGCTCATCGGGGAAAACATCTTGGAATTCCTGCAATAAAGAAGATAACACCAAAGGTAGATCATGAGAGTTGTTAGTTTTTGGTGCCTCGTCCTTGCACAATATGACATAGTGTAGGACACTCGATGGGTTCTCACACACTTCTCTCATCTCACGTTTGGTGGCAAAGAGAACTAAGTTTTTCTTGTCGCTCATCATGGAGGCACTCAATTTGGCCTTGTGGCGCTCACTCTCTTTTTGGTGGTTCGCTCTCTCACTATTCTCTCCACAATGGATGTTTTGCTTGTCGGCGACCACTTGGCTTGGAGACATAGGACGTAGCACAAACTCCTTCCCTTTCATCTTGAAGCTATAGTGATTTGTACGCCCATTGTGGATGACATCTCGGTCATATTGCCATGGCCGTCCAAGAAGGAGGTGGCACACGGTCATCGGAAGGACATCACACTCCAAAGTGTCTTCGTAAGCTCTGATCTTGAAAGAGACTTGTACCCTCTGCTCGACTTGTATGGTGCCGGTGTCGCTTAGCCATTGAACCTTGTACGGGTGCGGGTGCTTCATTTTGGACAATTGGAGTTTGGAGCGAAGTTCTTCACTTGCGAGGTTATGACAACTCCCTCCATCGATGATGACCTTGACGGACCTTCCATTGATGCCGACCTTTGTGTGGAAGATATGGCATCTTTGGTCTTCGTCTTGTTGATGTTGAAGAGTCAAGACCTTGGAGACAACAAGAGCGGGGCTTGAATCTTCGTCGCAAAAGATGTGATTATCTTCATTGTCGGGGGAGAACTGATCGTGCCCCACGAGCACCTACGGGACCTGGGTCCCTTGTGGTTCGGAGGGGGGTGGAGATTGCACAAAGAGCGGATCGAGGCGATGCACACGAGCGGATTTACCCAGCTTCGGAGCTCTCCGGAGAGATAATACTCCTACTGCTGCTTTGTGGATTATCTTGTGTTCTTGCCAGGGAGCAATGGGAGCTACAAGACCTAGCCTGAGTGTGGTTTTGTATGAATGTGATGATCTAAGCCGAAGCTGGACCAAATCGAGCCGAACCCTTTCTATGTTGCACTTGGGCCTCCTTTTATAGGCACAAGGGGTTACCACATGTGGCAAGTAGACAAGGGTAAGATGGTAAAAACATGGGTTGGTACACCGCTTTGTACAGTGTACAGTAATCTATACCTAACTCTGACGGCAAGGGACAAGAGTCATCAATGCTGTCTCGGTCGCCCAAACAATTATAACAGGGACCGTCAAGTGCGCCTCCGTTTGCCACGATGGTAGCTTGTCGGCCGCTTATCGCTGCTCCCAGCTGGCTGCACAGCCCGTCGACACGCGTGAGCTTGGGAGAGCCCGTGGTGACACGTTGGCGGGTGGTGGAGCGGAGATGAAGAGAGGTCGCCCGCCCGACAAGCGCCTTGCCGCGCAGAACCTTGTCGCTTGGGGCTCGGCGCCCGCCAAGCCTTCCCGGCAAGCTCCTCTTGCCGGGCCTTGTTCCTTCAGCTACTGGTGGCCTTCCCGGCAAGCTCCTCTTGCCGGGTCTTGACTACTTTGTTCTTGAATGACTCCAAAGGAGCCACGAGGACCTTGGCGGTCATCGGGACAGCCTCGCGTGGGGCGCAGCAATCGTCCGTGCACGAGTTTGGGGTACTAGGGTACCCCTACTCTAGTACACCGACAGAGCCCCGGCTGGGCCACACAGCGCCAAGCTTTGTTGGGCCAGGCCCAAAACAGTGCACGGGCACGCGTGGTCTTGATTATGCCGTTATTTGCCTTGGGCTCACCACGCCCCCACAGGCGGCACGCCTTTGGACGTGGCGCCGTGGGGAGATCGTGGGGCTTTCTTTAATGGGAAAATCGAACGCCTGCCCCTTCTCCCTTTATAAGCGGGGAACCGGGCAGACGCCCACTTGCCCTTGCTGTCACATCGAAAAACCCGTCGCTTTCCCTTTCTTCTCGAGCCCAAAGAGAGCGACGCCCGCCCCTCCATTGCCACCGATGCCACCAACGCCGCCGGCTTCCTCCACCACGACTCCCTATGGCTCAAGGCCGATAAGGGAAAAGGCGTGAATCTGCCGAGGCGCAGCGGCTCATGGCGCTGGAAGGAAGGAGCGGGCCTTCTTGATCCCTCGCTCAACAGAAGGAGCTGCGGAGCTGTACTACCTCTTCGTCGACGGTGACCTGGCGCATCCGCGCACGAGGGTCATCTCTGCCGCCACATCTGCTAAGGTCTCCATCGGGTACCCCTTCTTCGCGATTTTCTTCTGGTGCGGGCTCTGCCCGCCCTTTTCTGAATTCTTCTGTGATGTCATGAACACATATGGCCTCCGCCTCCTTGACTTCACCCCCAACGCCATCCTTACCATGGCCGTTTTCGCACATCTCTGCGAGAACTTTGTCGGGGTCCACCCAAACGTCGCACTCTTCCGCCACTACTTCTCACCCCGCGTAGAGAGAGGAGAGCCGCTTGCTGGAGGAATTGCATGGACCTCTAGGATCGGCAAGAAGGAAGCGTGCCTTGACGGAGAGTTGCGCACAAGTGGGAGGAGTGGAGGGCTGACTGGTGCTGGATCTTAGAGGAGGAGCCACAACCTTTACGCCTGCGCCAAGACCCCCATAGTTCGCGGCAACGATCGGAGCAACTTGGCACCGGAGGACGACAAGTTGAAGATTGTCACGACTAGATTTATGCGTCTCCGCAAGCGTGGCTTACCGTAGGAGCAGCTTAAGCGCGACTTCCTTCGCCGCGCATCGCGCCTTTGCAGGAGAAAGGGAGGCCTGCTTGGGAATTCCGAACGCCGCGGATATCATGAGGCTGCGCCCAGTGTCTGAATTGGAATTTCACTACCACGAGCTTGACGGCATGCTTTGCGGGAGCTGTTCAAGCTGGCGGATAACCACGGATGGTGCATGTTGCCGAGGGAGTTGTGCCTTGTGCAACAACTCGTCGCCGATAGCATCCGCGCGATAATGCCGTTGCCAGCGATTCCCATGGGATCGTTCCAACTGGCAGAGCCCGCCGATGACATAGTGCAGCAGCTCTTCGACAACTTGGTTGAGGTGCCGATCCGCGCCCGGCGAGAAGAGGCGGCTCACCCGCGACACCACCGCCAGAGATGGCGCGACGCCACAAGGTTGGAGGAGGCTGCAGAGGCTGGCTGCCGCCGGCGCGTTTGGGTTCACCGTCGAGGAGGCAGAGAGGGCCGAGGCGGCAAGCCTTGCCGACCAAGAAGAGTTCACAGGAGGAGGAGCAGACCGAGCCCGACAACGACCCAAGTGAGCTGCCGGGCGCCTCCCTCCGCCGTCGAGTAGCTTGCCGCAGGAGGAGCTCGCTGCCCGCCAAGGAGACGTCTCCTAAGACCGGAGAAGTGGCGGGGAGCATCTGGTCCAACAGCCTCGCCGCCCGATCGCTCCACTGCAGGCATCTTGTTGCCTGCTGAGCGCCTTATTTCGCCACGGCGACGGGCGCAGGCCTTCGAGTCGCGCCCCTGCACCCGCTAAGCGCCAGAGGAGTCTTCTCCCCCAATCCGTCATGTTGGAGCAGAGTTTGATCTCTCCGCCTCGGCTCCGAGGAAGAAGAGGAAGAGTAAGATCTTGCCGTTGTTGTTTGTAATCTTCCAATTTATTGCTTTATCTTATATCCGATGGTTCCACTCAACTTTCTTCTTCACGCGTCAGCTCGGAGGGCGCCAAGAGGGCTAAGACGCCGGTGGTTGTCATCTCGGATGACTCCAGCAACAACAGGGGCACGTCAGGACTCCTTGCCGGATCCGCAACCCTTCAACAGAGCAGCCCCAGCAGCCCCCAGCCAGTAAGTGTCGGTATGCTTCTCATGGTTAGGCGCGGCTTGGGTGCTTTTTCCGTCACCGATATATGGTTTGTTGAATTTTGTAGGAGCAGAGAAGCCACATCATGGAGCACCGGAGGCTACTCCCGAGGTTCAGCCTCATCAGAGGCCCCGAGTTCACTCCCAAATTGCTGCTTGCTTCAACTACGCCACCAAGGGAGAATTCTCCGCCAAGGAGCGCCTCCGGCAAGGGAGGCTTCTCCGACAAGGGAGCTTCTCCGACAAGGGCTGGCGCCGACGACCCTCGGCAGTGGAGACCGCGCCACGCACTCCCACCGCAGGTAATCTTCTTGTTTGATAGTTTCCCTTGGGTTCTTTTCTTCCGCTTCTCTTTGAATATCTTTGATTTGTGCTTTCTTCTTCTGACCATCAGATCCATCTGCCGGAGATCCGATGGAAACCGAGGCTGCCGGCGAGAAGATGTTGGCGGCGACAATGTCGACGCCGCCAACATGGAGGAGGAGGAGGTCGCCGACAGCCCGCCGGGCGAGGAGGTTGCCGAGGCGGCTGGCGCAGAGGTCTGGGAGGAATCTGCGATCGTGACCGACGGCCCGGAGGTCAGCAGGAGCGCCGGGCGCTGACCGACCGCCGATCCCCCGCCACCGACGCCGCACCAGACCAAGAGCTCCCACTGGCGCCACCAAGGCCGGGCGAGGGTATCTTCATCAAGCTCCCATGGGCATCAAGCTCAGGGGCACCACCAAGGGGAGACCTTCGATGCGGAGCTGCTTGCCTCCGCCGGGCCTGTCGCTGGTTGACGCCCGAGCGGCAGCAGATGGTGAGCCCGAGGAGGAGCAGCTGTTAAGGAGGTTGTTGCCGCCTACTACCGCCCGTCAAGCCAAACTGGAGTCTGTGGAGGCGCTTGTCGCGAGGGCGGAGCTGATTTGGAGAAACGCGGAAGAGCTCCGCGCCAACAAAGAAACTCTCCGGGACATAGCGGAGGCGCGGGAGCAGCTTGCTGAGGAGCGCACGGCCTTCATCTTGGAGAAGGGCGAGGTCGAAGAGCAGCAGAGGCTTGCCGGCGAGAAGCTCTCCGCCCGAGAAGGTGAGCTGGCGCAGCGGAAGATCAACCTCGACAGCTTTGAGGAAGATCTCGCCGTGCACGAGCAAACTATTGGCGGGCCACTTTAGGAGGCAAAGGATGCTGCCGCGGCTGCCGAGGCCGCCAAGTGGGAATTGGAGACGAGGGTGGCTCAGCTGGAGTCCACCCTCCAGAAGAGTGCCGAGGAGATCGCCGGGTTGAAGCGCGAGCGTGAGAAGGACGCTTACACCCTCGGAGAGCTGCAGGGTCGTTTTGTTGAAAAGATCAAGGAGATCGATGCCGCCAAGGACGTCAAGGCGGATCTGGAGCTGAAGCTGACCACCTTGACGGAGACGTTGAACGGCGCCAAGGATCAGGAAACGGGCCTGCTGGAAAAGATCAAGGCCACCGAGGAGTTGCTGTCGAATGCTGTGACCGCCCAGAATAATCTTCGAGACAGATAATGCATTGGATGAAGGTCTTGTGGACACCGCCGCCGTCATCCATAATGAGCTGATGGAGTTGGGGATGACGGATCTTGGATACTCCACCGACGAGAAGCTCCAACCCAGCGTCAAGCTCAGCCTGTTCTTCAAAGGCGTGTTGGCGCAGATCCAGCTGCTCCGGAAGAGGTTCCAAACAATCGGGCGGAGGAATCACGCCAAGTATGCGCCGAGGCTCTCCGAAGGTGTTGATGAAGGTGGCCTTCCGCAACCCAAGGGCCGACTTCTCTAAAGCCCTCAAGTCCCTTCCTCCATCCGCCGATGTTGAAGCGCTCAAAGCCCTCGTCGCACCCATTGTGGACAGGGTGAGCGGAGTTAAGAGGCTCGAGGGTGACCGCGTGGACTAGGCCGCCAAGTCTATCTTTCTTTTGTCGTTGTAGATCATGTTTAGGAGAAAAGTCTATTAGATCTGCGACAAGCTATTATGTAATATACACTATCTTAGGCAATCGAATGCAATGTTATTTCCTTTACTCGATTTCTTCCTTGTATGTTACTGCCCACGCTTTTCGAAACTTGCGGTGCAGAGCACCCTTGCCATGAAGCGCCGAAAGCGGAACTTCAACAGCTTTGGCAAGGGGTCGCCATCGACAAGCAACCTCGTCATGGACTAGCCGCAGCTCACTTAAGTTGTTGAGCGGACTCAAACAAAGTAAGGGCGCGACCAGTCACAATTTGGTTCCTCCACGCACGTGTTTTCCATACAAAGTACTATCGCTCGAGGAAGATAACTTAAAATTTAAAACTGGTCGCTTAAACTTAGCAACTTAGCTTTTCTCGTTGTCCATTTTCCGGCAAGGCGGCAGCCTCGAGCGACGCTTGTCGCCCACACCATTATCTCCTCCTCCCCGCTTAACTTGTGGGTGGATGAACCTTCTTCTTGTTTGAGAAGAAAGAAGAGAAAATAAAGTTATGGAGCCTAATGGCTCGTTATCGCTTACCGGGTGCGGGTGTTGCACAAGATGTTAGTAAACACATGCATATATGATTATGAAAGCATGTATTGACAAAATGTGCGCAACCATAGGCTTTACTGATGCACGGGGTCTGCGCCCGGCTTTGTACAAAGGAGTACATGCAACAGCGGCAAGACTTGTATAAAAGGGTGGTTGTTTGAACGGGTTCCGGCAACCGCGCCTCATGGGTAAAACTTGCGAAGATGCTCTATGTTCCAGAATTGCTCACCGAAGGCCATCTTCGGTCTCAAAGGCGGACAGCGCCCGAGCCTAGTGACTTCGTTTTACCCGATAAGGGCCTTCCCACTTCAAGGCCAACTTGTTGGAATTCTTGACGGATTGAACGCGCCAAGAACAAGGTCGCCTTCCTTGAAGCTTGCATTAACTTTGCGGCTATGGTAGCGACGCAAAGTTTTCTGTAACAAGCAGCTCGTCAGCAATGACTGAAGACGATCTTCCTCGAGGAGCAGCGCGTCATCTTGTCGCAGCTGCTCTTGCTCAAGCTCATCATAGCGAGCACTCGAGGTGACCCGTATCTGAGTTCCGTGGGGAGAACTGCCTCTGCTCCATAGACTAGAGCAAAGGGTGTCCGGCGGTGGCTCGATTTGGCGTCGTCTGACGACCAAAGAACCACCGGCAGCTCCTCGATCCAGTTCCTTCGCGACTTACGCAGCTTTGTCAAAAGTTCTGGTCTTGAGTCCTCGCAGCACTTCAGCGTTTGCTCTCTCGCTTGACCGTTGCTTCTCGGATGAGCAATGAAGCAAAGCAGATCTTGACGCCAAGATCTTGGGCGTCTCGCATGAAGGTGCGGCTCGTGAACTGTGTGCCGTTGTCGGTGATGACCCGTTAGGAATCCCAAAACGGCAAACAATTGACTGAAGAACTTGACGGCCGATCGTGCTGTCACCCTCCTCATCTGGTTCCACTTCCGGCCACTTTGTGAACTTGTCGATTGCGACGTACAAGTATTCAAAGCCCCGACAGCTCGGGGAAGGGGCCGAGATGTCGAGCCCCTGCACGAAAGGGCCAGGATAAAGGGATCGTCTGAGAGCCCGATTTGGTTGGTGTATCTGTTTAGAATGGAACCGCACGCTTCACACTTGGTTACTTGTGCGCCAGCATCTGGAGGGCTTCGCCGAAGAATCCTTGCCGGAAAGCTTTGCCGCAAGTGCTCTTCGCGCCAATGTGGTGACCACATATGCCTCCATGTATCTCTCGCCAACAGCTTCATCCATCTTCCCGCAAATACACTTCAATTTCACACCGCTGAGCCTTCTTCATGCATGTGATGTTGTCAACAAACTGGTACATACTGATTCGCCGGGCTACTTTTTCCGCTTCTTCTTGCTCCTCGGAAGTTCTCCTGTCTCAAGGAAATGGACGATTTGTTGTGCCCATGTTGGAGCACGTGGCTCGACAACAAGGACTAAAGGCTCATCTATCATCGGGGAACATCAGCTTCCACGGCAAGGACACAATGGGTCCGCATGAGTCGATGATCCCGGCAAGCTTGCCGGAGCTAAACTTGTCGGGGCGTTTGCTTCAACAATACAAACTGCATGGTTTGTCGGAGCATCTTGCTTTCGATGATACTCGCGTTGGTTTTAGGGACCTTCTTGGCGGCGGCTCCAGAGAACTCTCTTGGGAAAGTAGTCGCCGAAACCAATTTTCTCTTCTTGCTCGTCTTGTTGATGGTGTTACGGTTGGCTGAGTTAGCTTGAGCACAAAAATCCTGGTTCCATTGTGTAACTTAAGTCGCGGCACATTTGGAGAGGCCATCACCTATATCATTCGCGCTCTTGGAGCGTGTTCCATTTGCGAGCCTTCAAAGTGCTCTTCTAGCTTCCTCACTTCATCGACGACGCTTCCATCAACGGACTCGATAATCTTTATTTACTTGGCGGGGCGACAAGTTGCGAGTCCCCCGACAATGAGCTTCTTGATCCCAAGGTCCATCTGCGATTACGAGACCGGCAAGCAAGCCTTCATACTCAGCAGTATTATTTGTTGCTTGTTCCTTGGGAAAGTGCATCCGGACTATGTACTTGAGGTGCTCCCGGTGGGTGCGATAAGCACGCCGCACCGCGCCTTTGCAGCGAGAAGGCACCATCGAAGTACATCAGCCACTCTTTATTTGCCTCCTTTACGGGATGCTCGTCTCGAATTTCCTCATCTTGCATTGGCGCCCACTCTGCTATGAACTCGCCAATGCCCTGCTCTCGGATAGTTGAAGTGCTTTGAACTTGAGACCAAAGCTTGACAGTTCCAGCGCCACTCAACAATCCTGCTGTTGCTTCGGATTTTGCAAAATCCTCTTCATTGAAAGCGAGTGACAACTGTTATCTCATGTGCTTGGAAGTAATGGCGCAGCTTTCTCGAGGCCATGAGGAGGCCAAGAGCAGCTTCGCACACCGGGTATCTTGATCTAGCCCCTGCGAAGGGAACCGACAAAGTATCTTTGCGCCTGCACCATCTTCTTTCGTATCTTGTCGCAACCACTGCCGATCCGTCCATGTCGGGACCCGAGCTTGACGACGAAGCCTCTTGCTTGTCGCTGGATCGCTGCCTCGGTTCTTGGCTCGTCATCCGCCTCCCTCTCCGCTACTAACGCAGCACTAACCACTTGATTGGTTGCCGCTATATACAGCAACAACTTCTCTTGTGGCTTAGGTGCGACAAGTATTGAGCGGAGGACGTACCTCTTCAAGTCTCTGCAGCGCAGCCTCCGCTTCGAGTCCATTTCATCGGACCTGCCTTTTTCAAGATCTTGAAAAAGCGGCGGTATGCTGTTCAGCAGACTTAGAGATGAACTCGCCGAGAGCAGCCACGCAACCGCAAGTCTCCCGACATCCTTGACGCGCTTTGGTGCTTGATTTGCTCAATGGCCTTGATCTTGTCGGGATTGGCTTCAATTCCCGCCGAGACACAAAGAACCCGAGAAGCTTGCCGGAAGGGACTCCAAGCACGCACTTCTCGGGGTTGAGCCTGAGGTTGATCTTGCGCAGATTTGCAAACTTCTCATCCAAATCCTGAACCAGAGTCGCTCTGTCCTTGCTCTTGACCACTATATCATCCATGTAGGCTTCTACATTTCTATGTATCTGTGGTCCAAAGGCATCATGGACTACCCTTGCAAAGGTTGAACCAGCATTCTTCAAACGAAGGCATCCGTATAAAGCGATCGTGCCACATGGTGTAATGAATGCGGTTTTCTCTTCATCCTCTTCGCCATGAAGATTTGATGATATCCTGAATATGCATCAAGAAACAAGCAGATCGCATCCAGCCGTGGAATCAACAATCTGGTCGATCTGCGGCAAGGGAAATGGGTCTTTGGGACAAGCTTTATTAACATCGGTGAAGTCAATACAAAGCCTCCATTTCCCATTAGCCTTGCGCACAACTACCGGATTGGCCAACCACGTGGGTTGGAGGACTCCTCGACAAGCCCTGCTGCTTCTAATTTCTTGATTTCTTCGCTATGAACTCTTGGCGCTCCAACGCTGTTTCCTAACTCTTTGCTTGACGGGCGGCGTGAGGACAGACAGCTAGGTGGTGCTCAATTACTTTCACAGGAACTCGGGGATGTCGGATGGTTGCCATGCAAACACATCGACATTCGCCCATGAGAGCAACGAGCTCGCCTTCCTATTTGGGATCAAGCGTGGCAATGGATGGTGAAGGTACCACCGGCGCCGTCCTCCTTGGCGGGCACCTTCTTGGTCTTTGGCGGAGCTGCCATCGTCTTGTTGCACTTGCCGGTGGAGCTCGATGGTGCGTCCTCGGCGGTAGCGCAGCACTCAAGAGGTGCGCTTGCCGGAGTGGGCAACAGAGCTCTTGCCGGCCACGGTGGTCTTCTTCCCCGGGGTCTTCAGCGATAAAGTGGTTTGCTATTTGTCGCTGCTGCTGCATCCCAGTAAATCTTGTCGGCGAGATAAGTGCATCTTTCTTGTCGCCATGGACAGAAATGACGCTTGTCGGGCGGGCATCTTGAGTAAGTTGTAAGCATAATGAGAGGGCCATGAACTTGGCGAGTCTTTGGCGGCCAAGTATGCCATTGTAGGGCAATGGGAAATTGGCGACGTCGAGCGTGACCCTCTCAGTTCTGAAGTTGAGCTTCGCTGCGAATGTTACCGACAGCGTGATCTTCCCTTTGGGCTTGCTCCTTCTGGGTTGATTCCTTGGAAAGTACCAGTTTCTTGAGCTCGCCGTCGAGGATTTGAAGTTTACGGAGCACCGCGAGAGGAGATCAAATTCAGGCCGCCCCGCTGTCAACCAACATCTTTGTGACCTTGAGGTTGCGGATGGTTGGTGAGACCAACATCGGCAAACACCCGACCGCGATGATGCGATCGGGTGATCCTCAATGTCAAAGATGATGGGCGTCTTCAGACCACTTCGAGGTTTGCGTGACTCTATGGATGGTTCTGCTGCATTGACCTCATGCATCCATTGCTTGAGTTGGCGGTGCGAGGTATCTGAGACGCACCACCGTCGATGCAAAGGACCTCTGTTGCCTTTGAAACTCATGCTCATCAACTTCGTCGTCCTCATCGTCCTCGTCATCTTCGTCTTCGCTCTTCTTCCTTGTCGCGGCCACGGGGAGTCTGTCTCCTTGCCGCTGCTTGGCCTTGCAGCAAGCGTCCTCCCCGACCGGTCTCTTCTTACTTGCTGCACTGCACCTTCTTGGGCCTTCTCCTTGTCTCGCCGCTCGTATTTAGCTCTCTGTAGCTCAACAAGCTGCTCGACTTTCTTGCAGCTCTGGAGATCGTGGCCTTTGGTGCGGTGGATTTTACAGTACTGCTTGTTGGAGCTGTCAGGCTTGTCGGCGGCTGCCACACTTTGGCGGTCGGCGTCAACGGCAACCTCCTTGCCGGAGCCACCGGCCTTGGCCTTGTTGGCGGTACCATCCTTACCGGACTGCTCGACAACTAGTACTTCTTGGTTTTTCTTCCTCCTGTTGTTCCGCCGCCGGCTATTTCTTGCCGGGGCGATCCCCTCACTGTCAGACTCTGCTCCCACATTCTCTCCTCGAGTCTTCTTCCTTCTTCAAATAGCGTGCACACTTGTTGGCAGGCGTGAGCTCGTTGGCGTCTTTCACTTTGCACATCGCCATCTCCTCCTCATCCTGCGATTTCGTACATTACGATGGAATGCCCGATCACTTTGCAGGGTGGGCGTCCGGGATGTTGTAGTGCACTCGATGAATCTCTGGATGAATTTGCGCAGAGACTCCCCCTCCTTCTGTGCAAGCAGGTGGAGATCACTCTCCTGGCCATGAGGCTTGTGGACGCCTGTGAAGGCGCCAACAAACTGGTGGCACAAATCTGCCCAAGAAGAAATAGAGCCATCCGGCAAGTGCATGAGCCAAGATCGGCGTTTGGATTGAGCACCAAGGGAAAGTAGTTGGCGAGGATCTTGTCGTCTCGTCCCCGCAGCTTGCACCGCGATGGTGTAGAATCTTGAGGAACTCCGATGGATGTGTCTGCCGTCGTACTTCTCCGGCACATCTGGTTTGAAGTTTTCTTGTCAGACCAGCGGACTTGCCGCAGCTCACGAGTGAGCGCAGGGCAACCTACCGCGTCGGTGAAGTCGCTGGTTCCCTCGGGCGCATGCATGTCGACGATGGGCCCGGCGCTGGTCGGATTGACGGCGCTTCTCTTCGGCGCTTCGTCACGGGTTCGGCGTCTTCTTCTTGTTGTTCCCGAAGAACTTGGCGCTGGTCGCGACGAGCTCGCGGATCCGACGACGCTGTGGACTCGCTGTCGAGGTGGATCCGGCGAGTCGGCGATCTTGGCCTTCGGGAAGGGGAGTGTATGGTGGGTGCACCCCCGCAAGTCTCGTCGCCATCGGCTCGCGCCTTGTCGCCTCGCCGCGGCTGCGAAGCGCTTCGATTGCAGCGGGGCGTCGCCGTTAAGCGAAGCCGATGAGACTCTAAATTGTGGCCCTCCATTCGTCGACCTTATCGGCCGTTGGAGGTAATCTAGAGTGGCGAGCTCTTGCCAAGGCTTCCGCTGGTGTGGTTGGCGGCAACGGCGACAGAGCGAAGAACGAGATGTGCTCGGACTCCTAACCAAGTTAGGAGGAGCGATATCCCGCCTAGCGACCGTACTCCACTTTCGCATGCGCATCTTTGAGGTGCATGCGGTCTCGAGGGCCTCGGGATCCTCCAGCTTGGCCTTGATCCAATGGCGTATGGTGCCGCGAGTATCATGACGCTGTCTCATCTGCGCCTCGCGATGGGCCTTGCGGTGCGATTCGACGCCGACGCTGCGCTGCCTTGTCCTTGGACCCGCGGCATCGTGGGCTCTCTCGGCGACGCGGTCCCTCGCCAGCGTTCCCCCACCACGGCAGCTCCGGTGGTGGTGGGTTCGACAGCGACGGCTCAGCTGCTGAAGGCTTCTTCTTGGCGCCATGTCGACGAAGATGTCGATGAAGTTGCTCGTCGACCGCGGATCGGGTTCACACAGCCTCGGCGCCCCTACCGGGCGCGCCAAAGATGTCGAGGAGAACTGATCGTGCCCACGAGCACCTCTGGGACCTGGGTCCCTTATGGTTCGGAGGCGGAGATTGCACAAAGAGCGGATCGAGCGATGCACACGAGCGGTTTACCCAGCCGAGCTCTCCGGAGAGATAATACTCCTACTGCTGCTTTGTGGATTATCTTGTGTTCTTGCCGAGGAGCAATGGGGCTACAAGACCTAGCTTTGAGTGTGGTTTCGTATGAATGTGATGATCTAAGCCGAGCTGGACGAATCGGCCGAACCCTTTCTATGTTGCACTTGGGCCTCCTTTTATAGGCACAAGGGTTACCACATGTGGCAAGTAGACAAGGGTAAGATGGTAAAAACATGGGTTGGTACACGCTTTATGCAGTGTACGATAATCTATACCTAACTCGACGGCAAGGGACAAGAGTCATCAATGCTGTCTCGATCGCCCGAACAAGGTAACAGGGACCGTCAAGTCGCCTCCGTTTGCCACGATGGTAGCTTGTTAGCGCCGCTTATCGCTGCTCCCCTCTGGCTGCACAGCCCGTCGACACGCGTACTTGGGAGAGCCCGTGGTGACACGTTGGCGGGTGAGCTGGGCGGAGACGAAGAGGTCGCCCGCCCGGCAAGCGCCTTGCCGCGAGGAACCTTGTCGCGGCAGGGCTCGGCGCGCCAAGCCTTCCGGCAAGCTCCTCTTGCAGGGGCCTTGTTTCCTTGGCGCTACTGGTGGCCTTCCGGCAAGCTCCTCTTCCGGGGTCTTACTACTTTGTTCTTGAATGACTCCAAAGGAGCCGCTGAGGACCTTGGCGGTCATCAGGCCAGCCCTGCCGTGGGGCGCTGCAACTGTCCGTGCACGAGTTCGGGGTACTAGGGTACCCCTACTCTAGTACACCGACATCATCGTCGTTGTTCACTTGTAGGTGCATGGCCACTTGCTCAAGGGCTTCCATTTCTCCTTCACTCATTGAGTCATAGGTTCTGTCGTCATTGAGGATCATGGTGCGCTTGTTTGTGCACTCGAAGGACTTGTGGCCTCGGCCTCCGCATGTGAAGCATTTGATGGAACTTGTCTTGATGGTCTCATCGGTTGGAGTAGATGATGATGAAGCTTTCGGCTTGAAGTTGCTTGAAGTAGTAGGACGACTTGAGCTCGTCGAAGTCTTCTTGTAACTTGACTTGTCGCCGTTGCTTGTAGATGGCTTGGTTGAGGTAGAAGGTGTTGGAGTCGTCGAAGCTTGATTGTTGGAGAGGCCATAGGACTTAGATGAGAACTTGGCATACTTTAAGTCATCTTGTACTTGCCGTTCCGCTTTGGTGGCTTGGTGCACTAGCTCGATGTGGTTCGAGTATGGTTGGAAGTCGGCAATTTTCTTGATAGGGTGATTGAGTCCATTCAAGAAACGTGCCATAGTTTGCTCATCATTTCTTTGGCATTGACTTGTATCATGGCAATCTCCATTTCCTTGTAGTACTCTTCAACACTCTTGGTTCCTTGCTTGAGTTGTTGGAGTTTCTTGAAGAGGTCACAGTTGTAGTAGTTTGGCACGAATCGTGCTCTCATGACATCCTTCATTTGTGCCCAAGTGGTGATGGGTGGTTCACCTCTTGCCGCTCGGTGCTCAAGGACTTGTTCCCACCAAATGAGGACGTAGTCTTGGAATTCGAGGGATGCCATTGCGATCTTCTTCTCTTCTTCATAGTTGTGCAAGCGGAAGATTTTGTCAACCTTCAATGCCCATGATATGTACTCTTCGGGGTCATTGCTTTTGGTAAACTTGGGCATGGTGAACTTTAGCTTGCCATATCGTTGCTCTTCATTGTGTTGGGGTCGGGGATGATGACGCCCATGTCGTTGAGGATTGACGATCTCATGTTGCTCTTGGCGAGGAGGGTTGTCTTCCTCATGTAGCTCTTGGCGAGGAGGGTTGTCGACCTCATGTTGCTCTTGGCGAGGAGGGTTGTCGACCTCATGTTGCTCTTGGCGAGAAGGGGTTCCATTGTCTTCTTGCTCTCGATGGACATGGCGTTCTTGTCTCACTTGAGAAGGAACTTGTCGATCTTGACGAGGAGCTTGTCGATGCACACGTGCTTGGTAAATCCTTTCTTGAGCTTCGTTGCGAAGTGCTTCTTGATGTAGACGAGCTTGTCGGCCTCAATTGGCTACGACACAACTTGAATCTTGTAGGGCATGTTGTGCCTCAAGTGCTTGAGCTTCACATAGTTGTTGTTCTTGACGTTGTGCCTCGACGTCTTGTGCATCTTGATGTTGTCGTGCTCGCTCCTCTTGTTCTTGTTGTCGTTGGCGTTGCCGTTCTTGTGCTTGCGCAAATGTAGCTTGGTTTTGACGATGTCGATGCTCTTGAGAGTCGGTGTCGTGTAGAGGATTGCGGTTAGCTTGACGGTCTTGACGCGCGGCACGACGAAGAGTGTTTGATGTCGGTGTACTTGAACCGGAGAGGGTGTCGTTGGAGTGACGACTTGAGCGGCTCCGTCTTGAAGTGGACGAAGTTGTAGAAGAGCGGTTGATCATCATGGTTCATATATCTTCTTTGAGGGAACTCATGGATGTGTCGAAGTAGTCTCTTGTACGTTGCTCGGATTGTCGTAGGTCGGTGGCGAGATTGTCGATGCGGTCGCCCAAAGCAAGTTGTTCTTGATGCAAAGCTCGGTGTGCGCCAAATAGTTGCGTTTTGGTGACGTAGGATGACATGTCGTCATCTTGCTCCAATAAGAGTGGGTTGGTAGAAGTACTTGGCCTATCCATCATTCCAAACAAAGATATGTGAGTGCGAGAAAAAGAAGAACCAATACCAAATGTACCTTGACCGATGTTGAAAATGGATCAAAGATCACTCCAATGTGTAGCAAGGGAATAACACAATTGGTACCTATTCTTGTCGGTTTCTCACACCTACACAAGTAAAAGCTTATGTTGGAGCTTGGTTAGGATGGTTGCACAAAATTTGATGCAACTGTAAGTGAGACTCAATAATGTTGGAAAAGATTCACGAATTTTCAAATGCAACAAGTAGACCAATAGCAAGATATGGTACACGGAAACACACAATCAAATAGACAAGTGGGGTTGGGCAACCAAGGATGAGCCAAAATGTGGAATCCACCAAGATGCTCTTGTTGCACAACACTAGAGAGATGCTAGCACGATTGCACAATAGGCAGATACGAACTTGTGCACAACCTACTAAGCAAAAATGCAACGACTTCTATCCCAAGTATGCTATATGTATGATGTTCCTATGCGTTGATCCAAGATGATCGAGTATGACAATCTTAATGTTGTATGATGCTATGGTTCTTGCTTATAAGCTCTTTGCTTATCTTTCCTATTTTGCTTAAAAGCTTGTTTGGCTCTTTGTTGTTTGAGCTCTTTTCTCATGGAATGCTTCACGAACCAAGATAGCAATTGTGTATGTGATGACAACTTTGTGACACAAGAGATGATACCAAGATATGCAACATGATGATGGTATGTATGCTATGGGAAGTATGATCACTAATTGCACAAGTCATGTTGCCGGCAATACTCAAAGGCTAGTCTCGATGGGTAAGCTACGCAAAAGTAAGGCTATGGGGTTATCAATGCAAATGCAAGAGAGTATGATGATATCACGATACCAAAGTGATACCAAGTTGAGGTTGATACCAAAGTGATGTAGCCGTTCGTAGTAGTCCTTGGCGAAGATGAGCGGTGGTGATGTTGATGTCGAACCGTACCTAGATAGCCGAAACACAATAGGACACGGAAACCACAACTCAAATTCTCAAAGAAAAATGGATCAAAATTGTCGGAGTTGGTAGCGGGAAGGGCTATGGTGGTGCTATGCGGAAGTGGTGGAGGTATGCGGAAGTGTATGTGGGCACCGGGACAAAATTTGGCGAGAGTTAGGCGGGAAACGGAGTGGAGGATGGAAGTGATGCTGTCAGGGGCCGGATGTCCGGGACGGGCGGGCCGGATGTCTGGGCTGTCGGGCCGGATGTCCGAGCTCAGGATTTGTAGACGAACTCGATGAACACCGCATGGAGAGGTCAAATCCGTGTCAAAATTTGAAAGATTTTGTGGATGGAATTTGGGGAAAAGATGGGGAAAAGCTAGATCTACCTGCAACACACGAAATCCGCGGATCAAATCCAACAAAACTTCATCACACCAACAAATCACAAAAAAAATTTGGGGCTATTTTTGTGAGGCAATTTTTGGATTAGGACGAAAAACAACAAAATCAAGCTAGAAAACAAAGAGAGGGGGCTCCGAAATCGTGATCAACGTGGCTCATGATACCAAGATGATGTAGGGTGGAACCCAAGATGGCCGATCTTTCATGAAAGGAGCGGATCCCAACTAAGGACACGAAGAACACGAGGGGAAAACGAGGGGAAACACAAAAGGAAACATGAGAGAATCACTCAACCAACAAGAATAGATCACACATGCGCTAGATCGATGAACACAAAGGTGAGATACAAGATCCAAGTCCAACAAAGGATGATACAAAGGTAACCGGTTCTTCTCCGTGAGGAGGTCTTGATGGGGGCCACCCAAGAGGGGGTCTTGAATCCAAGGTGATCTTCTCTGTAGAGGGGCCGCGGTCTCTCTCGTGGAGTAGATCCGTAATGGATGAGCAATGCTATATCTCACATATGAGCTAAACCAATGCTAACCCTAGAGGAAGGGGATGAAGTATATATAGTCTAGGGGGGCGAAAGGGTACATGGGGCTCGGCCCTTTACTGTGCGCAGACAGGCGGAGCCGGATGTCTGGGCGTCGGGCCGGATATCTGGGGCTTCGGGAGGGGCCGGATGTCCGGGCTAGGGGGCCGGATGTCAGGGCTGACGGCGATAGCTTTTGTAGGTTCTGGTGCGTGGCGCCGGATTTCCGGGCTTCTGGCCGGATGTCCGGGCTGGACGCCGGATGTCCGGGCCCTGTAGACGTGGGCGGCAGGGCTCCTGCTGATGTCGTCGCTCCAGGGGCCGGATGTCCGGGGCCTGGAAGTTGAACTTGCCTTCTTCCGTTGGTTCTCTTCATCCATGTACTTGGAGGCTTGTCCTTCTTCACGTGCATCTTCGGGAGAGTCCTGTTGACACCTGATCATCCATAGCATATCGAACTTAGGTAGTAGCCATGTCTCGAGTGGATCATATGAGATATCACTAAGGAAGGAAGTCACCTCGTTCTCGAGAGCTCTAGCTCGTGCTCGTGTCATGGGTCCTCTTGGCTCTTGATGAGACGATGGTAGGTCCACGGGGATGATCGTAGGATGCTCCGCATCATGACGTCAGACAACTTCCTCCTCCTGCGTGAGTCCATCTCCAAACGCGCCCATCGCCGAACCTCCGCGTCGCCATGCCGCCAGGATCCGCCATCGGCCTCGCAGTAGATGTAACACTGCTCCTCCTCTTGTCCCCTCCAGCCAGCGCGTGCTCCAAAACGATGCCCCCGGGAGGGACAACGACATCGAAGGTGCTATCATCGTCCGATCCGATAGACCCAGATCTGGGGTTTCCCCCGGAGCTCACACGGTCGCCGCTGCTGGAGCCACGCGGCGCCCACCACCCATAGCATCCCTCACCCGACCATCTAAGCCTCCCAAGATGGCGCCTCCATGGAGGTTACGACGCGCAGGGCGCCGCCGCCGCCCAATCCAGACTGAATTTTGGACTTCCGTCCGGGAGGGATTCAAATGTGGATAGGAGGGACCTCGGCTACGCCTCCAGGGAGGGTAATGGCGTCGAGAGACACCGCCGATGCCGGGCCGGACCAGCCGGCCAAAGTTTCCTCCGGTCCCCAACCTATACCACCAAACCTCCGACTGTTCCGGATCCGATAACGAGACGAACCGAGACCAGCAGAGATGCAAGTGCCATGGGGCTCAACCCACCAGGAAGGAGGATCAAGAAGGACAGCCGCCGTAGACTCCAGGGACCGGATCCAATGATCCGATGAGGCCAGCGGAGTAGACCACCACCCTGTGCCGGCCGACAACATCCAAGCGCCAAATCCAGATGGATCCGGCCTGAACATGGAGCCACCACCTCGCCGTGGAGTCACATCCAAGTCGCAGCTGCCGCGCCGCGTCGCTGGTGCCGCAACGCGCCGCCGCCAAGATGCTCGCCCGCCGCGCCGCCAGACCCCACGCTAGCCCGACGCCGCTTCGCGATATGGTCATCCCGCGCCGCCCAAGACGCTCCAAGGGGGAGAGATGTGATACGTCTCCGTCGTATCTATAATTTTTTATTGTTCCATGCCAATATTATTCAACTTTCATATACTTTTGGCAACTTTTTATATTATTTTTGACTAACATATTGATCCGATTGCGCTGCAGTTCTGTTTGTTGCATGTTTTATGTTTCGCAGAAACCCCATATCAAACGGAATCCAAACGGGATAAAAACGGATGCAGAATATTTTTGGAATATTTGGAGAATATGGGAGGAAGAATCAACGCGAGACGGTGCCCGAGGTGGCCACGAGGCAGGGGGCACGCCTGCCCCCTCGTGGGCCACCCGTAAGGCGATTGATGCCCTTCTTCGGCCGCAAGAAAGCTAATTTTTAGAAAAAAATCTCGGTGAAGGTTTCAATCCAATCGGAGTTACGAATCTCCATATATACCCGAAACGGTGAAAGGGCAGCAGACAGAACGCAGAAACAGAGAGAGACAAAGAGACAGATCCAATCTCGGAGGGGCTCTCGCCTCTCTCACGCCATGGAGGCTAAGGACCAGAGGGGAAACCCTTCTCCCATCTAAGGAGGAGGTCAAGGAAGAAGAATACGAAGGGGCCCCCTCTCCCCTTCTCTTCCGGTGGCGCCGGAACGCTGCCGTGGCCATCATCATCACCGCAATCTTCACCAACAACTTCACCGCCATCATCACCAACACTTCCCCTCTCTATGCAGCGGTGTAACCTCTCTCTTACCCGCTGTAATCTCTACTTAAACATGGTGCTCAATGCTATATATTATTTCCCAATGATGTATGGCTGTCCTATGATGTTTGAGTAGATCCGTTTTGTCCTATGGGTTATTTGATGATCAAGATTGGTTTGAGTTGCGTGTTTTATTATTGGTGCTGTCCTATGGTGCTCTCCGTGTCGGCATAAGCATGAGGGATTCCGCTGTATGGTTGCAATATGTTCATGATTTGCTTATGGTGGGTGGCGTGGTGTGAAGCACAGACCGAGTAAGTAGGTTGTTTCATGTATGGGATAAAGGGACTTGATACTTTAATGCTATGGTTGGGTTTTACCTTAATGATCTTTAGTATTTGCGGATGCTTGCTAGAGTTCCAATCATAAGTGCATATGATCCAAGTAGAGAAAGTATGTTAGCTTATGCCTCTCCGTCAAATAAAATTGCAATAGTGATTACCGGTCTAGTTATCGATTGCCTAGGGACAAATAACTTTCTCGTGACAAAAAGCTCTCTACTAAAACTAACTTAGTTGTGTCTTCATCTAAACAGCCTCTACTTTTTATTTACGCGCTCTTTATATTCTTGCAAACCTATCCAACAACACCTACAAAGTATTTCTAGTTTCATACTTGTTCTAGGTAAAGCGAACGTTAAGCGTGCGTAGAGTTGTATCGGTGGTCGATAGAACTTGAGGGAATATTTGTTCTACCTTTAGCTCCTCGTTGGATTCGACACTCTTACTTATCGAAAGAGGCTACAATTGATCCCCTATACTTGTGGGTTATCAAGATGCCCCGCTCCGCCCAGCTGGGCAAGTTTGCCTGGCGGCGCTGCGAACGGCGGTGAGGAGAGGTGGAGGTGTAGGAGGGCTGATAACCCACAAGTATAAAACTAGAAGTACTTTGTAGGTGTTTTCGGATAGACTTGCAAGAAAGTAAAGAGCACGAAAATAAAACTAGGGGCTGCTAAGGTAAAGACACAACTAAAGTAAATATAGCGAGTGTGGAAGAGTGATGGTAGGTGTGGCGAAATTGTCCCTTAAGCAATTGACTACTTACTAGACCGATAGCAAGTATTATGTGGGAGAGGCCACTGCTAGCATGTTATCCCTTACTTGGAATTCTATGCACTTATGATTGGAACTATTAGCAAGCATCCGCAACTACTAACGTTCATTAAGGTAAAACTCAACCATAGCATTAAGATATATTGGTCCCCTTCAATCCTGTATGCATCAATTTCTATGCTAGGTTGAAGCTTACATCACTCTTGCCCTCCAATACATAGTCCTATCAACATACAACTAACCCTATGGTGTGATCCACGCGCGCGGTCATATGATGGGCACCAAAGGACAGCAACATAACCACAAGCAAATTAAATCAATCATAGCAATTCATCAACCACCGATAGGACAACGAAAATCTACTCAGACATCATAGGATGGCAACACATCATTGGATAATAATATGAAGCATAAAAGCACCATGTTCAAGTAGAGGGTACAGCGGGTTGCGGGAGAGTAGACCGCTGTAGATAGAGGGGGGAAGGTGATGGAGATGTTGGTGAAGATGGCGGAGGTGTTGGTGAAGATCGCGGTGATGATGATGGCCCCCGGTGGCGTTCCGGCGCCACCGAAGCGAGGGGAGAGCGCCCTCCTTCTTCTTCTCCTTGATCTTCTCCTAGATGGGAGAAGGTTTCCCCTGCTCCTTGGCTCCCATGGCTTGGGAGGGCGAGAGCCCCACGAGATTGGATCTATCTCTCTTTTCGTGATTACTCGCTCGCCTGTTTCACCGCTTTCGTGATATATGGAGATCCGTAAATCTGATTGGCCTGAAACCTTCGCCCAGATTTTTTTCTGAATATTATCTTTCTTGCGGCAAAGAAGAGCATCAATCGCCTTACGGTGGTCTCACGAGGTAGGCGACGCATGGGGAGGGTGCGCCCCTGCCTCGTGACCACCTCGCACCGCCTCGCGTGGATTTTTCTTCCGGAATTTTCCATATTTTCCAAAAATAAGCTCCGTCGCTTTTATCCCGCTTGGATTCTGTTTGATATGGATATTCTTCAAACATAAAACATGCAATGACATGTGAACTGCATCGACACTGGATCAATATGTTAGTCCCAAAAATAATATAAAAAGTTGCCAAAAAGTATATGAAAGTGAATAACATTGGCATGGAACAATCAAAAATTATAGATACGACAGAGACGTATCAAGGGCCAAGAGGACGACGACTAGGGTTCCCCTGGGTCGCCCGCGGGGGCGACATGAGGGGGAGGAGAGGTACATGAGGCTGTGGGTTGTGCCTTTAAAATTGGGGGAGAATTTCACTTCCCCGACCTCTGCACCAACTAGGGATGCATACGGCCTTTTAAGTATGAGTACCAGGATTTTTAAACTCGGATACGCACTGAGCCTATTCCTCAATAAATGCGTGAGTACCAGGAAAGACTGGTCCTCAAGAATAAATAGAAACCTAAATTCGCCTCCGTGAGGATTTGAACCCAGGTGTTGGGTTTGTACATCCACTCCCCCAACCTGTCGAGCTTGGAGGTGAACTTCCACGTCTTGAGCATCTTGGAATGCTTGTTTGATAATTGGGTACCCTGATCGGCCACCACGTCCCCCGCAAAAACCAAGGCAAATCAACCTACCTCCCAAAGAATCGAACAATTGGAAGAACTAATCAATACTTTGAATCAAATGGAGCATGTGATAAGCTATCTCTAGAAATCAAAGATCAATTTATATATTGAACCTTTTGCAAAACAATATACCATATACTCTGAATGTGAAGCACTGCCGAAGAAGATAGTCTAAAATAATCTAAAGTAGCAGAAAAGCGGACAACCATTATTTTTCACTGGTTTTGGAGGAAACGCCCGAGGGTTGCAATGGGAAAAAATAAATATAAACTAATTAGAGTATAGAACTGCTAAGTAGAAGCAACATGTTACATATATGTATTGACAAACAGTCCCTTGAATGCAGCCTCTATGGGCATCCCAGTAGCAACATACTGATGCTCAGAGTGTGCATACTTGCATCATTGAATAGTGCAGCTATCTTCAGTCATCTGAAGGTTACCATCCATGTTCAAAGTTTGCATATCATTATACCTTCCCATCATTTGAATCATACGTGGTTCCATGAACCTTGAAGTTCATTACTGTATGAGCTACCTCCCAACTGCCACAAGCATCACCATCATTGAATAGTGCAGCTATCTTCAGTCATCTGAAGGTTACCATCCATGTTCAAAGTTTGCCTGTCATTATACCTTCCCATCATTTGAATCATACATGGTTCCATGAACCTTGAAGTTCATTACTGTATGAGCTACCTCCCAAGTGCCACAACATCACCACTGACTTCTAGTTGGTGGTCCAAGTTCATGCCTTATTAGAGCAAATCACTGTTGTCCAAGTTAAGGTATCGAACACCCTGTAACTTTATCACAAGTGCATTCTTCTGAGTCATCTTCCTTGTGTCGTCCCAATTATGGGCGCCTCACATAACTCATTGAGCTTCTTTTCAATCAATGTGTCATCCTCCTACTGCAATACCTCCTGGATATGCGAATTGATCTTGCCTGTATCAGACTTTCAGTCATCATGCTTGTTCCCATCTCGATAGACGACATAGCCGCCGCCATTGACAAGGTGCTGCCAGCAAAGACCATGCAATTCATGTCCTCAAGACGAACCTTGTGGCTGATCTTGTTAACTGAAGAGGTCTAGCCAGGTGAGGAATCCCTGCTCAACACAGAGGGTAGATGGTCAAACTCCACCACTCCGCAACTGTAAATCGAAACTATAAAACACGAAGTCGTAGTTGAGCTACTGGACGTTGGCGCAAACCTAGACTATTGTTGCCGGCAAAAATGAACGAGCGATAGCCGTGCTGACCTCGAACGTGACCTCTGACTTGATGCACCGGTAGTGGAGTCGTGGGCAGCTGGGGGCGGGTGACCAGCCTTGTCAATAGGAAAACCGAACGATGATGCAAATGGAAGCCAATATCTTCAGATCAATACATATACACTACTGTCTTGATTTTGTGACTGTCGTTGGCGCAGGAGGACGGCAGACGAACCCAGAAAGATGGCCATGATCCCCAACTTCTTCGCCTCCTCTTTTGTGACCATGACCACCCTATCCACATCCTTCTACAGCTCGCTAGGCATCATAAGTGGCGGCAGCGAGATCTGAGCGGGGTTGGCGGTGTCAGAACCCTAGAAAACTTGAGTTGGAAGGATAGGGAGGTAAGAGGAAGAGGGCGAAGGGTTCATTGGGTGGGGAGATTGCGTAGGGTGTCAATTGTGATTGCTGCCTAAATCAGGTGATGGTTTCCTATCCTAACAAAATTAGGGCGATCTAAGTCGATTTGAGAAAAAACTGGGTCAGATCGCTAATGAGGGAAAGGTGTAACGTGCTGGGTGAGGACAACATATGAAAACTTTATGTGGGGGCCGATGTATGGGGAAAATTTTTGACGATGGAAAAAAGTGAGACTTTTCTATAAAATATATCGAGTTCAAGCGGCCCATATCAAATCAATCTATCTGAACGATCACTAACGATTGACCAAGGGAAGGACCAAACCATAGATCACGTGGCCCAGTTCAGATCGATTGATTCGAACTACACCGTATTAACGATTGACCCATGACTTTATGGAGAACTATGAAATATTCGGTCTTTTAATATTAGGTATAGATTAGATTTAATTTGATTATGTGTTGAAAGTTAAGTAAATTTTTTATTTATTTGAGGTGTTGATAAGATTTTACTCCCTCCGTTCCTTTATATAAGGTGTATTTTTTTCCGGCGTGGTGACGACATAGAATTGAGGAGAATTTTGGATGAAAATACCCTTACAACGTGTTTGGTAATCTTAGGGAAGAGGAATGTGAATTAATGGTGGGAGTTTGGTAGGGGATTTAGACGTGGGAAATAGAGTTTTTATCGCAATCCATTGTTTGGTGCAGGATGGTGCGTAGTTTTGACATGGAAAAAGCATTAGTTGGCATAATTAAATATGCCGACGGCTCTGATCATGTTTAAGCATATGCATGCCACTCACGCACAGTGCATTTCTTAGACTTGGCTTTGCACACACTACAAAAAAAATACACTTCCGTGATGATACGTGTTTGTCACAGTAGGTCGCGTTTTTTGTCATGCATGTACATCCATGACAAATTTATGATAGAATCAAGATAGTCATACCGTGTCGTCAGAGAAGTGTTCCATGACATTACCAAAATTATCATCACGGAAGTGTCCACTTCCATGACGATAAATCGCGCGTCACAGAAGTGCTTTCATCAAGGGTGACTGACACGTGGCATCTACCGTAACGGAATGCCGTTAAGCTATCGGGTCGGGTTTTGGATCCGATAATCCGTTAACAGCCCCGACCAATGGGGATTTTCCACATGTAAAATCATCATTGGCTAGAGGAAACACGGTCGGCTCATCGCTGGGACATATGTCATCCACTCACCGGATGTATACGCCTATGATACATCAACACATGGCACGCACCCAACAAAGGCCCATTCTCGTGAAAAGGCCGCCCGCTTGACTTGGTCAAAGTCAAGGGCCGCCCATGGAAAGCCTATTAACGGCCTGTTCGCATATAGCCCATTTACAGCCCGCTAACCCAAGGCCCGCTATTTACCTATCCGAATTAGGCCCAAGAGCGCTATCCGGGACATCTAATATGATTCAAGCCTGTTTTCACTTCGACCCATGTATAGCCCATGACGCCTTTCGCCCATATGAGGCCCTTTGTAACTCTTGGCCCATTAGCGGCCCGTCAGATCAAACCGGTCCGTAATGAACAAAGGTATTGTTTTACACCCATTAACGGCCCGTGGTGAAATCCGCCCGTAATGAACAAAGGTATCACTTTATACCCATTAACGGCCTCGTTATTCCGCTAATGCTTCCAGCCCAAGTTAACTTTCGCCTTCCGAGGGCCCATTTATTGTTGGGCTCATTTGCGATTCGTTACTTACGGCCATTATCGCTATTTTCGCTTAGGGCCAAATTCAGCCTGTCGTTACATAGCCGTCTGCTTGTGGGCTGTTAGTTTGTTGGGCCATTTTCATAGCATCACCAACACGCCTATTAACGCCCGTTATGGTCAGCCCATAAACGCATTTATTTCCATTAAAGGTCTGCCTATGGCCCATTAAAGGCCCATACAAGACCCATAATGAGTCGGCGCCCATGGATCCTACGAGACGAGAAGGCCCATGGATCTCGTGGAGACGAGAAGGCCCATGGATCCTACAAGACGCATAAGGCCCATGGATCCACGAGACGAGAAGGCCCATGGATCCTACGAGACGAAGGCCCATGGATCCGACGGCCCGTGAAGGGCCATGGTCGGCGAAGTTGGCCCCATTTGAACGATATAGCATATTCAAAGAATTATCCTACTCAATACTATCACCTCTAAAAAGCATACACTATACAACAAAGAGATCAAGGCATAGAAAGGTAGAATAATCCTACACTATACAATAAAGAATTTACAAATGTTATACCCATCGGGCATTATGGTTCGCACAGTGATAATAAAGCATACACAAACAACAAATTACATACACCGGGCAAATATAGCTCATACATCATGGACGCATCAACTTAACTCCATTTGAACTATAATCTCTTCGTAAAATAGGATTGGCGGATTCAGATAGCACAAATTTTAGTATGCAAAATCTCCAATTCCTTCATGGTTACCTTAGTGTCTTGTTTCATTTTTTGACTCCTCGTGATCTACTACCCGCATGTCCAGCCTCAACTTGTTGATTATACATTGACAATCATGTACACGCTTGTCTTGCCACCTCTAGTTGATGCTCGAGAACATCAAACATTCCAATTCCAATCCATAATCATTCGTAACGGCCATGCCGCATCGCCGCAGATCTTTGTGTTGATGTCACTTCATCCCTAAATGTTTCGTAAGTACACATGACTAGGGCAAAATATAGTTACAACAAAGGAAGGAACAAGACACTATTTTGTACTACAGGCAAAACAGACTAACAATAATGTTACACGCCACTTTCAAAAAAATGTTACACGTCATGAAGCATAAGCAGGTGATATTTTAAAATTATAAAAAGATAGTCCGTGCAGCCTGCATACATAAATCCTCTTAGCTCACTAGAGGAGCATGATGTTGGGGCCCAATCGAAAACACAGACAAGTTACAAATTTAGACAAAGACATCATGCGATAAGTAAGCAAGCGCCATGGCCATTCTGCGCCTCAATTAAAGTCTTAGGGAGCATAATGAACAACAGAGGGTTTCATACAAACATACTACAGCAGGAAAAACTATGCAATCATTAGCGCAATATAAACTAGATTGTGAGCCTCATGCAATAATAGTTGGTTAATAGACTTCAAAGCTTCAGGCACACTTCGGCTGTCGGATTTCGGGTTCCGGCAGACCCTTGAGGTTCAAACACTGGGGTGCGCACGGAGATCTTTCCCCTACCAGCTCATGCGTTAACGGTTTGCGAGGGATCTAAACTAGGAACAACGAACAACACAAGAGAGACAAGGTTTATACTGGTTCGGGCCACCGTGGTGGTGTAAT
Source organism: Aegilops longissima (assembly GCA_021605205.1). Lineage (NCBI taxonomy): Eukaryota > Viridiplantae > Streptophyta > Magnoliopsida > Poales > Poaceae > Aegilops > Aegilops longissima. The sequence goes on along the minus strand of CM038678.1, from coordinate 264,030,881 downwards.
ACCCTACCCAAAGTGTGGTGTGGTGGATTGCCTCCGGGCCGATGAAGAATAAGATAAAGGGAGAAATAGCCTGAGGGGCTGTTCTGAGCTGGTGCGATGAACTGCTTGGGTGAGTTCGGTCGCTCTCTCTCTCTCTCTCTCTCGTTGATCTGTCAATTTCCCTAAATGGTCTCTCGATGGTCGATCTCTCCCCTTCCGTGGGTGGGTGGCTAGTCCTATTTATAGGTCGAGGCCCCGGCCTCTTCCCAAATAATGAGCGGAAGGGCGCCAACAATTGGCCATTTTGAAGGGGAACATCTAGTACACTTATCCCGACTAAAGTTGGTCTTCAACTACCAAAGGCTCGTGGTGACGCCGCCCTGGCTCCACGATGACCTCCATCCGCTGCTCACTGGTCTTGGTCTTGTTGCAATCAAGCGTAACCTTTGCTCGATGCCTTGGCTCGTGCTTGCCCCTTTGCACCGAAGGGAAACAAGGACACCGCACAAGCCGGGCGCCTCCGGGTCCTCGATCGGGCATGGCTTATGCCACGGGCACCCTCGTGAGGTACCCCGCTTGATCTCTCCGCTCCCCGCGAGCCTGCCTCGAGGAGGCTGCCTCAAGAGGCTCCCGTCAGCCGCCTCATGAGGCTTGGCCCTCGCGAGGGTCTTGAGCTTGAGCTGATGAAGCTAGGCCACGCTGGCCCCCACTTGAGCCACGCCGCAGCCACAGTGCAAGTCTGGGACCCCTGCCCTTAACGCCGACAAGAGCTCCCCGCCCAAGGCGCCTGACTTGGCTTAGCAGGAAGCTGGCAAGGTGCGGCCCATGGCCCCAACAGCTCATGGCCTTGGGCGCCATGTGGCGATTGATTGGACGTGGGCGTCTCCGCTCCCCCACAATGCCTTGGCAACCGCACGACTTGACAAAAAGGGGTGCCCAGGGCAGACTGACCTGCTTTGTTCTCGCTTGCCTTGCTCCAGATCCCCTTTCTCGCCCTTCTCCTTCATGCTTCTGAAATCCTCCAGATCTGCCTCAATCCTTCTCGTCCGGCGAGCTATGGCGCCACAGAAGACCGACTAAGGCCTGTACTCCCAACTTTGATCCCCGAGCGGTCGGAGAGGAATCTCGCCCTCCTGCGCTTGAGGACGGTGGCGCAGGGCAACGCGGGAGCGGCTGTGTTCAAGGCTGGCTCCGGCCAGCCTGAAGGCAAGGGAAGAACCTTCTATCCGCCTAGTGAGTGCCATCGCGCCGGTCCTGTGCCTCCTTTTTCCGAAGTTCTTCCTTGCTGTTCTTCGCTCAGACAACTTGCAAGCTCCGACCTCCACCGTAACTCGTTCTTCTTTCTCGCAATCTTCGCCTACTATTGTGAGGCTCATGTTGGGATAAAGCCCTCGTGGCCTTGCTGCGCCATTACTTTTATCTCCGGTTTCGTGGCCCTATCTCCGCATGCACGAAGTTTTGTCGCGTATTCGCTCCAACGCCATCTCAAGCCCGGAAGAGGATTGAAGGCTTCCGAGCAGGTGGGTCATGGTGGACGCCAGCGATTCACCCCGCTTGTGCTGCCCACGGGCGCCCAAGGCTGTTGATGCAGTGGTCTCGCGGAGCTCGCCGATCTCGCGCGAGGGCGGTGCCGAGAGGATGGACGCGACTCGAGGCCACGCAACCTGGGGTTGGCGGTTGACCGGCCACACTCCCGAGGGAATTTCGAGCACCGGGTGGCTCCACTGGGAGCACTTCGCTCACTGTGGAGGCTCGGGCAAGCAGATGTTGCCCTTCGCTTGAGCTCTGCAGCCCCTGCCAACGAAGATCTGGTCATGCCTCCACCTTGGTCGGAGGAGACGGGCGAGGCCGGCCGGTGCTCCCGCCCCTGCTTTTTCATGACGACTGGGAGCAAAGTGGGTGCCATGCCCACCTTCAACGGTGAGGGGCTGGTGCCCGCAAAGGGCTCCTGTGGATCCGACGGTGTTGCCCATGAGAACGTGGTCCTCCAAAGAACTCCAAAGGGAGGAGGAGGAAGAGGAGGAGGAGGAGGAGGAAGAATTCGACCCGAGGCGATCGGGCGAGGAGGAGGAGGAGCCTTCCTCGGCGCGTGTCTCGCACTCCTTCGCTTCCATGCCGGATGACGACGAGGACAGCACTGGCAAGGAGGAGTGGATTCTCCTCCGTCCCGAGGAAAGACAGGTCGGGCTGGTGCCCTCGATCCGCCTGCCCGGGCGGTCTCGAGGCCAGCCCGACCTTCCCACGGCCCTTCCGCTTCCATGCCTCCCAAGGCTGACCTCACCTGTAGCTCTCGGCTCAAGTTTGGCCGAGGCTGCTTGAACTCGCAAGCGGTGACCTGTAAGTACTGATCCGTGCTCTTCTTTGTTTCTCAGCCGAGACTTGACGCCTGCGGCCTTGACCAGGGCGGCACCGAGGCGGAGGTTGAGGAGTGCTTCAGGCCCTCGCTTGAGGCGAAGCTCGCCGAGGCAGCGCCCTGGCCTGCAGGGAAAGGAGGCACCGAGGCTCGCGCTTCCCCTGCCCGGTCGTCCTCGTGAGCCCAGCAGGGACACTCTGGCGAGGGGTCAGCCCCTGTGGTCCCGCTGAACTTGGAGAGGCCCAGGCTTGGTGCTGCTGCTGAGATGCCCATGGCCCGGGAGGCTCCTTCCTCCCAAGCCGTGATCACACTGCCGTCCTCTCCGCCTGCTTCCACCAGCTCCTGCCTCTTCCGATCCTCCGCTGTCTTGGGCCAGGCCGCCGATGAACTGAGCCGGCTTCGGGAGGATCTCCAGAGCGCGGACCCCCGCCTGGTGGTCGGGCACCTGGAGTTAGCCTCCGGCTGGGCCCGCTCCGCTGCCTCTGTCCGAGCGGCACTGAGGTAGGCTGCGTCCGCCTGGCGAGGAGAAGTGCCACCCGGCCAGCAAGGCTGCTCGCGATGCTTCAAGGCGGTTATGGATGCCTGTGGCTGCAAGGCGTTGGAGGCCGAGCTGCAAGGTCTGCGTGAGGAGTTCGTGAAGGAGGTCCGCATCCGCAAGGAGGAGGAGGGGATGAAGGCTCGGGAGGCTGCTGTCAAAGACCGGGACGCCGAGCTTGTCGACCGTCATGGCCGGTTGGAGACGCTGGAGCAGGCGCTGAAGGTGGAGAGGGCCGAGCTAGACCGCAAGGCGAAGGTCCTGGCCGAGGACCGGGTGGCCTTCACCAAGCTGGAGAAGAAGGCTCGCGCACGCTCAAGACGCCTATGAGAGCGGCTTAGAGGACCTGCTGGTTGGCGAAGAGGACGCCCCGCCGAGCTGCTTCCTTCCTGGTCCATGCGCCAAGATGCCGCGAAGGCCTTGGCTCCATGGCTAAGGCCGAGGCGCATTATCCGTTGCTCAGCATACCGACGCCGCCCTCAGCCACATCTACCTTCGCGACCCCAACATCGACCTCGACAACCTGATGGAACCCGTGAGCGGCGACCTTGCCGCCGCTGCTACTGAGGCCGTGAAGGGCCGAGCCGAGGTTTTGCTGGTGAAGTTCGCGGCCTTCAGCGCCTTGCCCAGACGCGACGCCACCAGCTCAGCTGGAGCCAGGAGGTGGAGTCGCTTAGCTGCTCCACCGCAGCGGCGCCACCACTCGAAAGTGATCTCTTGCGCCCTTTGTCCTGCTTAATTCCTGCAACATGCACCATGCCTCGTGGAGGCGTTTAAACTTGTGTTTGGTGTTGTGAGAACACTCTATGGCTTGTAATGTTTTGCTTTTGAATTCCTTAGGATTTGCATTTTCCCTCCTATTTGCATGTGTTCTACGTCGGCAGGGCCCGGCCCCGCGCATACTTCAGCCGCTGTTAGCCCCGACTGGAAACCAGGACGGGACCAAGGAGTGAGGGGCTACGTGGCGTTAGGCTCCCGAGTCGCGATGCTCGTGGAGTCCCCTTGACGCTCAAACGAATTTTCATACCTTGGCTCCGCCGGGGAGGCGCGATGACCAGGTCCGAGGGACTGGCTGGTGGCGACGCTCGGGCGTGGCCCGGCGCAGCCTCCGTGTCCAGCCCCCTGCTGCACTCCCGAGGGGAGGTGTTGCGATGGCGCCGAAACCGAGCCTGGCCCCGAGGTTGATACGGTTGTGAGCCGCCTCGTGTTTTTATCACCAGCGGAGCATAGCGCTCAGTATGTGTACGGGCATAGCCGCCTCGGCAGCAGTCGCCAGCCAGCGGAGCATGGTGCTTCCACCGGTACGTGAGGGGGCTCTCCGGGAAGAGCCTGGCAAGGCATACAGCCCCGCCTCGACACGTGGCCGCACGGTAGGGCTAGGAGAGGTGTATCCGGGCACCAAGGAGCCAACGCGATTCACGAGGCCCTACTCGAGGCGGGTTGCGCCTGCCTGGGGCCTTTATCAATGGTGTGTTCCTGCAGGTTAGAATGCAAATGCTCTACGCCTCGTGTCGCGCCCTCGAGCGAGCTCACCTGGCCACTGTATGACAGCCGCGATGCCATGGGTCAAGGCTGGGGGTGAGGGCTGAGAGCCAAGAAGAGTCCATGAGTCGCGATGCTCAGTACCCCCCCTTTTAACATGCAAGCGCAGATTGGGGCGGAGAGGCCCGCGATAGGTAGTAGGCAATAATTACATGAATCAGGCTAAGCGCAGAGGAGAAAATCCATCTAGATAGGTACGGAGAAAACTCACGCCACCGGGTCTGGCCCGAGCGGTTTGGGATAATGCAGCCCGAGGGCGCCCAACAAGGTAAGTAAAGAACATAAGGTATCAGATACATGCCGCAGGACGGACCCACGCTGCCCGGGAATGATGCAGCCCGAGGGGAGCTCCCACTGAAAACGGAACTCGAAAGGTATCACCGATATGGTCGGAGATGGCGGATGTTGAGGTAGCCGATGACGCGATGAGGAAGCCGGCTCACGAGCCCTTCCGGACCTGAGCCTCGGAGGCCCGGGGCTCGGGGGTTCACGAGAGCCACCTCCATCTCTCGCCAGACCGCGACTCTTGACCTCCCGAAGCTTCAGAGCACCCTCGCCAGGAGCTGATGGGCGGCTACCGCGTTTGGCAGGCCGAAAGGCATGCGAACGTAGCTGTGATAAGGCCCCTCACAACACCCCACGCATGAGGGCCAGAGGCGCCTCGAGACGCGCCCGCTGAGCCTCGGTATGTCGATGCAGATCAGAGTCCGACATCCTCGCCTGATGTGGGTCCACGGCGGGCAGGTGGCGACACCAAGCATGACTCTTGACTCAGAGCTCCCCGGGTGTTCCTCGTGATGAACTCCCCGAGGGTTTGGCCTCCTTATCTCATACCTTCCTCGAGGGAAACGTGCCTTGAAGCACGCCAAGTGGTGCCCGAGCGCCTCCTCGTGACCTCGGCTAGGTTGGTGGCTTGCCATGAAAGAGCCCCCAAGCCCCGCTCGAGGAGGCGCCGGGCGCGCCTTCCTATGCGAGTAGAGGGTGGCGCCTTGAACGGGCGCTGGTCTCGATGCCACGCCCGGGAGGTGCCTCCTCGCAAGGGCCTCGACCAGCGGCCTTCTTCTTCTTAGGGATCGCCTCGGAGTCTCCCGCTCCTGTGATCTGGTCTTCGATTGTCGCGGCTTGAAGGCGCGCCAAGAGAGCACACCGCATCCCTTTCTCACAAGGCAATCGTGATGACTCCTCCGCTTCCGGCATCTTGAGGACATTGTAGCCATGGTGAGTCACCGCCATGAACTTGGCCAAAGCTGGGTACCGAGGATGGCATTGTATGGCAAAGTAATGTGGGCGACGCCAAAGTCGATGAGCTCAGGCGTAGTTGTTGCACCGTCCAAGGTGACGGAAGATGAACTTGCCCTATCGGAACAGCTTGAACCATCGCGACTCCCGAGAAAGGCTTGGTTGGTGAAGTCGATCGATGGCACTTGAGGTCGTTGAATGTCTTGGACAGACAGACTTTGAGCCCCGCTCCACCGCCGGCGAGGGTCATGGTGACTTGCACGTTGTCGATGACCGTGAGCAAAGCATGGGAGGACTCCGCCGTTGCAAGACTTGAGCTGATCCATCGAGCTGAACGTGATAACGCACGACGACCACCGAGAGGGCGTGTGGCCTCAGCCCGGGAGGACTGATTCACCTCGCAAGCAAACCGCTTGAAGATGCGCCGAGGGTGGGGCCCGAGCGCCACCCAGATGCAAGCGATCGCTGCCTCCTCGGAAGCCCCACCCTCGCCCCGATGATTGTCTTCAGACTCCTTGGAGGCTGTGGCAAAGGTGGGAGCCCAGCTACTGGGAGGGCGATCCTCACGAGGCTGGTCCCTCCAACCTCCTCGCGAGGCGGGTCTCGCCAGCGTCCTCGCGAGGTCTGCCACGCCATCCTTGGCGAGGGCCACGGTCTTCCCAAAGGCCCCGCGCCTCTTCCTCCTCCTCGTCAGAGCCCCGATCAAGGCGCTGGGCGCCGCCAATGCGCCATTCTCGCACGGCCCTGAGCTCTTGGCATTCGTTGGTGTTGTGGGTGAGGAGGTCGTGGTACACGCAGTACCTGCTGCCCTTGGATGACTCGGGCTGATCCCTACCTCACTTGGTGTCTAGTTCCGCCGCCAGCACGACAGCCCCCTTGTGCTTCACGTCCTTGGCCTTGGGCTTCTTCTCTTCTGGATCGGCAGCCGGAAGCTCGAGGAGGGAGAGGCGCCTTCCTCAGCCCTCGGCGCATTTGGTTGCCAAGTTGAACAGCCCGTGGATGTGCATGTGTCTTCATGCATTGCTATTTCCTCCTTCATCTTGACGCCACGCACGCCATCGGAGAAGGCTGAGATGATGGCTTCTCACCACCTTAGGAATCTTGAGGCGGCGTTGTTGAAGCGCTGGATGTACTTCTCGCAGGTCTCCCGGTTGTTGCTTGATGCGGCGCGATAGCTCACGGCCGGAGGCCGGTCGCGAGTGCCTTGAAGTTGGCGATGAAGCGGTGCACATCTCGGCCCCACGAGGAGATCGTGCCGGAGCCAGTTCAGAGCCAGGTTCGGGCTCGGCCCTAAGCGCCATGGGAAACCAATTTGCTATGACCTTTTCGGCCCCGCTGGCGGCTTCGATGCCCGTGTCAGAGCTGAAGGAACTCGCGGGTCGGCAGTGTTGCGGCAAGCGCGAGGCGGCAGTCCGCTTGAACTTGCCGGGCCATGCGACGCCGCGTAGCTCGGCGATGAAGGCGCTGCAGCCTGCAGTAGCATCGGGTCCTTCACGACGCAGAGCTTGTTCTTGTGGATTCTGCGCACCGCTGCTCGGAGCAGTCGGGTCTTGATGCGTGGCGCTGACCATGGTCGCGGGCGCCTGGTGCCGGGAGCATGCGAGCACCTTCTTGGGGACGAGGAATCTCCCCGTAGCTCCTTTCTTGCTGCGCAGCGCCGGACGCGGAGGGTCTCAAACGGGGCCACGCGCTTTGGAGCCAGGTGCCTTCTTGGGGAGGAGGTGGCGGGCACCTCCGCCCCCGCCTCCCACGCGGGGTGAAGGGCAAGGCAGCGAGAGGGATGGCGCTGGGAGCCTTGCGCGCGGACGAAGCTCGGCAACGCGGGGTCGAGCCACTTCTCGAGACGCCGCCGATGTGGGTGGTAGCGCAGCTTCGCTCGCCGCGATGAGCGCGGCTCGAGCCTCCATGGGAGCGTGGTGTGCGCGGGACGAAGAACCAGCAGGGGTCAGCGACGGGGTGGCGGCGGGGCCATCGCGCCAAGACCGGCGATGCAGGACGAGGCCTGCTGCCGTTTCTCACCGGGCGGTGGCGGCTTTGGTGGTAGGCGACGGGGAACGACGTTGGCGTCAGCCGACGGGCGCCGTCTAGGTGACGCGGGTGGCGAGAGCAGCCCAGGCGCCAACGCGAAGCTCGGGCGAAGCGCCGCCATGGGCACGACGGAGATCACACACGACCAGCGGAAGAGAGATTCCGCGCACTTTACCCGGGCGCGCCAAATGTCGGATTTTGGGTTCCGCAGACTTTGAGGTTCAACACTGGGTGCGCGGAGATCTTTCCCTACCAGCTCATGCATTAACGGTTTATGTAGGGATCTAAACTAGGAACGATGAACAGCACAAGAGACACAAGGTTTATATCGTTCGCCCACCGTGGTGGTGTAATACCCTACCCAAAGGTATGGTGTGGTGGATTGCCTCGGGCTGATGAAGAATAAGACAAAGGGAGAACAACCTCGCGAGGGGCTGTTCTTGAGCTGGTGCAATGAACTGCTTGGGTGAGTTCAGTCGCCTCTCTCTCTCTCTCTCTGGTTGATTCGTCGACCCCTAAATGGTCTCTCGATGGTCGATCTCTCCCCCCTTCTGTCCGGTGGGTGGCTAGTCCTATTTATAGGTGGAGGCCCTGGGCCTCTTCCCAAATAATGAGCGGGAAGGGCGCCAACAATTGGCCATTTTGAAGGGGAACATCTAGTACACTTATCCTGACTAAATTTGGTCTTCGACTGCCAAAGGATCTGGTGGTGACGTCGTCCTGGGCTCCACGATGACCTCCATCTTGCCGTTCTACTAGTCTTGGTCTTGTTGCACCGAAGCGGTAACCTTTGCCTGATGCCTTGGCCTGTGCTTGCCCTCTTTGCACCGAAAGGGAAACAAGGACACTGCACAGGCCGGCGCCCGCCTGGTCCTCGATCGTCATGGCTTGCGTCACGGGGCACCCTCGTGAGGTACCCTGCCTTGATCTCTCCGCCTCCTCGCGAGCCTGCCTGAGGAGGCTGCTCCTGAAGAGGCTCCCTGTCGTCCGCCCCACGAGGCTTGGCCCCTCGCGAGGGTCTTGAGCTTGAGCTGATGAAGCTGGGCCACGCTGGGGCCCCACTTGAGCCACGCTACAGCCCGCAGGTAGGCAAGTCTGGGGACCCCCGTTCCTAGAACGCCGACATCGGCAGAGTAATTAAATGGTAAGGCCTTTAATTATGTCAACTAATAGTGATACAAGTACCGAACATCAGGCATGATTATTTGGGCATCTCATTAACTGAGGGCAAATAAAGCAATTGAAAAGAGAAAATTAACTATGCCTAAAACAAACAAGGAATTGAACTGTTGAGTTGCATACCGTGACTTACCTTAGCAGGTTGAAGAGCTTCAGCGCAGCTCCTACTTCTCTTGCAAGGCTCCTTCCTAACATCTTGTACTTGGAAATCCTCAATCATATCTTCATTGCACCCCCTCTGCAAGGTGACACAAACTAGTTACTCGTCTCCTTGAAGATAAATATGCATACTTTCCACCAGTGAACACAAAAGGATGAGATTATAACAAAACAACACCACATAATGAAACATGCCGCATCTCTTGCACTTTCACACAATGAAATGAGCATTTACTATGTCTGCACTATGTAAAAACTAGGCATACCTTCGAACTGGATCTCCAGGTACTCTTGGAGAGCCTACTGTAGTGTACAACCAAACCTTTATGTCACCTATGAGTTAGACAAGGCCCCACAACAGCAGCCCTTAGTGTTTAAATCGTTGACAAGCTCTGTTAGAGTGTTAGGTCAAGAACATCAAGTAATCAAAGCAAACAGTCCTAGTATGGCTGGCTGATGCAAACAAGCAATTGAACAGATGTGTGAGCAAATCTTACATATCAAGAAAAGAAGCAAAGAAGGAGGCTTAAAGACCATCACTTGACTGACCAGATTTAAGGGGCATTTAAACATCATGTGCAACGTATGAACTAACATAAACATTGCATATTCCAGATTCTACAATAGAATGCACATGTATTAGGTTATGCCATGTATGATGATGCCTAAATGTACAGATAGCAGGCAGGAGTGATTCATCATTGCACGCACAATTGAATTGTAGGTTAAGGGCCAGTTCGATTCCGCCTTTTTAGGGCATATTGTCAAAATATGCCATAAAAGATGTAAAGAAGTCATTTTTGAGTTATGGGCTTGGGCTTAACTAATTTCGCTTTGGAGGGGGGTGTTTCGGGTAGAACCTCACTAAAAATTGAAGGGAAGGGGAATAGTGAAATGACTCTATTGTCCGCCTACATTATACTCAAAATGCAATCACGACGCCTGTCACACCTGAACCTCAAGTAAAACAAACACACAAGCATTCATTGCCCTGCCCGCTTGCATGTCCTCTCCCTTTCCTCTACCTCGATCCCCGCAGAGCAGCACTAGGGTTCCTCCAGTGAGCCGTCGCCATCGGGTCCCATCTGGCCTGGTCCTCGATGATGCTATGTCCAGCTAGGCTACATGGCCGGGCGGGGCAAATCTCCTGGCTGCTCCTCCCTCTGCGCCGCCTCATTCTCATGGTCTCCAGCAGCTGCTCCACTTGTGGTTCGTCCAACGCACTACTCCGTGGGCGCTGCACAACTACGGATGATGCCACACTCGTGGCGAAGGCACCTTATTCCTCCTCCACCTGTGCCATGGCCTTGAGGTGCTATTGAAGGATGAGCTCATCCAACAAGGAGAGGATCTCCTCGATTTTTGCCAAATTTTCATTCGATCCACTATACAATGAATTGCTATGAGCTGCTTCTGCTGCTGCTATATGATGCATTGCTATGAGCTGCTCCTGCTGCTGCTATATGATGAATTGCTATGAGCTGCTGCTGCCGTATGATGAGTTACTATGAGCTGCTGCTGCTGCTGCTATATGATGAATTGCTATGAGCTGCTGCCGCCATATGATGAGTTACTATGAGCTGCTGCTGCTGCTATATGATGAATTGCTATGAGCTGCTGCTGCTGCTATATGATTAGTTGCTACAAGCTGCTCCTGCTGCTGCTATATGATGAATTGCTATGAGCTGCTCCTGCTTCTGCTATATGATGAATTGCTATGAGCTGCTCCTTCTGCTGCTATATGATGAATTGCTATGAGCTGCTGTTTGGTATATGATGAATTGCGCATCTACTTTGCTGCTGTATGATGAGTTGCTATGAGCTGCTGCTGCTATATGATGCTTTCAGGTGGTGCTGCTATACGATAATAACCAACCACTTGGACCATTGAATTTCAATAAATAATTGTTCTTCATTTAAATGTGGGTCATGCGTTCTTCGTTTAAATTAGGCAATGGGATCTCTATGGAAAACATTGACCAAAGTAGATTGTGCCAAGTAGATGGTATCTTTGTATTTGCATTTTGAGCAAATAGTGATGGTCTGTTTTCCTATGATATTAATTACTGCACTGGGTTCAATTTGTGATGTTTGCAAGTCAAATTAATTTCCATATGGGCAGTAAAATGAAAAGAATATAATGCAATCTAGACTTTCCACTGATCATACCAAAGATAAGCTGAAAACACAATGAAAAGAACTGGTTGGCTTATTACATGGAGCTTATATTCGCAGGTGCTTATTTTCTTAGGATAACTCGTAATAACTGTCCCTAAGAAACTTGGCTAATAGAACTGGCATACAAATAACATGTCATGATGATTGCAATGGAGGAGTGACGTACCATAGCACACTGTATAGGCTCACCGCTGCCTCTCCTTTTTTTGCAATGTTCCATGAAATTGCCACATACATCTTGTACTTTTTCATTGTGTAACGCTATTTGCAAGTTGACACGGCTAATTTCAGACATCTCTACATGATACTACATTGCATATCCCTTGTGCATATTTAAACCACCAATTAACGATTGTGTGCTTACCATAAACTAGCCATGACTCAGATGTCGGACTAGCAGCACTCTAAGGGAGCCTAATGTAGTGCAATCGGAATTCCTACATGCCACCTACAATTTTGTGTAATGTCTTGCCCTGTTCCTAAATATATGTCTTTGTAGAGATTCCAAGTGGACCACATACAGATGTATATAGATGCATTTTCGAGTGTAGATTCACTCATTTTGCTCCGTATGTAGCCTATAGTGGAATCTCTAGAAAGACTTATATTTAGGAACGGAGGTACGAGGTAGTATCATGTATGACATCTACATATCTAATTTAGCAGCCAAGAGTAGAAATCATTGTGCGCACAAAGGGATTATCGGTGAAAATCCTAGCAAAGCACGGCAGGCATAGAACAATACAAGAGAGAGAGACGCGCTTACAAGATCATAGCAATGCCTCGATCCAGGATCTTGGTTGGCCAAGCTGTTAGATCCGTAAGAAACATCGTCCTTGTAGTTTTTGCCACCGCATAACAGGTAACAAATGACCGTTAGTATATTTGAAGTACATCGGGCGGTGATGTTTGGACGGGTTTAAAGGTGACAAGTACCTAGGCCGCGGCGGGTGCTTGGCATCTCTCTAGACGGTGGTAATCAGGTTAGAAATGTCGAGGGTGATGACGCTGCGCTAGCTGTCGGGGTCCGGTAAGGAGATCTAGAACCGTCGAGTAGGGTGTTTGTGGAGCGGCTCCGGTAGGGTGGACTACGGTGTGGGCAAAGCGGATCTGTGGCCGTGGACGAGGGCGTAGGTGAAGCTGCTCCGGTGGTTGGGTTAAGGATGGTGTCGATGACGCGGATCTGCGGCCATGGACGGGGCGTCAGCTGCTCCGGTGGTTGGGTTAAGGATGGTGTCGATGACGCGGATCTGCGGCCATGGACGGGGCGTCAGAAGCTGCTCCGGTGGTTGGGTTAAGTGTGGTGTCGATGATGCGGATCTGTGGCTGTGGACGGGGCGTCAGAAGATGCTCCGGTAGGTTGGATGAGGGTACGAGGAAGTGGATCTGAGGCCGTGGACTTGTGAATTGGCAAAGCGGCCCCGGTAGGGTTGAGAATGGTATAGGCGAAGCTACTCCGGTAGGGTTGACGATGGTGTCGACGAAGCGGCTCCGGTAGGGTTGAAGAAGGTGTCGGCGAAGAGGCCGTCGACGGGGACGTCGGTGGGGCGGCTCCGAGGGGTGTGGACGAAGCGTCTCCGGTGGGGAGTACGAATGAGCCACTGCAGATGCGCGGCGGTTGACGAGAGTACCGGCGAAGCAGATCCGGCGCTGTGGACAAGGCCGACAGTGAATGGGCTATGGTACAGTGGTGGATGAGCAGTCTACTTGTTTCTAGGGGAGGTGGGAAGGGTAGATGCGGCCGCAGAAGCAGATCCGGCGAGGTGGACGCCTTGTTGGCGATGAATGGGCTATGGTGCGCGGTGGATGAGCAGTCTAGGGTTTCGAGAGGGAGGGAGAAAGGGCGATGAAGTATGGACGGCGTGATGTAAGATGCTCTGGTGCTGTGGAGTTAGTCATTTTTGCGGGAGGGGGAGAGGAAATGGGGGTGCCGTGTAGTGGGGGAACCGGAAGTTACCAAAGCAGCCCCGACCTATCATGTAGATGAGGGCGGTATTGTAACTGTTGGTCTCCGTGCACCAAGGACAAAAGGGGGATTTCGCATGCTAAAGACTAAGGTGGCGGAAATTTTAGAAGGAGGAGGGAGATTTTGCCGCCCGCGGGATCGTTCGTATCCAGTTTCAATTAATTTTGGATCGTCCTAGCAGGAAGGTCATGCTAGACTGTGTACACGGGGCACACGTCAGCAGTTAATAACTGGTGTGAAGTCCACCCCAGAAAAAAAGACAATAACTCGGGATGATGCGCCGATAACTTGGACGTTCACACGGGCGCGGCCAATTGTATGGGTGTAGTGGCGCGTTCACAAAAAAAGGGATCAAACGCTCAGCCTATGTATTTCTCGTGTAAATAGATAGTTTGGTGCCATTGGTTATTTACTTTAAACATAATGCATTGACGTGTTAGTGTAGAGGCGCACAAAAAGAAATGGATATTGTAATCAGCTACTTAAAAGTGTTACCTCATATGATTACATAGCCTCCATTTCATAAATTGCGTACCCGTTGAATTCATATATGAATATTACATATATTACTTCAAAATAGAAACTTAAATCATCCAAGACTAATGAATTTGAATGCAAGAGTAACAATGGTGCATGTACATGATAGCTACATTGGTTGTTTGAAGAAACATCACTGTAACTTTGGCATGCACAACTGAAAAGGTTTATTTAAGTAGAAAAAATGTGATATGTGTGTCCAGTCTTTATAGCATTGAATCGATATTGTACCTTTGGCCACGATATGAAGTAGATATTGACTTATGTTCAAGCGATGCACGTCCACGATCGCTAGATAGTGATACGTGAATGAATTGTGCAATCTCTCTCACACGCATACATATCTCATTTCCCTGGGCATCGGAATCACACACGCCACACTTCATGTATTTCTCTCCCTCCGTCGGGGTTAAATTAAATCTTTCTACCCCGTCCTACAAGTCTCTCACACAAAACACACACGCCTCTATGTCTAACACGCCCACCCCTTTAATTCCGCCCACCCACAACCACTAATGTCTCAAAGTATAATAATGTCTCTCACACATATGCTATCTACCTATCCCTTAATATAGCTAGATATGTGTCACACAAACTCCTTCTCCCTACTAGCAAGGTGCCCATGCGTTGCACGGAACATCAAGATGCATTTGTATGAGAAGTTTGTCTTGTGGGAGAAAAGGATGAACGAGGGAATGCCTTATTTGCAAATGAGGATAGGGGTGTGGGTATCTTTTTTGCAAAATTGCCATAGTTTCCTTCGTGTCCGTCGGATATAAATCGGATGGCCTATATTGCAGGATGGCAGGAACACCATCATCACTAACTCTGTTTTTTTATAAGAGTAGAGATATGTGAGTGTCACTGCCCCCCCCACACCCACACTTCCCAACACCGAAGGAGTAGGGTGACACCTCGATCTTGATACTAATCTATCGACAGGCTTCTCTCTCAAACATACACACACACTACCCGTCACCAAAGGAGTAGGGTGGCACATCGATCTTAATAATAATCTATCTACTCCTCTTTCAAACACACACGCACACACTCGCTAGTCATGCCAATGTGCCTACCGCGCACACTCTTGATACGTCTTTCTCTCCCTCCCCCCAACAATGACAGCAGAAGGGTGACAACTCGGTCTGAGCATAATCTGCCAATTGGTTTCTCTCTCAAACATTGTGTCTCGGTGCCTCGCTCGGTAGCCCCCTCGATATGTAGACTTCTCGCGCACGCACAGCTGTAGTGACGATGACGCTGAACCCAGTGTGCCTTGTTTTTACCGGCCTCATGTGATAGTTTTCACCCAGTTTTCTGTTAATTAACAAGGCAACCTTTTCTTTGTTACTACTAGTGAATCTGAAATCATTCGGGACAGACATAAAATATATCACTTCAACCCAATTATCGCAACAACTATTTTAAAATAAATTAGCTAGCTGCCCGTTCGTTGCACGGAACATCAAGATGCATTTGTATGAGTAGTTTATCTTGTAAGAGAAAAGGTTGAACGAGGGAAGGCCTTATTTTCGAACATGGAGAGACGTGTGGGTATATTTTGCAAAATTGCCATAGTTTCTTTCCTATCCGTTAGATATAAATCCAACGGCCTATATTGCAGGATGGCACGCACACCATCATCACTAACTCTGTTTTCTACTCCTCCGTCCGAATATTGTCATCAAAATGGATAAAAGAGATGTATCTAAAACTAAAATACGCCTAGATACATTTCCTTTTATCCATTTTGATGACAAGTATTTCTGGAAGGAGGGAGTATTTGTCTTTTTAGAGATTTCAACAAGTGACTATGACCGGACCTTACCAACATACTCAAAAAAGTAGTCCATAATTTTGATGTTACCCTCTTTTCATGGCGGTGCAATGCCATCTGGATACCTCATAAATAAATCAAGGACAAATCTGACCCCTTCCCGAAAAGACATACGGAGCAAAATGAGTGAATCTACACTCTAAAATATGTCTACATACACATCCGTATGTGGTAGTCCATTTAAATCTGAAAAGACAAATATTTAGGAACGAATGGAGTATATATAAGAGTAGACATGGAGATATATATCCAGCATGGTCTACAACAAAAATGTGCTGGGCTGGTTAGCGCCGGATGCTCGCAACGCGATGACATGAGTTCGAATTTTGTCTTTTAACTTTATATTTTTATATTATATATTACTCTACTTATTTAATATATACTTCTTTAACATCTTGTCTTGACAGTGGAACCCACAGAGTACTTAGAATACAAGATTAAGGATGGACTTGTTTCTTTTAACTTTCATACGGTTGTAGCCACCACGCAAGTCACGTGTACACCGTACATGCAATTAACTTTTATAGAGGGACAATCATACAGGAAATTAAATCAAATGGATTGGATGTCACTCTATTATTTCCAGCATAAAGAGCATCTCCAACGGCAGCCGGCAAATTTCCTCCCGCTTCCTTAAGCGGAGGACGACATCAAACGCCAGCGACATACATTTTTACAACTCTAACCAACCAGATGAAATTCGTGCAAACACGGACTGATTTCATATAAGCATGAAGGATTTCGTATAAAAAAGCTGGATCTTCATATAAACATGATGGACTTCATTACATTTACATGAACTAAGAGGTGCCAATGTGGCTCTCTTGTATAATTAATACTCTCCGTCCGAAATACTTGTCCTAGAAATGGATGTATCTAGACTTATTTTAGTTCTAAATGGTCACCATGATCCCTTTGTCTTCCTCATGTCCGCCGACACTTGCGGGTCGACGAAGGTCCTCGGAAGAGACGGCAGCAAAGAAACCACCTGAATCCGGTCGCGTCGCCTCGGCGGTGGCCTTCATGGGTCCCAAGTGGCGGCGGCCTCCCGTGTTCTACTTCTCCTCGATGATGGCGGCAGACACGGAGAAGCTGGCCACCGACTCGTCCCTCTCCATGCACCCGGCTTCTGTCTCTGCCTGCATGGCGCTGCCGCAGGCACGGGAGCAACTCGCCACTCCTCATCGAGCTGAACTGGAGCGACGAGTTGCTGAACCACGCGCCTGCTTGGGGCGACAACTGGCTCCGTCGGGCCAAGCGAGGTTGGTGAAGCACCGAGCGGTCTCGCCCGTATCCGGAGGGCTCGGCGGGCCACCCAGCCGGGTAATATGCCGGAGAACGGCTCATCAGAAGCCATCGGAAGAGTGGAGAAAATTGTGAAGGAGGAGATGGGGGAGTGGCGGAGGGGTGCGATTCTTGCCCGCTGTCTGTCTGGCCTCGTGCAAATAGAGGGCGGATGGTAGGAGCTTGGCCTGCGTCTGGCCTCGTTTAAACTGAGGGCAGACGGGAGGAGCTCGACCGGTGTTGCGTTTAATTCCGGCCCGCTCATGAACGAACGTGTGGCCGGAGTAGGATTCTTGGTTTGCATGAGGGTTTAACGGAGGGGTTTAATGGAGGCGCCGGGCGTGCAGCGGGCGGCGCAGTACTATTCAATTTGACAGCAGTAATGAGCCGTCAAATCACAAAGGCCCTCGCCTCTCGTGAAACCGACCGAGCTAGATTGCCCTGCCCTCTAGCCTTTTAAAAAATGTATATACTCCACTTTTGTACAGTAGTAGTATCGATGGATTGCGCCATGGAGCAAAACTTGAAATTAAAAAAAGGTGGTACATATAGAGAGCGCTCGTCGCCAAATTATGCATATAGTACTATTAAAAAGGCTTGTCACAATGATGGTGTACAGCACAAGTGCACAACCCACCCCTCAAATAAAACTAAGCACCCTGGAATTCTTTGACAAAACTAAGCACCCTAAAATTCTTTGACAACTAAACTGCTGGCGATATGATGTTGGCCACATATATTGTACGTATATAATGTGAAGAAACGAGTGGTAGTACTATACCATCTAAAAGATGAAATGTAAGAAATACTAGTATGTACGCATCAAGAGTTAAAGTAACAAGAAGAAACATAACATAGTTCTCTGGGGCTCAAAGACAACACACCCTCAAATTAAATTAAGCACACTTGAAATTAAACTTTGCAACTATTCCGTAGACACCTGCATTAGAACCACCATGAGCAACGACATCGCCACCTTCCTCGGAGTCCTCGTCCACGCCCTCGACTTCGCCCTTGTCCCTCTTCCTCTTGGCCGATACTTCTTTGCTTGAACCGCACACTTGGCTGTTGCTCTTCATCCAACCCTTGTAGATATTGAAGCAAATGTAGCCATCCATTGCAGCGTAGTGGATGTGGTCTATATCTAGTACATTCCGCTGCCATGCATGACGATGAAACATGTATGGAGGTTTCTCCGCCACTGTCTGAAGGATGAACCATGGCTCTGCCAGGTCAGCGTTGAAGGTCGACGAGAGGACACCACCGATTCTTCCGGAGGTCAAGGTGTTGCCTACAACGAGGCCTATCCGACGGAGGACTTCTTTGTCGTTACCAAAGTCTACAGTAACGAATTTGAACTAGGTTGCTCTCGAGGAAGTCCTTAAAATCCTGGCACTCAACGTCGGCATGGCATATGTGGTAGACCAAGCATAAGTCATGCACGCAAACCTGGATCACGGCGGGCTTCTTCCTCTCTTCGTCCTTTAGATCCTTCTCTCATCCCAGGATTGTGGTGTACTCAACATCTAGCCCAGCAACCCACTCATCATCTGAGTCTTCGAACATGCGTCTGAAGCGAGAAAGGCATCCTTTCACCTCCGCGAAAGAACGAGTGTAGATGACATCGAACTCATCGCCGGTGATGGTTCTAACCTTGTACTCACCGCCGATCGGGGAGATTTGAGACGCCATGGATTTGGGAGGAGGGTTAGGATTAGTGGAACTACCGTAATGTGAATGGACGGGACGACTAGGAGCGAACCGCCGTAGTATTGAAGGAGGTGCGGGGACGAGTAGGAGCGAACTGCCAGCGTGCGAACAGCAGGGTAGTGGCTTTCCATTCTCCCATGATACGGGCTTCCGAGAGCCCTTGGATCTGAGATCGAACGGTTGCATGGCGTGATTCTGGACCTATGGGCGAATATCCTATCCTGGAGGGTTATTCTGCAAATTTTCAGCAACTTAGCATGCGACCGTTTGATCTCAGATCCAAGGGCTGCCAGCAGCCCGTATCGTGGTCGTGCCTACCACGACCGTCAGCTGTTGCGTCGTCTTGTCGCGCCCTTGGAGATTTAACACGGTGTGTTAGGCTATCCGATGTTGGCATGTCATACATAGTCATCACTTAGTCACTCATACTACAATAAGGTTTTGGCTATAAGGTTGGCTATAAGTGTATTTTTTACTTCTCTCTATCTCTTTCTTCGTACTCCGTCCGTCCCATAATATAAGAACGTTTACGACACTAGTGTAGTGCCAAAACGTTCTTATATTATGGGACATGAAAGTACTAGTATTTATTGCATTTGCCAAGGAGTGACCTCTTCCAATGAAATGGTGTTGCTAAGTTTGCTTCATTTAATTAGCTATAGACTCAAAATTGTCTTTTCACCTAGGTACACGCAAGATAGCACCGCTTTCTTCTTTGGGTCACCAAACTAGTCTCTCTCTTCTTGATTAACTTGCCACATCGGACTTTATGCCTATGTGGCAAGCTTAAGCACCTTTAGGAGCAAGTAAGTACAATAGTGCGCTTTACATGGCATTTTGCATATGTGGAGGAAAGAGAGGCAAGGAAAAAGTGGAGAAGTGGGCTCTCATGCAAGAGCCAGCCTCTATTACATGGTGGAGCATTGGGAGAGGCACCAGTATGGAGGTGGTCAGAATCGAGACTCACGCCGGTCGAAGGCCATGATTAAAATGATAATGGCAAGTCAAATCACGGAGCCCCACCTGTCCAAAGAAGAATTCATTGTCAAATCACACAGCCCTCGCTTTGCAGCCCTACTCCCTCTCGCGTATCTGTCGAACCGACTAGGAGGAACTGCCCCGCCTACCGGGCAGGAAAAGCCCGCACAGTATACTCCCTCCGTCTAGGTGACCAAGGTGGAGAGGAAAACGAGAGAACTTAATGTTTAGTATTTGCTAAGGCTGGTTGTAATGGTACCAGCCTTAGCAATTTTGATGAGGTGTTATAGAATTAAATGAAGAAAGAGAGAGAGAGTTGAGTACTATGTGTCATACATGGCAATAAATAAAGTACTACATGATACTAATATATGATACATGGCGCAGGAGTACTAAGTATTATTAATATAGTTTTGCTAGAACTCATCTAGATGAGATATAATTTGGTCTCATTCATGTTTTATAGCCATTGGATGTGATGCTATATAAGATGCGTGTGTGCTGACGTGGGTTGTATTTGTTCTTGTGCAACAAACTGACCAACGCATGTCATGTTTGATAGTCTCAAGTCATTAAAAGCATACAAGCCCCACATCTCTTCTTGGTTGATTCCTCTATTTATGTCAAAAATAAGAAACAACGTGAGAGTTAATGCACCACGCCTATGTGTTTACTATTTGGTTTTCAGAAGATGACTTAATACTCACCTAGATGGAGGGAGTATTCGATTTGACAATGGCGGCGCAGTTCCCGATCTGGCTTTAATGCGCATTTAGGGAGGGAGAAGCGGTTCCCGATATGTTGAGCGACCAATGCATCCTCCTTCAATTAATGCATGAGGGAAGTAATGGGAGGAGGTCCGGAAAAGAGGCTGCGATGTGAATGCAACGCAGTTTGCCCTCATTGCCCTCATATAAAGCGCGCCTCCATTCCAATGCATCTACCACATCGCACGCACCTAAGCATTTGCCTAAGCACCTACACTAAGCGCAAAAGAGCTCACTCTGACCCATGGCGGCGATGCGCGTGGCGTCCAGCGGCTGCGCCAGATGGTCCACGATGCTGGCCTGCGGCATGGCGCCGAGGATCGTCTCCAGACAGTGTTGGAGACCGGCTGGTGGATGGCCGCCGTCGACGCCAACTACGACTCTCAGTTGGACCAGATGATCGTTTCCACCAACAACAAGTTCACCGTCCTCAAGAAGCTCGCGGACGACATCGCCGTACTCCTCCAGCCCACGCGCCTGGGCTCCTCATTGCCTGCCACCCTAATCGGCATCCATGGTCGGAACCTCTTTCAAGCACTGGTGGCCCTGCGACTGCCAGCCGACGCCACGAAGAATGTCCACTTGGAGGTCAGGCTGCCGCGGCTCTCCGCCTGCAAGAATTCATCGACCTACACATCCACGTGTATGAGCAAATCATGTACATAGGTATCCACAAGGCCAGTGAGGACGCTACGATGTTGGCCTTCCTCAACCGGCTGGAAGCCTTGGATGCCTTTGCTGAGAAGCACCTCAACCTCGCCACAAAAGCCGCCGCTCCTTAGCCGCCGGTCGGTGGCCCGACGCACTAAGTTGAGGAGGAGGAGGTCGTACGTTCGTGGATCCATCTTTCTTCTTGCCTTCTGTAACCACCACTGCGATCACATCATCGTGGCCTTAATTCTTATTGTGCTGTTGCATTATCGTTCCAGCCAATACCGACATGTGCGATCCCTTTGCTTAATTATATGCATCACTGTAACTAGTACTCCATCCGTCAATTTATAAGTTGTGCTTACCTTTTCCATCAACTCGTTAACGCAGCGGCACCTTGCTAGAAACACTAGAATATGTCTATATAATCCGTATGTGATAGTCCATTTGAAATCTCAAAAAGACAAATATTTAGAGTGCGGAGGGAGTAATATATTAGGGTATATCAAAACAATAGTGATTTCTTTCAAGTTTGTGAACAAATACTATTATTCTACTAGTTTGGATCCGTCGCAACGCACGGGCACATTGCTGGTAAAAGGAAAAGGCCTGCCGTGTTCGCGTCGCACCCCCACACGCCCGAGAATTGGGAGTACAACACGGCTCATCCGGCACGACACACAGCTTAGGGAAGGCGTGTTGCCTAGCATTTTCACTTTCATGTGGGACCACCGTTGAGCAAACCGACACCCCGCCCACCGCCGTGTTGGAAAAGAGAAACGAGGGGAAGATCTAGCTGTAGCACGGAATCCAAGAAATTTGGTGTCAGACGGGGCTTGTTGAAAGAGTATGAGCATTCCGTACTAGTACTACTCCTACTAGTACCAAGTTTGTACTCCTAATACTATATTACTAGTACTACCACTATACAACTAGTAGGTACGTGCACGACACAACATCGTAGGAACAAAAAACGGGAAGATCTTGTTTTGGGTGATTTATCTTTTTTTCAATCAACGTAGTATCAATAATATGATGTGGGGGGCACCCATGAAGCTTATGTGGCTTGGTTGCATGGCTATGGAAGGTTAGAGAAAAATAAATAGATAATGTGTTTAGAGTGCACTCCACTAAATAGATATACTTTGGATCCATTGCAACGGACCAGCACATCTATATCTATACCCCCTATATAGTGTGTGAAAAACTTCGAAAGTTGGTCATTGGATGAAGCCAATCCGACAATACAAAGATGGCAAATCCGAGCACTCTCGGCGTTGGATATCATCCACCAGATTCTTCCACATGTATAATCTAGAAGACTCCATGGTTGAACTTAATTCATGACTAACTTTGCCACAACAAAGCTTAGGCAAAGTTATTAGTTCTTCAAAATGAGAGCCACAAGTTGGCAAGCCTAAGGGAATCTTGCCACATTTTTTGTGTGTATGTCATGTGGGGCCTTAGTGTGGCTTGCCTAAGGTGTGGCTTGAACCAAACACTCACCTAAGTTAATCAAACTTGCCTAACCTTACATTCCACAGATTACGCCACATGTTAGAATCCGAAAGCTCCACATGTAGAAGCATAATGCACAAACCACTGAATCTCATGCGTGCAATGCACGTGTACCTTACTAGTACTAGTTGGTAGTAGTAAGAAACAAATTCCAGTTTTGGCACGAGCTCGTACTGCGGGAGCACCACAAGGCCTGCCGCAGGAGTTACATTTCCTTCTCGGGGCCCACGGGACCGAACTTCAGTGGCTTAGTGCCCAGCCTATGAGTCAATGACATGCGGACCTTAAATGCAGCTGGCCCACATGTCATTCTCATGGTGGTGGCGTGGTTGGCGACTCACTCGTTCGAGATGAACCGGCGATGGTGGCGTGGCCGTGGCGAGAGTGCCACAGCTGGGCATCGGGGCGTTACGAGGCGTAGATGGCCACACCGGCGGGTACTACCTGTAGTACATAAGTACTCCAGCTGAGGATTGATGCCCGAGACGAAATGTGTCACAGCCGCTGGATGAAAATTCGATGGTGCGGAGTACGGATCGAAGCACAAAGCGGAGCAGCAAACCGCGTCCCATCTGGAGTGTCGTGGTAGAAAGTTGATGGTCGCCGCAGTTCAGCTGGCCCGCATGTCATGCACACAAAGGAAGAGGAGCGGTGGGGCCGAGAGGGATGAGGGGCACGTCAGGGGGATGAGGATCCCTTGACGCGAACAATCCAACCATTCTGTCACTAACATGTGGGACCCATAAGTGTGGGTCCCACCTATCAGCGAAGGAAAGGCAGGGCAAGGCAGTGATAGCCACGTCAGAGGATCCATGTCCACGTCGGGGGACGTCGTGCCGTGGGTTGGAGCGGCGTCGTGGGAATCGCGTGTGGGTGTGGCAGTGGTAGAAACAAGAAACATGATAGTCGCCGTGGTTCAACTTCCATGGACAAGCTGTCATGTCTGCTGACACATGTATATCAAAACTAGAGTGTTTATATTTCAAGCACGTGAACAAGTATTATTCTACTACTTTGGATCCATTGCAACGCACGGGCCAGCACATTGGTAGTAGTAGTGTCCATCTCTATCTCTAGAGGCCTTCCCTCGTTCATCCTTTTCTCTCACAAGATAAACTACTCATACAAATGCATCTTGATGTTCCGTGGAACGCACGAGGATGTTTCCTTGGGGGTCTCTCCAGCACGGCGTGGCCGTAGTTGCAAGTTGACGCCCCTTGAGATGCCGACGTTGAGGGGCACTCGGATTTCCTCCGATGAGCAGGTAAGATGAGTTTGATCACGTAGTAAATGCATTCTAAAGACTACTTCCATGTCCATTTCCTAATTCTCCCCCTGCCCACTGTTTCACAGGTTAGGCTCGGTGCGAGTGGAGATTGGCTTGCATATGTACGGGAGGGTACCAACATCAATTTGCACAACATTTACAACAGTGACACCGTTCCCATAGAACCTTTGTCCAACATTGGGATTAGCCATGCAACGGGCCACCGCATGAATTGGTACGATGGAACCACAGTGAGATTGAATAAGATAGCACGAACCTTGCACATGGCGGTCAAAGGCGGACCATGCCGTCTGCGGCCGATTTGTTGCCGTACGAGTAGGAAGGCGCTGTGCTCCTTTCTAACCGCATCTTCGCGGTGACAAACCAGGGGACTTATTTTGTATGGAACACATCCTACGATATACTCCCTCTCTCCCAGTTTATTTGTTTTGAATCTTCTCGTTTTATAAGTTTCAAATTCAAATTTACAGCTCCCCATCACATGTTGATATTACAATGTCCATTAAATTGTTGCGTGCATGTATAGTAAAGAAACAAATCTCGAGTTTGGCACGAGTTCGTGCTGCGGGAGCACCACAAGTCCTGGCGCAGGAGTTACATTTTCCTCTCAGGGCCGTCGGGACTGAGCTTCAGCGCCTTACTACACCTACCTTTGAGTCAATAACATGTGGACCCGATAGGTGACTGGTCCACATGTAATGCTCCCATAAGCGAGGGGCAGTGGGGCCAAGAGGGTGAGCCGCAGGTCGGGGGACGTGTGGTTTCATGGGTTCGAGCGGCGTCGTGAGAATCGCGGGTGGCTGTGGTAGAAACTTGATGCTCGCCGCATTTTAGGTGGCCCACATGTCATGCACACAAAGGCAGAGGGGCGGTGCGGCCGAGAGGGGTGAGGCGCACGTCGGGGGGGGAGGGGGGGCGTGGTGCTATGGGTTGGAGAAGCGTCATGGGAATCGCGAGATGAAACGTGATGGTCGCCGTAGTTGAACTTCCATGGACAAGCTGTCATGTCTACGGACACATGCATCGCATACCGATCCTTTGGAAGGAGTAGCGAGAGAAAGCTATATATGCGATAAATAGTTCCTTATAGTCAAGCAGACCCACGCTACTACTCTGTTCCAAAGAGATGCACACCATCGAAATAGTCCATCTATATCAATATACACCGAGAGGGAATAATTTTTTTACAAGAGAGGAAATAGTTCATCCATCCATAATGCCCTCCTGCTGGTGCGGCCTTTTCTTCATCATCATCATCATCATCATCATCATCATCATCATCATCATCATCATCATCATCATCATCATCATCATCATCACCATCATCATCATCATCATCATCATCACCATCATCATCACCATCATCACCACCATCATCACCACCATCATCATCACCATCATCATCACCATCATCACCACCATCATCACCACCACCATCATCATCATCATCATCAGCATCATCATCATCATCATCATCATCACCATCATCATCAGCATCATCATCATCATCATCATCATCATCATCATCATCATCATCATCATCATCATCATCATCATCATCATCATCATCATCATCATCATCATCATCATCATCATCATCACCATCATCATCATCATCATCTTCTTCTTCTTCTTCATCATCTTCTTCTTCTTCTTCTTCTTCTTCTTCTTCTTCCTCTTCTTCCTCTTCTTCCTCTTCTTCTTCTTCTTCTTCCTCTTCTTCCTCTTCTTCTTCTTCTTCTTCTCATTCTCTGTGGGAGACGGCTTCGCAACAAGCTCTTTGGACCTTGCAGCTATCTCAAAACTCACACGGGCATCGAGGGCAGCATATTTTATCCGCTCGTACGTCAAGGGATAATTCTCCCATCCAGAAGACCTTAATGCCACCGTCTCGTCACCCTTCTGAAGATTTGTACCGAGCACAAAATTTGCTACGTCGAATAGGGATGGTGTGTAAGTGCATCTAGTGCCACCCCTAGTTGGTTTTGGAGTATTGACGACAAATGTGGTTGAGGGACTAATGCGTTTGTGAGAATTGCAGGATAACGCAGGTAGTGTCCCCCATTGATTCGGTTTACCTACCGGAGATGACCCCTAAAAATGTATGAAGACATTGACGACAATGGTGGCATGTGAAGATATTCACATTGAAGACTATGACATGAGAAGACACCGAGTGAAGACTATGGAGCGTGAAGACTGTGTCGTTTTGTTGTTTCCTTTTTCTTCTTTGTTGAGTCATAGGAACCACCGTACTGTTAAGTGGGGTCCAAGTGATCAAAGTCAGAATGACTGAAGTGATGCTCAACCCAAATCCTATGTCTTCGAGCGAAGACTATGAGAGCAAAACTTATCCAGACCTGGATGAGTCAGCTTTGCTTATAGCCCAAGTAAAGTTGCCGTGTGTGTTTGAAATCGACCGTTGGAATACGTGTCGGTTCCTTAGTGACCTGGTCATTTCGGACATATCAGGTCGGGTTGCCTAGTGGCTATAAATAGCCCACCCCTACACCATAAATTGGTGGCTGCTCGGAGTTAGTGCACGGCTTTTGTCGTTTAAGAGCAACCCACCTCAAGCCTTTGAGAGAGAAAAATCCTTGCGAGGACAAAGCCCAAACACCCGAGCCAAAGAGTGTTAGGCATCATCAAGTCTTTCCATCATGTGACTGAAGACTTATTACACTTGAGGACTGTGAATCCTCCGGCCGGTTAGGCGTCGCGTTCTGAGCATCCAAGAGTCATTGTGGATTCTTTGGTGAGCGCAGATCTGTGAAGGTTCGAAGTCTACCTTGAAGACTTACCAGAGTGATTGGGCGAAGACTGTGTGTCCTTAGCTCAAGGGGAACAAGGTGAAGACGCGGTCTTGAGTTGAATCTCAGCCTCCCTAACCAGATGTACAGTTGTCACAAAGAATGGAACTGGTCCAACAAATCTGTGTCTTCAACAAGTGGTGGTTCTATCTTCTCCCTCTCCTTACTTAGAGTTTGTCTTCGTGAAGTCATTGCCTATTTGTCATACCTGTTTGACTTCATTGCTTGACTACTTTTGTTGATTGGCTTCTCACTATCTTCCATCTTGATCCTACTACCAAGTTGCTATTAGTCTTGTACTTTCTCGTTATTGCTTACTTGACTATGGTTTGCTTGTTGTAGTTTATCTTCCGCTGCATATCAATTAGGTCATTTCTATTGTTTGTCTTCGAAACATCCGTGTTTTGAAGACTTTCCTAAAAATCGCCTATTCACCCCCCCTCTAGTCGATAACTAGCACCTTCAATTGGTATCAGAGCAAGGTACTCCCTTGTTACGTGTGATTCGGTTTAACCACCGGAGTTTTAGCTATATCGATTGCAGGGATAATCAAAGTCTCCGCTGCTTGCCCGTGTTCGATGGGCCGACTATCCCTCTTTGGAAGAATAAGATGCGCATGCATCTTGAAGCCATTGATGTCGACCTCGGTATGTCGTCAAGAACGGCGTTCCCAAATCTGTGAAGGTGTCACCCTGCTGATGTCAAGAAGTTCATTCAAGCTGGACTCTCTGCAAAGAACATCATCCGTGGTCATCGACCAAAGGACAGTATGGCCGTGTGAGTGCTCTGAAACGTCGAAGCTAGTGCAGGGACTGGCTATCCAAGGTCAACGGCGTCTCAACCCGGAGAGATCAAAGGATCGGTGTTCTTCACAATCTCTTCAACCGCTTCAAGAGAAACGACAATGAAAATGTCCAGCTCATGTTTGATCGCCTCATGACATCACAAATGAGCTTCATGCTCTCAGCGCCACCGAGATCACCAAGCATGAAATCGTCAAGACACTCTGAGATCACTTGACAGCTCCTTTGACACCCTTGCCCTCATGATACAAGAACGCCTCGACTTCAAGACACTCGATCCGTCGATATACTTGAGAGGCTCAACACACATGAGTTCCACTTTACGAGAAAAGAGATATCTATGGTCCCAACTATGGCCGAACTCGTGCTTTGAAGGCAAAAGTTGTTTCCTCATCTGAAGAAGAATCATTGCGGTTACGATGATCCACGAAGACATTGGAAAGGAACTTGCTATGCTTGTGAAGAAGTTCCAGTTCACTAGGAAGAAAGGCTTCAGAAAGTCTTCACGATCCAGCTCAAGAAATGATGAAGCTTCCACTCATGACTACAAGAAGAGAACATGTCACAAGTGCAAGAAAACTGGACACTATATCTCTGAGTATCCACAGTGGGACAATGACAAGAAGAAGAAGAAGAGCAAGGAATATGATTCTGATGACAAGAAGAAGAAGAAATCTTCAAAGTCTTCTTCCAAGTCCTCGTCAAAGTCTTCATCTCATAAGAAGAGCTCATTTGGCAAGGCTCGTGCTTTTGTTGGCAAGGAAATGGATTCAGAGGAGGAGTCTGCTTCTGAGGAGGTGGAGGTGGAGTCTGAAGAGTAGTCCGACCCTGGCATTGCAAGTCTGGCTTTAGACACAACCTATGTTGCCAAGTCCATCTTCAACACTGAAGACAGTGACTTCCACACCAACGCTGAAGCTGATGACAAGGACGACCCTGCTCCCACCTACTGCTTCATGGCACGTGGTGCCAAGGTAAAATCACGTGATGCTTACTGTAACATCCCAAATTTCCTATTTGGAATGTTTTACAATTATAGCTAAGCATCTATGCATCCTGTTTGAATTTGAATGCCATTTGAAGTTTCAGAAGAGTTTTGAGTTTTCAAATTTGAATTCAAACTATGGCAAGTGTAAATCATTTCAAAAACTATGCCTGATAAATACTTGAGAAAAAGTATGAGAGGAGCAAACATGACGCTCCAAAAATATCAGAGGAGAACCTTGCCAAAAGTTTTGAATTCAAACTTGAGATTTATTTGAATTTGAAAAAAATGAAATTTCATAAAGTTTGGATTTTGCCTTTGGAAAAATGTTCAAATGAGAGGGAATATTCCCCTGATCATTTTAGTATATATATGTCCTATATAAAATATTTATATTTTAAAAGATATCTCTGTTTTTGTTTTATTAAAAAAACCTCCCAGCGCCCGGCCAAAGCCTCGCCCACCAGGCCCAAGACTGCCCACTGGCAGCCCAGAGGCCAGCCCAGCGAGCCAGCGAGCCGACCAGGCCACCCCCTCGCCCGAACCGCTTTCGGCTCGGCCGACCGCCCGCCCCGCACCCCTCTCTCTCTCTCTGGCAGTGGACCCCACCCTCCTTCAACCCCTCGCCCATGCCTCACAAGCCGCCGATCGCGGGATCCCGTGAGATTCGGGATCCGATCCCCCTCCCGATCGCCTCCCTTGCCACGCCGAGCCCCCCTATTTATACCCTCCCCCGCACCCCATTCCCCCCCTCGCCCCCTCGCCGGAACCCCTCCTCCTCTCTCACGCCGTCGCCGGAGCCCGAGCCGACCGCCGTCGCCATTTCCCTCGCCGCCGTCGCCCTAGACCTCCCCGACCTCCACCGACTCCACCAAACACCTCCCGAGCTCGTCCAAGACTCGCCGGAGCTCTCCGCCGACCTCCCGACGACCGAGCCGTCGGCACACTCGCCACCGAGCCGCCGCCGCAAACTCCGGTGAGTCGCCGAGCTCCACCCGCCGTCCGATCTCCCATCTCTGGCGTGATTAGAACACCCAAGGGGTATGTTCTTTATATAAAACCAGTTCGACCGGTTTAGTCCGTTTAGTTTTTAGTTAGGTTTTTTTATTTAGCCGCCCGACTCGTTTAACCCTAGGGCCCGTTTAGTTTATATTACGCTCAGTGCGTAGGTTAGGCCCATTAGGCCCTTTTTCATTTATTTTCGTTTTCTGTTTTAACAGAATAGTTCCTGTTTTGAAAAATTCATATCTTTTATTATGTTTAATATTTTTAGGTGATTCTTTTTTTGTTGGTTTGCAAATTTTCTATAGTTTCTGTAGAAAATATATTTAGCTATGTTAAAATTAATTAAAATTGCTTTAATTTAGTTTTAGTCAGAATAGTAAATCTGCCATAAAATGAGTTAGGAAAATTATTTTATATGATTCTTTTTTTCCCAACTTTGTTTTGACATTGCCAAACCATAGAAATTAATTTGGGAATTTTAGGATTAATAAAAAAATAGTTTTAAGCGGAATCTTGTTAATCCTAATTAAATAACTAGCTCTGTTTTCCTATTATTTTAATTAGTAAATAAATTTATTTTTAACATGTGATTGATTATTCTAGGATAGTTTCTGTCACTTTATAGGATGAACTTTTATTTATAATAAATAAAAGTTTTATTTTATTTTTCTTAATAGAAATTGAATTAGGCCTAATAGGAGTTTCATAATAGATTTTAAATTAATTCTTTTTGCTCCTAGTTGCTTAATGAAATCTTTTCTGTTAAGTTAACATAAAACCATGATTAGGTTATGTTAGAAATTTTTTTGTTATATAAAACTATTTTTAGTTGTTGCTTGAAGTAGGAAAAACTTGAGTTGGTTTTTCTTTGAGTTTTCCCTTGGGTTTTGATTTGGTTGTTTTGGTGTGTTATGTTGCTATTGCTATGCTATTGTGTTATGTGATCCTATGCTATATGCTTATTGTGATTATTGTTTGTCTCGGTAGAGTTTCCGTCTGAAGCTTGCTACTCTGAATCTTTAGCTTACGAGGATCATCAAGAAGGCAAGTCTTGATCATGTTATTTTCAATACCTATGATTTTGTGCATTAGAAATTATACCACCCCCACCATGCATGCAGTAGTTGAAATTTTGAAGTTATTAATCTTGAGTAGTATCATGTGGTAGGATGAACCAATCCCTTGTTACCATGAACCCGGGACGAAGTAGTTTACTTTGCTATGCTCGTGAGGCGGGTTTTGGTTGAGTGAAATTCATAAGAAAGATGTGAGAGTCAATGATGATGACAACCCCATGAACTACAAGAATCAAGATGGACTTGAATTCACTCTTTGGGTGGAGGGCGGTTGGCGGGCACCACGGAGAACCCAGTGGTTGGCCTGGATGCATGGAGAAGTGCCATGACATCTTGAGCTTCACCCAGCCACGAAGAGACGGATGGATGCCCCATGACCGAAGCTTACTGTGCAGCCGCAAGCCATTATGGGCTCGGCTGGGTCAACCCTAGTAGTGACGCTGGCTGGGCGGTACTACGAGATGTAGAAGAACGGTAGGATTGGATGGGTACGGCGGTAGCGGAAGAACTCTTTGGAAGACCTGTTTCATTCGTCCGTCTTCAAACACTATGAAGTGCGAAGACTTAAAAGGAGGAATGATTCTTGCGGGAAAGTCGCAAACCTCTGCGAGTTAAAGATCTAATTGATTAGCCGTGTCCCGATTACGGACAATTTGAGCCTCTGGAACTTGGAAGTATTCGGAAATCTCAACACTAAAACTAATGAATTAATTTGAGGGGTTATGACTTAATAATTTGGGAATGAGATATTGGTTGGCGGAACCATCTCAATAACTACCAACAATTTGTAGTAATTTTGCAAGCAAGTCCACTGTAGTAGGAGAAAATTGGCTTTTCGCAAAATGATGAAACTTAGAGCCCCACAGCCAAAATGCATATAGTGTTAGTAATTTTATTATTGTTATTCTCTTCATGACTTGCCACTTATTCAAAAGCTGACCTACACGGCTGCAACGTCTTATGTTGCGAGATTTATTCGATCGGGAGTGAGGCTACGCTCGCGCTTGGCGATTGCCCTTTGAGTCGGATGGACTCGCTTTATCTTCTACGCTTCCGCAGCATTAGTAGTTTATTTCTCATGAGTTGGCCTTGAGCGAATTTATTCCCTTGTAATAAAGACTCTATATGAGAATCGTGTAATAAATTCAGGTGTGATTGAACTTTGATTATTTCATCGATGTCTTGTGAGTACCAAAGATGATCTTGGGATGGTATGCAGACCACGTAGATTTGACCGATTTTGGGTCAGGTCGCTCTGAGAGATGGTACCAGAGCACACGCCGACCGTGAGGATCGTAACCCCTAGGATCGGAAAGCCATAGGAAGAGACCATTTACTTTATATCCTTATCATTCCGTAATTCTCCCCTGTTCATTTCTAACTCCTCTCCGATTTTCAACATTCTAGATGGCCGTCGAGTTCACCCCAGTTTTGCTACGGAGTTTTGCCACCCGATGAGGCGATGCCCTTGGCGGAAGCTGGTCCAGATGGTGAAGAAGCTGAAGATTGCTCTACCCTCGATCACCGGAAGCCAACTAATGCACTTCCGATGGACACCGCTTCTGAGATTGAAGTGCATATCCTAGGGAGAACCTTCGGAGGACATACGGAGCCTATTGACTTTGAGTTCACCGACTTCAACTGGATCATCGGAAGGGACATGGCGATCTATCGTGCCCTTGGACATCTCCAAGAGGAGTACAGGGCCGAGCTCGATCCCTCAGACCTCGCCATGGTTTCTCGCAGGGCAAGGAATGGAGATATCATCCGCACCGTGAGGGCGACTCCATTCTCTCTTATGTCCAGGACTTGGAGTGTCTCCTCGAAAACGGGAGATTCAAACTCGCCGTAACTCGAAGGCACATAGGAGGCTTTTGTTCCGTGAACTGAACTGGAGGAGAAGGCACACGCAGACTTCCTTAACCATGAGGAAGAAGTCATGGACTTCATGGAGACGATCGGCGACCGAAGATGAAGCTTGCGCGATAGAGGAAAAGATGGACTTGGGAGAGGACCTTTTTCCGAGTGGAGATGATGGACCCCTCGTGAGTAATGATCAGGATTATGGAGGAGTTCCACCAAGGAAGCCGCAAGAGGAGGCGCCACAACAGAGGACATCGCACGGAGGACGCAAGGATTATTGATGAAGACTTTTAGTCGACCACCATGTTATTTTACCTTTTAAATCGATCAGTTAGGCTGATATTTCCTTCGATTAGTCATGAGCTTTTGTAATCGAGATTGAACCATGTTTGAGTGGAATGAATAAATGATTGGTGTGTTTATGATTGTGCATTCATATGGGTAGTGTTATTTCTCATTAGACCATTGTTCTATTCTAATTTTCTCATCCACTCCAAAACACCAGATGCCTCCGAGACGTGACACCGGTTTTCCGCCAGAGCTCACCCAGCTGCTCCAG
The DNA here is from genome assembly GCA_021605205.1 of Aegilops longissima. Classification (NCBI taxonomy): domain Eukaryota; kingdom Viridiplantae; phylum Streptophyta; class Magnoliopsida; order Poales; family Poaceae; genus Aegilops; species Aegilops longissima. The sequence continues at coordinate 263,998,052 of CM038678.1, read as the reverse complement.
CAGCAGAATGCCCTTATGCAGCTACTCATCCAGAATCAGAACAACAACACCAACAATCCACCGCTACCACCCCCTGTGGACAACTTGACTCGATTCCTGAGGCTGAATCCGCGATGTTCTCTAGTAGCACCGAGCGATTGTGGCTGATGATTGGCTCCGCAAAGTCGGAAGAGAGCTAATCACTGTTGGATGCACCGATGCGAGAGAAGGTGCGCTTTGCAGCGCATCAACTTGATGGACCTGCAGCTTCTTGGTGGGAGAACTATACGCCACTTATCCCATCGGTGCCATCACGTGGGATCAGTTCAGCGAGCTTCTACGCACGCTCATGTTTCAGCTGGAGCCATGAGTCCGAAGCGTGAGTTCCGCAACTTCGCCAGGGGAACCGTCTTGTGGCGCGATCGTGGATGAGTTCAGCAAGCTAGCTCGCTATGCCCGTATGATGTGGCCACAGATGCATAAGCAGGAGAAATTTCTCGAGGACTCAACGACGAGCTGAGTATGCAGCTTATTGTGGCTACCTTCAACAACTACCGGGAGCTGGTAGACAAGGCCACCATACTTGAAGGCAAGCAGCAGCAGATTGAAAGCGCATAGCGGAAGTACAGCCAGGGAAGCACAACTCGGGAGCTCAGCGAAGCCCGTTATGCACCATACTCGGAGGGCACACCCATCATAACCATGGAGGTCATAACCATGGAGGAAATGGGAATAACCGCAGCCAGGACAACAAGTCGGGGCAATGGCCATGGCAATGGAAATGGTAATGGCAATCAGCATCGTTCTGCCCGGCTCCAAGGATCTGAGCCACATCACCGCTTCAAGTGCCGGAAGACGGGGCACTATGCCACCGACTGCCGGAGGCCAAGCGGAGGAATGGAAAGCGGCAATGGAGGCTCAAATGAAGAAGCCCAATCCGTTCCCTCGTGCTCGGGTGAACCACATTGGCGTGGAGGACGTCTATGATCAGCCGGAACATCGTGGTTGGTAAGTTTTATTGAATTCACGTTCAGTTTTGGTACTCTTTGATTACGGTGCAGCGCATTCATTCATATCAAGGGTAGTTGTGGAAAAATGCGGGTTGCCCACTAAAACCCTTAGAAGCCCCCTTCGCGTCGGTTCCGGGAGGAGAAATGATGGCAGGTTTAGGCTGTCATGCAACCCTCAACATCGGGAACCATAAATTTCCGCAGACCTCATAGTGTTGGAAACCCGGACCTTGGATGTAATCCTAGGCATGGATTGGTTGACGGTTCAAGGAAACATAGGCGTGCCCACAAGTCTATTCTGCTCACCACCCCGGAGCGAAGAGGATCAAGTATGTAGCCAGCACAGCCAGATGAAGAATCAGTGCATTCCCTCACGGGAGTTGTTCAGAGGAAGTGCCATGGTGCAAGACTTTCCCGATGTGTTTCGGAGGAATTACGAGAATGCCACCGGACGAGGGACATTGAATTTCTGATTGAGTTATTGCCCGCACAGCCCCAATATCCAAGAGACCTTATCGGATGCCCCGAATGAGTTGAAAGAGATCAAGGATCAAATTAATGAGTTATTGGAGAAAGGATACATTCGACCAAGCTCATCACCTTGGGGAGCCCAGTTCTTTGGTAGAGAAGAAGGATGGAAGCTTGAGGATGGTTGTGGATTATCGGGCGTTGAGCGAAGTAACCATCAAGAACAAGTACCCTCTGCCGATGATTAATGATCTGTTTGATCAGCTAGTTGGAGCCAAGGTATTCTCTAAGATCGATCTTGATCGGGTATCATCGATTGAAGATCCGTGAAAAGGATATACCCAAAACAGCATTCACTACGGTATGGTTTATATGAGTATACCGTCATGTCATTTGGATTGACTAATGCTCCTGCATACTTCATGAATTTGATGAACAAGGTGTTTATGGAATATCTGGACAAGTTTGTCGTGGTGTTCATCGATGATATATTGATTTTCTCCAAGAGCGAGGAAGAGCATAAGGAACATTTGCGTCTAGTTCGAGAAACTTGAGAACATCGATTGTATGCCAAGTTCAGCAAATGTGAATTTTGGTGAAGGAAGTTGGATTCCTCGGACATGTTATTTCAGGAGAAGGAATAGCAGTTGATCCCGCCAAGGTTGAATCGATCACCGATTGGCGATCACCCACCTCGATCAAGGAGATCCGCAGTTTTCTCGGACTCGCGAGGATATTATCGAGGTTTATTGAGAACTTCTCGAAGATTGCCAAGCCCATGACTGAGCTGTTGAATAAGGAAGCCAAGTATGTTTGGACCGAGGAATGTGAAGCCAGTTTTCAGGAATTGAAGAAACGTTTGGTCACAGCCCCATTGTTGATTTTGCCAGACATACACAAGGAATACCAGGTTTATTGTGACGCTTATCGTCAAGGACTCGGAGGAGTATTAATGCAGGAAGGTAAAGTTGTAGCTTATGCCTCCAGACAGCTCGACCTCATGAGATGAATTATGCCACACATGATTTGGAGTTAGCAGCCGTAGTGCATGCACTCAAGACACAGAGACATTTCCTCGCCGGAAACCGTTGTGATGTTTACACAGATCACAAGAGCTTGAAGTATATTTTCACGCAGAAAGAGTTGAACCTCGAGCGGAGGAGATGGCTGGAGTTGATAAAGGACTATGACATGAGATTGCATTACCACCCGGTAAGGCTAATGTTGTAGCAGATGCTTTGAGCCGTAAGAGTTATGTGAATACTCTTACAGCGGGAGGATTACCCGGAGTTAGTCGATGACCTCGAGAGATCTCCGTTTGGAGATAGTTCGAGAGGATTTGTTGCAACTCTGAAGTACAATCAACTTTGGCGAAAGGATTCGTGAAGCCGGAAGTCGGACAAGGAAATTGATGAGATAAAGCAAAAGATGAATGAAGGAAAAGCTAAAGGATTTCGTAAGGATGAACACGGAACTATATGGTTCGAGGATCGTATTTATGTGCCCAATGATCCCGAACTCAGGAAGCTAATTCTTCAGAGGCTCATGATTCACCGTACTCGATTCACCCCGCAACACCAAGATGTACCGGATTTGAAGGAAAGTTTACGGTGGATGGGTATGAAGAAGGATATTGCCGAGCGTAGCGATATCGATGTTTGTCAGCGAGTAAAGGAAGAACATCGAAGCCAGCAGGTTACTTCAACCTTTGCGATTCCCGATTGGAAATGGGAGAAACTGGAATGGATTTCATCACAGGATTACCCAGACCCGTTCAGGTTATGATTCCATCTGGGTAGTGGTTGATCGTTTGACCAAGGTAGCTCACTTCATTCCGTGAAGACTACCTATACCAGTGCTAAGTTGGCCAAGATATACATGACCAGGATCGTATGTCTGCATGGAGTTCCGAGGAAAATCATGTCGATAGAGGAACACAGTTTACCTCAAAGTTTTGGAAGCGATTGCATGAAACTTTGGGTGCGAGGCTGGAATTGATCAGCTTTTCATCCATGCAGATGATGGATGCACCGAGAGAGTCAACCAGATTACGGAGGACATGTTGAGAGCTTGTGTACTAGACTATGGGTCTAGCTGGGATGATAATTTGCCATACGCAGAGTTCTCATACAACAACAGCTTATCAATCCAATCGAAGATGGCCCTTTCAAGCTCTATCACGGAAGGAGGTGCGAGAACACCATTCTTTGTGGGATAGTGTTGGAGATCGATCACTTTTCGGTTCCGATCTTATCGAGATTCGAAGAAAAGTCAAGCTGATTCGGGATAGACTCAAGATAGCACAATCGAGACAGAAAGAGTTATGCCGACAAGAACGCAAGGAAGTAACTTACGAAGCGGGAGACCGAGCATATCTTCGTGTGTCTCCACTTCATGGAATCAAGAGGTTTGGTGTCAAGGGAAGTTAGCACCCGATTCATTGGCCCTACAAAATCCTCGAACGTCGTGGAGAAGTTGCTTACAAGTTGGAACTGCGGAAGGATTGTCCGAGTTCATGATGTCTTTCATGTTTCTCAGCTGAAGAAATGTCATGCCGACATGGCCGATGTTCCGTTGAGAGACACAGTGCCCCTAGAGGCCATACAGCTTGACGGTGATCTGACCTACAAGGAGAAACCCGTCCGAATTCTCGAGACTGCAAGCAGAGTCACCCGCAGCAAGGTCATCAAATTTTGCAAGGTCTTTGTGGAGTCACCACACCGAGGAAGAAGCCACACAGGGCGCCAAGAAGACCTTCTTGAGACCACCCGCACCTATTTGCTAGCCAACCCGAATCTCGAGGGGCGAGATTCATCTTAAGGTGGGTAGGTTTGTAACATCCCAAATTTCCTATTTGGAATGTTTTACAATTATAGCTAAGCATCTATGCATCCTGTTTGAATTTGAATGCCATTTGAAGTTTCAGAAGAGTTTTGAGTTTTCAAATTTGAATTCAAACTATGGCAAGTGTAAATCATTTAAAAAACTATGCCTGATAAATACTTGAGAAAAAGTATGAGAGGAGCAAACATGACACTCCAAAAATATCAGAGGAGAACCTTGCCAAAAGTTTTGAATTCAAACTTGAGATTTATTTGAATTTGAAAAAATGAAATTTTATAAAGTTTGGATTTTGCCTTTGAAAATGTTCAAATGATAGGAATATTCCCCTGATCATTTTAGTATATATATGTCCTATATAAAATATTTATATTTTAAAAGATATCTCTATTTTTGTTTTATTAAAAAAAAAAACCCCAGCGCCACCAAAGCCATCGGCTCCAGCCAATACCAAGACTGCCCACCGGGCGCCCAGAGGCCAGCCCAATGAGCCAGCCGAGCCGACCAGGCCACCCTCGCCCGACCTGCTTCGGCTCGGCCGACCGCCCGCCCGCACCCTCTCTCTCTCTCTCCGCAATGGACCCCACCTCCTTCAACCTCGCCCACGCCTCACCGCACCGCCGCCGATCGCGGGATCCGTGAGATCCGGATCCGATCCCCCGATCGCCTCCCTTGCCACGCCGAGGCCCCCTATTTATACCTCCCCGCACCCCATTCCCCCTCGCCCCTCGCTGAACCCTCCTCCTCTCTCACGCCGTCGCGGGTTCCAGAGCCGACCGCCGCCATTTCCCTCGCCCGCCGCCCTAGACCTCCCGACCTCCACCGACTCCACCAAACACCTCCCGAGCTCGTCAAGCACCACTGGAGCTCTCCGCCGACCTCCCCGACGACCGGAGCCGTCGGCACACTCGCCACCGAGCCACCGCCGCCGTCCAAACTCCGGTGAGTCGCCGGAGCTCCACCCCGCCGTCCGATCTCCCATCTACGGCGTAGATTAGAACACCCCCGAAGGGGTATGTTCTTTATATAAAAACCCGGTTCGACCGGTTTAGTCCGGTTTAGTTTTTAGTTAGGTTTTTTTTATTTAGCCGGCCCGACTCGTTTAACCCTAGGGCCCGTTTAGTTTATATTACGCTCAGTGCGTAGGTTAGGCCCATTAGGCCCTTTTTCATTTATTTTCGTTTTCTGTTTTAACAGAATAGTTCCTGTTTTGAAAAATTCATATCTTTTATTATGTTTAATATTTTTAGGTGATTCTTTTTTTGTTGGTTTGCAAATTTTCTATAGTTTCTGTAGAAAATATATTTAGCTATGTTAAAATTAATTAAAATTTCTTTAATTTAGTTTTAGTCAGAATAGTAAATCTGCCATAAAATGAGTTAGGAAAATTATTTTTATATGATTCTTTTTTCCCAACTTTGTTTTGACATTGCCAAACCATAGAAATTAATTTGGGCATTTTAGGATTAATAAAAAATAGTTTTAAGCGGAATCTTGTTAATCCTAATTAAATAACTAGCTACTGTTTTCCTATTATTTTAATTAGTAAATAAATTTATTTTTAACATGTGATTGATTATTCTAGGATAGTTTCTGTCACTTTATAGGATGAACTTTTATTTATAATAAATAAAAGTTTTATTTTATTTTTCTTAATAGAAATTGAATTAGGCCTAATAGGAGTTTGATAATAGATTTTAAATTAATTCTTTTTGCTCCTAGTTGCTTAATGAAATCTTTTTCTGTTAAGTTAACATAAAACCATGATTAGGTTATGTTAGAAATTTTTTTGTTATATAAAACTATTTTAGTTGTTGCTTGAAGTAGGAAAAAACTTGAGTTGGTTTTTCTTTGAGTTTTTCCCTTGGGTTTTGATTTGGTTGTTTTGGTGTGTTATGTTGCTATTGCTATGCTATTGTGTTATGTGACCCTATGCTATATGCTTATTGTGGTTATTGTTTGTCTCGGTAGAGTTTCCGGAGTGCGAAGCTTGCTACTACGAATCTTTAGCTTACGAGGATCATCAGCAAGGCAAGTCTTGATCATGTTATTTTCAATACCTATGATTTTGTGCATTAGAAATTATACCACCCCCACCATGCATGCAGTAGTTGAAATTTTGAAGTTATTAATCTTGAGTAGTATCATGTGGTAGGATGAACCAATCCCCTTGTTACCATGAACCCCGGGACGAAGTAGTTTACTTTGCTATGCTCGTAGACGGGTTTTGGTTGAGTGAAATTCATAAGAAAGATGTGAGAGTCAATGATGATGACAACCCCATGAACTACAAGAATCAAGATGGACTTCGAATTCACTCTTGGGTGGAGGACGGTTGACGGGCACCTGGAGAACCCAAGGTTGGCGGGATGCATGGAGAAGTGCCATGACATCTTGCGGAAAGCTTCACCCAGCCACGAAGAGACGGATGGATGCCCCATGACCGAAGCTTACATGCAGCCGCAAGCCATTATGGGCTCGGCTGGGTCAACCCTAGTAGTGACGCTGGTGGGACGGTACTACGAGATGTAGAAGAACGGTAGGATTGGATGGGTACGGCGGTAGCGAAGAACTCTTTGGAAGACCCTGTTTCATTCGTCCGTCTTCAAACACTATGAAGTGCGAAGACTTAAAAGGAGGGAATGATTCTTGCGGGAAAGTCATAAACCTCTGCGAGTTAAAGATCTAATCGATTAGCCGTGTCCCGATTCACGGACAATTTGAGCCTCTGGAACTTGGAAGTATTCGAAATCTCAACACTAAAACTAATGAATTAATTTGAGGGTTATGACTTAATAATTTGGGAATGAGATATTGGTTGGCGGAACCATCTCAATAACTACCAACAATTTGTAGTAATTTTGCAAGCAAGTCCACCGTAGTAGGAGAAAATTGGCTTTTCGCAAAATGATGAAACTTAGATCCCCACAGCCAAAATGCATATAGTGTTAGTAATTTTATTATTGTTATTCTCTTCATGAGTTGCCAGCTTATTCAAAAGCTGACCTACACGGCTGCAACGTCTTATGTTGCGTAGATTTATTCGATCGGAGTGAGGCTACGCTCCGCTTAGCGATTGCTTTTGAGTCGGATGGACTCGCTTTATCTTCTACGCTTCCGCAGCATTAGTAGTTTATTTCTCATGAGTTGGCCTTGAGCCAATTTATTCCTTGTAATAAAGACTCTATATGAGAATCGTGTAATAAATTCAGGTGTGATTGAACTTTGATTATTTCATCGATGTCTTTGTGAGTACCAAAGATGATCTTGGGATGGTACAGACACAGAGATTTGACCGATTTTGGGTCAGGTCGCTACACTTACTTTCAAACATCAAGTGAAGATGACTCTGATTGTGAATCCAAACCCAGCTACAAAACACTTGCTAAAATTGCAACCGAACAACAAAGAGCTATGGAACATACTAAAATACTGTTAGACAAAAGCGATGACCTTGGACGCGGAAATGACACGTTCACAGTCCTTAGTTGAAGACATTAAAAATCTTCATGCTAAGTACCAAGAACTTGAAAGTCATCATGAAACGCTCTCAACTACTCATGAAAAGCTCTCCTATGATTATCTTCAAAGGAAGCAAGAGCTTAGAAATTGAGAGCGGCTCATGAAGATCTTCAAAAGAGAATGAGTCACTTCAGCTCAATGCAGATCAGTTCCGCTCAGGATGGATTTGAACCACCATGTCTAAAATGTCTTGAGCATGATATCGCTACCTCTATTGCTGAATGTTCAACTGCTGCTACTGTTGCATTGTCTTCAACTACTAATGTGGTAACTAACCCCTCTGCGGAGGATACCACTGCTATTGCTGATGAAAATGCTAGGTTGAAGACATTGCTTGAAACAGGGATGTATAAAAGTCTGAAAGGGCATCATACACTTTGCGATGTCCTCAAAAAGCAGATTCTGAACCGAAACCCTAGGAAAGAGGGTGTTGGGTTCGAGAGGAAAATGAATGTTGATGGTTCCTACTGGAAGCCTGAGCAGTATCCCAAAACCACATGGGTTCTTTGCAAAGGGACCTTGAAAGGATCCATCCACCTTATCTGGCTTTACCTGTGCTAACCCTATTATCATTGATGAATCCTTTGATGCAAACTATAAGCTGTTCAAGAATCAGAATGGTGAAGTGTTTGCCAGGTATATTGGTACTAACTGCAGGAATGGACCACCTATGAGGAAGATCTGGGTTCCCAAAAGCTGTCTTGAGAATCTTCCAATGAATGTCATCATGACACCACAGGAAGAAGACAAACCCAGACCTAAGGCGTCATATGGTCCAAAGGCTTCATCTGAGCAGAGGACTCACATGAGTCACCCTAACGCCAATGTTTTGCAGGGAAACCGTACTCAAAGTTATGAATATGAGCATGTGTCTTCAAACCGCCATGTTCATAGAACTAAGAACTTTTCTGCTTATTCATATGAGTATCATTCATCTCCTGCAAGGCTATTTGCTAGGGCTCCAAAACCGAAGTTCTCAGATGCTGCACTTAGACTCATTGCTTCTAAGCCACCCCTGAAGATGTGGGTGGTTAAGAAGAATTAACACTCTTTTGCAGAAAGGGTCTCGGCCGAAAATCAAAGGCGTCGATGCTATTCTTTGGGGACCTAAAACATCTTGTAGGGCACAAGATCAAATGCCCAAATGGTCTCACTATGTATTTTGTTCCTAAATTGTTTGCCATTCATCCTATCAGTCCTAGTCTTGATTTAAGCTTCAATAATCCACTTGCCCGTCAAATGTTTATGCTTCACAAGGCTCTTGGTGAAGCCTATCCCTAAGCATCTTGTAGGGTATGACACCTCATGCTTCAGAATGGATTATGGACGGTGGATGCACTAATCATATGACTGGTGATCGAAGTCTTCTCATGGACTCAACCTTACGTCCATCAGACAAGAGTCACATCACATTTGCTGACACTGGTAAAAGCAAGGTATTGGGTCTAGGTAGAGTTGCAATCTCAAAGGATCAACATATGGATGAAGTGATGCTTGTTGAATCCCTTGGTTTCAACTTGATGTCTGTCTCAATGCTTTGTGAAACATGATTGTGATATTCGGAAAATATCGTTGCCTTGTACTAATGGAATCTGACAAGTCTCTAGTCTTTGAAGGGTATAGGATAGATGATCTATACATGGTAGATTTCTCAGCAGGTCCACAGCTTGCCTTATGTCTTCTTGCAAAAGCTTCAGAATGCTGGCTCTGGCATCGGAGGCTGGGGCATGCTGGCATGAGGAACTTACACACACTCGCCAAGAAGAAGCATGTCATTGGCATCGAAGGTGTCAAGTTCAAGAAGGATCATTTGTGTGGTGCTGCATGAAGTGGAAAGATGACTAGGGCAAAGCACCCTCGAAGACAATCATGGCGACATCTCAACCCTTGAGCTGTTACACATGGATTTGTTTGGCCCTACTCACTACTCTACCCTCACAACAACTGCTTGTCTCTATGGCTTCGTCATTGTTGATGACTACTTAAGATACACATGGGTGCACATAATTCTCTACAAGAATGAAGTGCAAGAGGTCTTCAGACGCTTCGCCAATCGAGCTATGAACAATTATGGCATCAAGATCAAGCATATCAGAAGTGACAACGACACTAAATTCAAGAACACCGGACTTGATCTTTATCTGGATACCATGGGAATCACTCATGAGTTCTCTGCTCCATACACACCTCAGCAAAATGGCATCATGGAGCGCAAGAACAGAACCCTCATTGAGATGGCTCGAACAATGCTCGACGAGTACAAGACACCAAGAAAGTTCTGGCCCGAAGCTATTGATACTGACATGTCACGTCATCAACCGTGTTTACATCCATAAGCTTGAACAAAACATCCTATGAGCTCCTTCTTGGCAAGAAGCCAAATGTCGCATTACTTTAGAGTTTTTGGGGCTAAGTCTTGGATCAAGGATCCCCATCACAAGTCAAAATTTGAACCCAAAGCTCACGAAGGCTTCATGCTCGATTCGGAAAGGACTTGCACTCCTACAAAGTCTTCAACCTTTATCTCTACAAAATCGTCAAAGCGTGGACGTGCGATTTGATGAAACCAATGGTTCACAAAGAGAGTTCCTGCCAAGTACACTAGACGAAGCTCCGCCCAACGAATCTATCAAGCTGATGGGAACTGGTGAAATCATGCCTTCAAGCACACCACGAAGAAACTTATCATTTCTGCACCTAACGAACCGAAGACAATGCTCATCCTCAAGACAATCCTCCCAATGATGACAATGATCGGCAAGAGCAAAGTCTTCGTCCGATTCATCCTCGAGTTGCAAATGAAGTACAGATTGAGAAGATAATCGATAGCATCAATGCACTGGTCCGCTTACTCGCTCAAGAGCAACACAGCTAGCAAATTTCATGGGCACTTTTCTTTTGTGTCAATATCAGAACCCAAGAAAGTTCTTGAAGCCTTTATGGAACCTGAATGGATACAAGCTATGCAAGAAGAACTTCAATGTTCAAGCTGAATAATGTTTGGGAACTTGTCAAGCGTCCCGACCCTCGCAAGCATAACATTATCGGCACAAAATGGATATATCGAAACAAGCAAGATGAGCATGGTCAAGTCGTCGAGAAAAAAGCACGTCTTGTGGCTCAAGGATATACTCAAGTTGAAGGAATTGACTTGATGAAACATTTGCTCTGTAGCTAGGCTTGAAGCCATTAGCATACTACTAGCCTATGCTAACCACCACAACATCTTGCTATATCAAATGGATGTGAAGAGTGCATTTCTCAACGGCAAGATTGAAGAAGAAGTATATGTCGCTCAACCACCTGGCTTTGAAGATCCAAAACATCCTGATATGGTGTACAAGCTAAATAAAGCACTGTATGGCCTCAAACAAGCTCCTCGCGCCTGGTATGATACGATCAAAGACTTCTTGAAGAGCAAAGGCTTCAAACCTGGATCCCTTGATCCCACACTCTTCACGAAGACATATGATGGTGAACTCTTTGTATGCCAAATATATGTGGATGACATTATCTTGGCTGCACCAACCGAAAGTATAGTGATGAATTTGGATACATGATGCAAGAACAATATCGGATGTCCATGATGGGAGAGCTCAAGTTCTTCCTTGGTCTTCAAATTAAATCGACAAAGGAATGCCATCTTTATATCTCAAGAAAAATACCTCCAAGATTGTCGGAAGAAGTTTGGAATGCAAGATTGCAAATGATACACGCGCCAATGCCACCAAACACCATCCGGGTCCCGACGACAATGGTAAAGAGTTCGATCAAAAGGTATACCGCTCCATGATTGGTTCCTTACTTTACCTATGTGCATCTAGGCCAGATATTATGCTTAGTGTTTGCATGTGTGCTCGATTCAAGCGGCACCAAAGGAATCGCATCACTTAGGCGTGAAGCGAATTCTTTGATATTTGGCTCACACCCCAACACTCGGATTATGGTATCCAAAGGGCTCAAAATGTGATTTGGTTGGATTTTCGGATGCTGATTATGCTGGTGACAAGGTGGATCGCAAGTCTACATCAGCACATGTCACTTTCCGGACGATCACTTGTCATTGGTCTTCAAAGAAGCGAACTGTATCACTCTCAAGCTGCTGAATCTGAATACATTGCTCTTGGGATCTTGCTATGCTCAACTTCTATGGATGAAGCAAACTCTCAAGGACTATGGCATCAATCTGAAACAAGTACCTCTCTTCTGCGACAACGAAAGCGCCATCAAGATTGCCAACAATCCAGTCCAACACTCGAAGACAAAGCATATTGAAATTCGTCATCATTTTCTCGTGGATCATGTCATGAAGAAAGATATTGACATCACTCCGTCAACAACATGAAGAGCAATTGGCGAGATATCTTCACAAAGCCCTTGGATGAGAAAAGGTTTTGCAAATTCTTGTGTGAGCTAAATATCTTGGAATCCTCAAATGTCACGTGATCAAGCACACATCCTAACACTTATGCATGTTGATGACTTAGATGTGCAACACACAGTAAAGTATATCTTCAATCAATGAAGACTTACAATCTCGGTGTGAATACATTAACGTGGAATTTGACTTGAGCACCACGATAATTGTGCGCCATATCCGGGTCTAATACTTCCTATCACGGTGGGTAGCATACCACCAAATTTCTCTGTTTGAAGTGTTTCACTCATGGCGTTATTTCTCAATATCTTAGCATTTGATTTGTCTTCAACTTCAACCTATCTTCATGATTTTCTTCACTATATTGATTTGGTTGCTTTACGATATATATTATTACATCCTCTCTGCATTCACTTATAGCTATGTCTTCCTAGTTGAATCTTTTGAACTAAGTGAATGTGATCGGACCCTAATCTCTCTATGCTTTCCATCTCAAACTCTATCTGTCCAAATCATATGCATTCTATTGAAACTGTCGAATGTCTTCTCCGCGTCCTTGTCAGCAGAAGACACAGAGACAAACTTTAAGTCTGTTTTAAATGATTCATCCTTACTGTTGAAATCCGGAGAAGCCGGAACGACCATCCGACAAACCTGGCAGGCGTGGGAATGTGGGACAACTCAGAGTATGTTGCATGCTTGCCACGTGCCCCTCAGATGTGAATCGCCAGGGGCACCTGCGTAATTGCGCTGTGCCGCACACCTCCTTATAAATACATGTCCCCTGCGGTAAACAAGACCTTCTTCCACCTCTCCACCTCGTCAAAACCCTAGCGCCACCGCTAGCTCTCAACGACGCCGGCGATGAAGCGCTTAGCTGCCGCGACTTCTCCGACGCCGTCTTCACGCCGGCCGCGAACATCGTCCTCTCCGCCGCTGCCGTAGGTGTCCTCCGTCGCCAAGTTAGGGCACGGTGGATTGAACTGCTCGGCCTCCTTTTCTTCCTGTCTAGCAGTTCTTCGAGTGGTAAATATATCTCTATTTTTACCATCTTTTGATCTTCAAGATTCATCCTACTTACCAAAATTCGTTTCTGCCCATACAATGTTAGATCTATTCATGCGCATCTCATACTGCCTAGTATATTCACTTAAGCTTCACAACTAGTTAGATTCCTCACTTGTACTTATTCACGGATTCGTACAAATCTGGAACCAACTCTCGGCGTATAAGTGAATGTCTTACATCATGAGGTCAATGTCTTCAAACTGATTTATCTTCAAAATCTTACGAGAATGCATATGACCTCTTCCCGTCCCTCGCATCTCTAATGCTGTCATAGGTACATGTCCGTGGGAGAATCCTTGGTTCTCATAGTGCGCATTCGTTTGCGAAATTCTTACAACATCAAATTAACTCTCCGAAGCCGCCTCACATCATCCAAAGAAGCGCAAGCCTTTGAAGCCTTTGAGCGTGTTGAAGCCATTCTGTTTGAAGTTCATGGCTGCGGAGAAATCAGTCGAAAAGGCGGCGAGACAGCGTCGTGGCGAACCTCAAAAGATCTGCTTTGATGACCTCGCGAGCTTTACAAGACAGATCCGAAGAGAATTACAATCAGCGCAAGACGCGAATCCAATGGATTCGACGATATTGGGCTGAACAATGGTTCAAGTACAATTTCGTGACCCAAGAATACGCCGAGAAGAATGCTATCAGAAGCCCTTGGGGTGATATTCTCTTTCGAGGCCTTCCACCCAAGAACATGGCTGAAGCTATTGCACAGGGTTTCTATCCTTGTATGGTCCGTGGACCTCAGCCTGAGAATGCCGACCTGACGTCATTGCTCTGGTGTCGTGACAATAATCTCTTCAAGCGCAACTTCCAGCATGCAAAGGCTTCTGCCAAGGAAAACAAGAAGTCAATGGGATTAGACTTCAACCCTGGTCCCTCTGCTCCCCGTGCTGACGGCCCACGTGATGCTGAACCCAATGTCATCGGTCCCTTTTCAAACCTTGATGGCCTCATCACTTACATATTGGTCCAAGGTGCCAAAGTGGATCGCTCTGATGACGACGCTGACTCTGATGAAGTCCCAGCTCCTGCTCCTGCTCCTGCTCCAAAGCCGCAGAAGCAAAAGAAAGTCAAGGCTTCAAAGTCAGCTGCTCCTCCAAAAGCTTCACGTGTGAAGCCACTATGCTTGCACCTCCACGAAGCCGTAGCGCAATCTGAAGATCAATCCCGTATCTCCAAGAAGACGGAGAAGAAAAAGAAAATTGTCAAGAATACTGATCTGACACTGACTCCTGCTGCCATTTTGCGCAAAGAGCACATTGATCTGTCCAGCGATGACGATCTTGCAGATGATGCACTTGAGCAACTGATCAAGAGCAAGGAAGAAGCAGAAATTTTCAACAATTTGCCTATCTTTGATGTGGCAATCATCCATCACTTCATTGATAAGTGGTTTGACACCCCAAACATCAGCTTTGAAGACCTGCAACTTCCTATTGGCCTCAGCGTCTCCTTCAATGGAGCCATTGCTTCTGAGCTAGCTCTTGCTCAGCGCATTGTTGAACTGAAGCATAAGATTGATTATGAGAAGGCTCAGTTCAAGAAGCATATGGCTGCACTCAGCGTGCAAGATGTCAAAAACTTCAAGGTCATGCTGCACGACCTCAAAGAAGCCTTTCTCAAGAAGCGTGAAGAAGCCAGAGGCTCTCGTGGCGCATGAAGAGCTTAGGCGACAAGTGTGTGCTAGCCTACAATGAAATTTGAGAAGTGCAAGGCTCTTGGCCGTCTGGCATTGACCCTGAATGGCTGCAAATAGGAAGAAATCTTCAATGACCAAGCTGCACCTTCAAGGCAGGAAGAACCCCGCATAGTCTTCCCAAGCAGCATGGTGGCTCGAAGCCAAAGGTCAGTCAACCGCTTCGAGCAAGAAGAAGGCGAGGGCTCTTGAGGCTGAAGCCGAGAAAAAAACTTCCTGAAGCCTCTGATGCTGCTCCCTCCAAGAAGAAGCTCAAGACCAAGAAGAATCGGGCAGCTCCCACAGAGCCCTTGGTTGTTGAACCCATTTCAATGGTTTGCCCTACCTCTGCTATCCAAGAACGACGCATGATAGTTCATGAGCCTGCTTCCACAGAGGCTCATGAAGCTGAAGACATTCCAATAGTTGATCCCATCACTGCTGAAGACATTGGTCATCATGACAATGTTGAAGATGATGAAGTTCTTCCTTAGATCGAACCAAACCCGGTATCATCGCCTGTTCTCACGAACAGCGAACTCATCAGCATTGGTCGTCCTCTGACGCCAATTGTCCAGGATGCATCATGGGCTGATCACCCACAACCAGAAGACTCCCCAAGTACTCCCCAACAGCAAGTCACTCCCCAACAACAACAACAAGAAGAAGAGGAAGACTTTGAGGCCCGGCCAACCCCATCTCCAAAGGCGTCGCCAGCATTTCGCAGGTTTCGCAAAGGTCAAAGGTCTCAAGTACCTCTCTCGAGCGTTCCAGAAGGAGAAGTGCACCACCAACCTATTGCACGTCAAGTGTTTTCAGAAGCCACTCCAACTGTGAATGCCTCCGAGTCTGAAGCCAAAGCTGCTGAAGACAATCCGGCTGCATCAGCCGAAGACACCCAAGAAGAAGAAGAACGTGTCCCTACACCCCCTGTAATTGAAGAAGTTATTCGATATCAGCGTGCAAGGCCCGACCCTCCAGCTCCTCAAGTGGAGGTTGAAAACATGAGGCTGCCACCTCCAACACCAATGAAGCCAATGGCGTGGTCATGGCTGAAGCAAATAGGAGCCTGCACCAACAGCTCTTGAAGCCAATGAAGGAAATGTGCCTGAAGCCAATGAGGCACCTGCTCCTGAAGCATCTGCTGAGTAGCCTGAAGCCTCAGTTGTTGCCACTGCTCCAGTTCCGCCACCAAGGCCCTACACAATTGAGCAAGCATACAACTATGGTCAGCTAGTCACAGTCAGATGGCCCGTTCTGGTCCCTCCGCCTCATGCCTCTGGTACTCAGTTTGAATATCATATTGCGCCTAGGCCTCAGGTCCAGAAACCAAAGCCACGACTGCCAAGGTTTCCTGGCACTGCCACCTCTACAGGGTCTTTTAATGCAAATGGCTTCAAAGCCCACAATACTTTCTTTGTCAGAGCAAAGAACCCTACACAAGGCCAAGGATATCATCGACCGTTTACGGAGCTATCGACAGAAGCTATTACTCCTGCGTTACAGTATGATCAAGGGCGCATTTTCCCTCATATGCGCCTCGACACTGAAGCCATTGCTGGACTGCCGTGCTTAGAAGAAGCACTTGATTGTTTTCGTGATGCAGGTCTGCTCGGCTTCGTAACAGACAAAGAACACTAGAATGAAGAACTTTTGCTTCAATTCTATGCTACACTCCACATCCGCGGCTACTACAGAGATACAAAGACATGGGTTCTCGAGTGGATGACAGGAAATGTTCGTCATGAAGCCAAAGCTCTTGACGTCATTGAGCTCACAGGCCTACCCACTCCCGGAGAGCTGTTTGAACCTGGTTGTCAACTCCACCGCGATGCCTTTGAGAGCATCTTCCATAAGCGAGCCCAACATGAGTCGGATGTTGAGCATGATGAAGCCATTTGCCACATGACGCTGAATACCCTCAGAATTCTTTGTTGATGACCTTGAGTATCGCCTCGTACAATATATCACATCATCGGCGAACTCTATGGCCTATCAAAGGGCATTCATCATCTGCAAAACTTGAAGGAGCCATGAAGACATTGGTCTTTTACATCCTCAATGGCATGAGCTTCAATACGCAAGAATTCTTCATCCGACAATTGGCTGCGTCTGGATCTGATCTTTTTGGTCTAAAACTTTATGCTCCATGGGTCATCGCCTCATCAAGATGCACTCTGCTATCAACTATCGCCCTTCGCGCTTGCAATCATCGATCTTTCTCCCGAGAGGTTGATATGTCGATTGAAGCCATATACCCCGAGCCCCTTAAACGCCACTTTGTCTTTAGAATGCAGATCACCATAGCTTCTCTCAACCCATGGAAGGCGTCAAAGCAGTATCTCGTGTCTATCCTCTGGCTGGGAACACACGTCTGCCTCACCGTGCGCAGGCTGAAGCTACTGAGAGCACAATTGGCCAAAGGCCTCGGAAGCGCTCGCGTCCTCAATGATCGAGAACTTCTTGTCGCCTTTGCGCATCGAAACAAGATAAGCATCACTCTGGCTCAAGCGACAGATGCAAAGCCTCTTGGTGGGCGTTAATCGAATTGAAATCTTGCCACCAAGAATGCTTTTGTCACTCACGAGACTGTCGGCGATCATGGAAGAGTTTGACCCTGCTTTCGATCTTTGAAGCAGATCTTCAAGGCGATGGCTTCACCGAGCGCTTCAAGTTTGACTCCACTCCTCCACGGAATGTTGTCCCACGACGAACTCCATCACTTGAAGACTCTGACTATTCTTCCTCCGCGGCAACTGTCAATGCCAGAGTGATCGATGATGAAGCCGATGCTACTTGACCGCCCCCTACTTACGCATGCATCGACCTTTGCACCAAGTTAAATGCGCCGCCTACCAACAACGACAACCTGCTGCATCATCTTCTTCTGAAGAGAACGAGTAGACACTCTATGTCTTCAAACCTTTTTGGTCCTTACTGACAAAAGGGGGAGAAGCATATGAGTTTGATAGTCTTCAAGCGGGTTCATATGGGCGGTTGCATAATATTTGCCTAGTTTTTACAACTCTAAGCTTTTGATGCATTTGGTTTTTGAGTTGTAACACTTAAACTCGATGGTAAATGCGCTACTTATTTGCTTTACTCTGGTGCGATGATAAATTCCACATGTGCAATGATAACTTCCGCACTTAGATCATTCTGCAGACATCCATTTTTCATTATGCATGTCATTCTCTTAGTTATATCATTTCATGCATGATGAATTATCTTCATAAGTTGAAGAGGATCTCCACAAGTACAACCTGCCATGTGCATTTGCATTCCAAAAGCAAACTACTTATATGCACATCTTCAGGGGGAGCCCTTGCCACTTATGAAGACAATTCCCTATCCTTTACAATTTCACATACTTTATTCCCGTTGAAAACTTCAACCAGTTTGTCATCAATCACCAAAAAGGGGGATATTGTAAGTGCATCTAGTGCCACCCCTAGTTGGTTTTGGAGTATTGACGACAAATGTTGTTGAGGGACTAATGCGTTTGTGAGAATTGCAGGATACTTGAGTAGTGTCCCCATTGATTCGGTTTACCTACGGAGATGACCCTAAAATGTATGAAGACATTGACGACAATGGTGGCATGTGAAGATATTCACATTGAAGACTATGACATGAGAAGACATTGAGTGAAGACTGTGTCGTTTCGTTGTTTCCTTTTTCTTCTTTGTTGAGTCATAGGAACCACCGTACTGTTAAGTGGGGTCCAAGTGATCAAAGTTAGAATAACTGAAGTGATGCTCAACCCAAATCTTATGTCTTCGAGCGAAGACTAGGAGAGCAAAACTTATCCAGAGCTGGATGAGTCAGCTTTGCTTGTAGCCCAAGTAAAGTTGCCGTGTGTGTTTTAAATCTGACCGTTGGAACACGTTTCAGTTCCTTAGTGACCAAGGGTCATTTTGGACATATCAGGTCGGGTTGCCTAGTGGCTATAAATAGCCCACCCCTACACCATAAATTGGTGGCTGCTCAGAGTTAGTGCACGGCTTTTGTCGTTTAAGAGCAACCCACCTCGAAGCCTTTGAGAGAGAAAACCTTGCGAGGACAAAGCCCAAACACCCGAGCCAAAGAGTGTTAGGCATCATCAAGTCTTTTTATGCATGTGACCGAAGACTTATTACACTTGAGGACTATGAATCCTCCGGCCGGTTAGGCGTCGCGTTCTGAGCATCCAAGAGTCATTGTGGATTGCGGTGAATCTGATCTGTGAAGGTTCGAAGTCTACCTTGAAGACTTACCAGAGTGATTGGGCGAGGACTGTGTCCTTAGCTCAAGGGAATAAGGTGAAGACGCGGTCTTGAGTTGAATCTCAGCCTCCCTAACCAGATGTACAGTTGTCACAAAGAAATGGAACTGGTCCAACAAATCTGTGTCTTCAACAAGTGGTGGTTCTATCTTCTCCCTCTCCTTACTTAGAGTTTGTCTTCGTGAAGTCATTGCCTATTTGTCATACCTGTTTGACTTCATTGCTTGACTACTTTTGTTGATTGGCTTCTCACTATCTTCCATCTTGATCCTACTACCAAGCTGCTATTAGTCTTGTACTTTCTCGTTATTGCATACTTGACTATGGTTTGCTTGTTGTAGTTTATCTTCCGCTGCATATCAATTAGGTCATTTCTATTGTTTGTCTTCGAAACATCTGTGTTTTGAAGACTTTCCTAAAAATCGCCTATTCACCCCCCTCTAGTCGATAACTAGCACATTCATGGTGTCTGTTTATCACAATCTTCTACAGGAATTTTGATTCTGGTTTGTAGGTCAGCGATGCTTTTCAAGTCAAGGTTGTACGGCTCTAGCTTCTGTTTGTCCCCTTCGATGGCTGCCCCACAGAAGTATACGTCCTCCCGAGAAAAGAAATCGTGAAGCTCACCTGGTATGGAGTGCGAGTGTATGATGTGGTGCACCAAAACATCATCTTGAGGCACAAATACCAAGAACGGCGGCGTCTTGGATCTTCGAGGGCATGCCGTGTACTCTGCGTCGAGGCCGATGACCCTCGTCTCTACCTTTTCGAGGGAGTTGGATACATTGTTGATCCACTGCCGAACAACCCTTGGGTGGACGGTGGCGGTGGCTACTATGTGCATCGAGACTTGACGAGGACATGTTGGATGCTAAAACCTGCATCTCGATCTCTTTAGCCATTTGGAACCGGCTGGAGCGGAGGGCTATGGTTTGGAGAATTAGGATTAGATGGCTAGTCTAACTGAAGTAGTAGATGATTATTTAAAGAGGTTAAAACAATGTGAGCAGTGGGGTTTGGATGCAAATGAAGGCGAAGGGGAGGTGAAGAAGCGAGGAGAATCGGTTCGATGGAGAAATAAATGGGAGAAGTGGCGTGCGAGCGGTTGATTAGATGGCGAGTAGACTAAGCGAAAAGGCTATGCGGGTAGGCGATGAGTCGTACTGTTCGTGTCGTGCCCATCCTTCACGATAGGTGGGACCTATGCAAACAGATAAAAAATGTGTCGTAGTTTTTTTGGCGCGTGAGTGGGAGACACAATATTCTCTGGTTAAGGAATACTCCCTCCGTTTAGGTGAGTATAAGTCACCTTATGAAAATCAGGTTTTCCCAAAACCTTTAGGCGTGAGCATTAACTTCCTGCTCGATCCCTCCCAGCCTCGTTAGCCAGCGTTCTCTTCCTCTGCTGCCGCGTTCTACCTTTCCATTTTCCTCTTCTCAAGTGTGGAGCGATCGCATGCCGTCCTTGATGCACCGAGCGACCACTTGCATGCATCGCGGCGGGGCGTTGATTGGGCATGCACGAGAATTTGGTTACGCTGCATATATGGATGATACCGAGCGATGAAGTGGACATGCATGCTTGCACGGGAGACCTATTTCGCTATACAATCTTGGAGTACTCATGTACCTACTAGTAGTAGTAGTAGTAGTACAAGCTGTGGTACACTTGATGGTCAAAATACTATTCATCCAGTCCTCACGGTGAAGTGACAACACCTGCTACCGACACTAGTCCGGCGGCGTGTTCAGTTACCAAAGCCAGCCTCACCACATGCCTTTGTGCGATCTGTCACCACCGCTGTACAACACATCGGCGCCTCGCCTCGTCTCCCTCTCCGCTCCCATAGCACCACTCCATCTCCATCTCCTTCTCCGTCTCCGTCTCCGTCTCCATCTCACTGTGCCCCCGTGTACCATCTCCTCACTCACCTCCCCCAGTACCACTATTTCCTCGCTAGCCGCTCCAGCACCGACATCCTTCTCCCTCGTAAATCAAGCCCCCTTCCAAACTCCACCATGGCCGAACGTGAACCGCGCAGCATCCATATGAGCCACGATTGGAGCAATCTCCCCAGTGACATCCTCGACCTCTGTTGTTCGTGTATGGATATGTTGAGCGCCCTGCGGCTGGCTGCATGCTCGTGGGACATGCACACGGCCATCATCGAAGCGAGGCCTAAGCTTTTCAAGACACCCTGCTTGCTGCTATCTGGTCTTGCGAGATTGGCTCACTATGATACGGAGGCGTGCATGATGCCCCTCGACTTCAATCCGATCTCCATTAGCTGAAACTTCTTTGCAGGTATGTAGTGGGTCGCCGTACATCATTTCCCTCGACATCGATCCGATCACCATCGCCCGAAACTTCTTGGCAGGTATGTACTGGGTCGACATGAACTCCCACTTGATGGCTGCCTTCAGAGAAGACGGTAAAAAGTTGGTGCTCGTGAACTTCCAGACCTCCCATGAGATTATCCTTCCTCCGTTGGATTATATAGAGTATTACCATCACGGCCCAAGTTATCTTGATTACTACGTCAGTTGGACAGACCTTGTTTTGCAGAAGATTGTACTATGCCAAGTCCCCACACGACATGCGAATTACGCAGACTTCAAGCTAATTGCCTTGTTCGACTACAGACTCGCCTATCTTTACGCTGGCGCCTTCTTTAGCTGGAGACAACTCGGCTCGCAGTGGATCATTGTCAAAGCTGATACACACTTCTGTGATGCTATTGAACACAATGGCATCATCTACGCGATCGAAAAAGCAGATGGCACCACGTATTGCTGGGACGACGCGTGTAAGTTGTTTCCTTCTCATGTTAATGATGACACCATGACACTGTTTGAACTTTTTGTGATGATTGGCATATCCCTGTTTGAGCAGAATTTGAGTAGAACTATGGCAATGTATTAGAGATGCCGTAAATCAGCTATATTTGAAATGAGTTAATTCATGCGATTGTGACCATGTCATTACAGCCAATTTGTACCCTAAATAATCAAACTGTTAGGAATATATGGATATTATCCTTATTTTACAGTAATCTATATACTACTACTATATATGAGTGTGTATCAATGGCCATGTTAGTTTCCTCATTTTCATGATGTAGAAACATGCACCACACTGTTGGTTTCATCTAACCATACATTAGGGAAGTAAATGTGCATATGGAGAACTCTATATTTGGAAGTAGTGAAATCCTGCAATGCTTACCATGTGAACATACCTATATTAGCCCTTGACAATCAATGGCTAGAATAATATCCTCACAAAATTTTGCCCACGAACACGAGTATATAACAATGCATGGTATGTTAGTTACCTTGAAGAATTTGTTTGTGAGGACAGAACATGATTACATAACATGCATGACATGGTAGTTTCCTGTGAAGAATCGCTTGCAAGATAACATGAGTATAACCATGCATGGCACTTCTATATTTTTGAACCCAAAGATACATTTCCTGTATTTTCCTCCCAGTTCAACAGGACATATCATTGCTGTTTCTTGCATTATCCTACTCATACTCTAAACAATGCTGATCTTACATTAACAATGCTGTCCTTTTGATATGATCACGGTGTCCCTATAGTTACTGCCCTTTGTAATCACACCACCTTTGCCAAAAACAGGAAGCACAACTGGTTCCTCGCTCGATCGAGACGACGACAAAAGATCGATGATCATTCGGACACATGAGCGAAAAAGTTATATTGCAAAAACCCCATCAGTATACAAGCATCGTGTAATACGTGAGTATCCTGGACGATGGCTATTACGTCTATGAGCAGGATACTAGCTTGTTGGGGCCTTTAGGATTTTTTAGTTGGAGGCGGTAAACAGCCTTGGTTCACACTCTCTTTCTCGGACTCAATTATCCTATTAACGAGGAGATCACCGTTGGCAAGGACCTTGATGGCGAGAGGCTCTGCTTGCTATGGAAAACTGTGTCTACATGGCGAGCCCTAGGAGTTCGGGAGCAAACTCCCCGATTGTCAACAATACAGCCTGCAGCCAAAAGAAGGTGAGAATGACAAAGGCATCCGGATTAACTTTGATCCTTGGATGTCTCAATTCTGACAGCCGTGATGTGGTTCAAGCCTTGAGGTTGATAGGTAATTGGGCTGTTGCATCAAAAGGGTGGAGTTGGTGTCTCCGGATCCTTTGATCGGTGAAGCGGGGCTGCAAATTATGATGGTGTTGGATCATCTCTTGAATGACTTTGTTGTCTTTGCTGCTGGTTACGGATGGGTAGTTCTTTCTTTTGTTATGCATATTCCTTGTCATTTGGTCATCCTTGTCTATGTCACTCTTACTATGTAATAGTTGCTTCATTTAGAATGTCATTTTCGTGCGGATCACGAGTCCGGCCTGCTGCAGATGGGTGCGTTTTGGTGGTGTAGCAAGACTTCTTATGGACTATCATGTCTGCTGTTTATGTCAGTAGTAGTCACTAGTCAGTGTTTGAATGTTGTATATATCGTTGTTTCAAATTGTTTATTGTCTTGAACTCTTGGTGGGCTAAATGAGGCATCACCATTCTCCGATGTTCAGAGTATATCTCCTCTTTCAAGTTATATAATTTGAGCTCGGTGTCTTTTCGATGATGTACACTTGTTTGGGCCAAGGAGGTGTCGTTGAATATGGGCGAGTAGTAACATAATGCCAAATAGTTCAATTATGACTCTCGGGCGGACTCTCAAAAGATCTGAAAAAAGGTCGGGCTCTCCAAAAAAGAAAGAATAAGGACTCTTAGGCCGACATGTGGGCGCCACCGGTGTTTTCGTGCGCTTGCGCGCCTAGAGCATATTGGCACGTGCTCAAAATTCATGCTACCTTTTCATCCCAGTCTCCGCCCTCCCCACCTCTGGAATCTCGATTCCTACTCCAGTTCCCCCAAATCCCCCTCATGTACTCCCTGTACTCAAGCGCACTATCATGTCTCCGGTCAATGCGGATCTCCGAGCCGGAGATCCTGAGGTCCGTCCTGCCTTCGGTCGCTGTGTGCTGTCGCTCAACAGTGGCATGGCGGCGCTTGATGACCAGCTTGCTGGCAAAGTGCTGATGGTAACCATCAACGGCGACCGGCCTCCCGTCTCGCCGGACGACTTGTCAAAGCTCTTGGCATTGCGCACGACATCCAAATAAGTGACTTGCTCGTCGAAGTCATCGCCACCACCAGCTGATTTCTTCGTCGGAGTTCGGACAACTTTCGATTGCAGCCATGTGTTCAATCTTCCGGCGTTTGTTCTGCGATGGTGCCTTTGGTGAGCTTTGACCGGTGGCACCTGGATGGGGCTCGGTGCCTGTGAGCTTGAGTTTTAACAAAGCTTACCTTCCACGGCATGCCTCGGCGTGCTTGGAACAGCGAGTCCATGAGCGAGCTTATCAACGACCTTGGAGGTGAGCTCGTAAGTATGTTTGTTCCTCGGCACAGCTGGGCTCGGCGGTTATGGCATGGATGAAGAAGCCGTCCACCATACCAAGGTGATTGGTGTTGAGATACCGGTCAGGAACCGGGGTTGTACTATTAAATGCCACCAAGGCCGCCGTGGACCATGTTAGGGATGTACCTGTATCGAGTGTTCGTGCATGTCGAAGAAGTGGTCAATCCATCAATCGAAGTCCTGCCGCCGCCGCTGGTGCCAGGGTCCGTTGACAACGTCCATTACAGGAGTCAACGTCAGACTTTCCCCGTGTTGCTCGGAACGATGGATGGCACATGGCCTACTCCATCGCGCGACGGAGGCCACTGCTTCTTTGGGATAAGAGGCAGGGCTGGCTGCCTGGATGTGCTCTAATTTGAGGTAACAACTGAATCTTGTCAGATACTAGTTAAATCCGAGCTATGGGTGTGAAGCACTGATATGCCAGTACATTTGATTGTGACCTGTTCTAATTTTGTACCTGAACTTTTTTTAGAAAGGGCTATACATCAACTTAATGTGCTAGCAGAACTTATTGTGTTGTCTGTTTGTTTTCTTTGCACAACATTCAAGATATTTCCCCGTCATTGATAAAGACGATGAACCGTTAAGTATGACTTCGTTGGTTTCAACATAGCCCTTCCCGTAGCGATCCACTGCTTGCATCCTGATTGTGCCGCCTGCGTGAAATTTTTGTGTGCAAGTTCAGTGTGCTATGATGTTCTATATGATTGTGTCAACTATATAAGTTTTTACTGAGCATCAGCAATGCATATGGCTGAAAGATGTATTTATGAGCATCGACTGATGGGTCTCTCTCTCTATCTCTCTCTCTCTCTCACACACACACACACACACACACACACGCACAAGTGGGACCCGTTGAATTATTTATTTGCTCGTGACAGCTTTTAATTAGGTTCCACTGTAATCTAACTTTTTTCTTAAGTTATTACTTGAGCTCGATGACTTCAAAAAGTTGTCTGAAGCCTTGTTTGGGCCTTTCGGCGTCATGAATGTGGGCTGAGTAACCATGTTAGGTTGTCTTGTACTACACAGGCCTTTTTTTCAACATCGAATGCAAGCGGGCGACAGTTGTACACAATATCCGGATCAACTTGTTATTCTCCGCTCATTGGGCTGCAAACTTTCCTAGGAGGTATGCATTAGGCTTAACAAGAAAATGGACTTTAAGAAATAATAAATGGGATGTAATTATAATAACTGGACAGTTACTATGCACCAAACACGTAATTAGTTTGAAAAATATATTATTTTTGGAATTTGAGAATTTTAATTTCATTACTTGTTGCGCGTGCAATATTTCGTTGGATTTTAACGTAATACAACTTTATTTTGAAATTATATTTAACCTGACTAGAAATTTTGGATAAAAATATTTCTGATCCCATAAAAATGTGGGAATTTTTTTCAATTCTGTTTTGAGCGGTTGTTTGAAATTATTAATCGTTGTCCTAGCTAGAAGTTGGGCTGTACTTTTAACAAACTGTAAATGGGCTGTAGTAAATTCCGTTAGAATTAAAAAAATGGGCTCTACATTCTTACAAATCGCAAATGGGCTATATGTTCTCTGCCAAATCCGAGCTGTGGGCCTACTAAGTTGACGCGTACCAAGGGCTTTGTCAACTTAGTCAATATAAACGATTCTAGCTGTAGTGATCGTACGATGTCCATCCAACCGCCATAGTGCTTCTTCAACCTCTGGTGTTCTTGCTCCAGCCGCCCAAAGCAGCACCGGTCGTGTCGCGTGCTCCTGCCTCCGTGGCCGGCTGTGATGCCGCGGAGGCCTCACCGCCCCATACTACTCCCACCGCTGGCCAGGCCATCCCTCTACTCACCCACACCCCTTGTTATTCTGCAGCGACGGCAGCCTCACACCGTAGCCGAACCAGTGAACCCTCGTACTCCTCTCCGCGCGGGCTTCCACTACTGCGTCTTCCCCGGCTCCACGTCGTCCCCTTCCTAGGCCTCGCCGTCGTCGGACCACCGCCACAGGTGCTCTCGGCGGGCGTGGTCAACGTGGTCAACGACCGACTTCCATCGGAAGAGTATCAGTATGTGGAGAGGCTGGAATTTGGGTCTAGGCGGCCGCAAGGAACTGCCTCCTTATTACGCAAAATAATTATTCCTCCACGACAGCGGGGACCCACCGGACGGGCCACCTTATTTCATGAAAAAATGTTTCCCCACAGCTGCTGGGACCCACCAGACGGGCCAGCGTATTCAGCAAAAAACGTTCCCCATTGTCATTTCGAACCCACCGGAAGTGCCTCCTTATTACGCACAAAAATGAATACTCCCCACGCTAGCTGGGACCCACCATGGTGGGAGGCTGACTTATGGGCCTACTAAGTTGGTGGGGCGGGGCCTACTAAGTTGATGGGATGGGGCCTTTGTCAACTTTAGTCGATATGAGCGATTCTAGCTCCGGTGGACGTCGATGTCCATCCAACGGCCGTAGTGCTTCTTCAACCTCTGGTCTTCTTGCTCCAGCCGCCCAAAGCAGCGCCGATCGTGCTGCATGCTCCTGCCTCCCGTGGCCGGTTGTGCTGCCGCCGAGGCCTCACCACCCCCTACTATTACGACCGCTGGCCAGGCCCTGCGGCGACGGCAGCCTCACACCGTAGCCGAACCAGTGAACCCTCATACTCCTCTCCGCGCGGGCTTCCACTGCAGCGTCTTCTCTGGCTCCCCGCCGTCCCCTTCCTAGGCCTCGCTGTCGTCCACCGCCCTGGTGCTCTCGGCGCGGCGTGGCCAACATGGTCAAGGAACGACTTCCATCGGACGTGGATCAGTGCGTGGAGAGGCCGACAGCTGGGTCCACGGCCCACGAAGGAAGTGCCTCCTTATTATCACGGAAAATAATGATTCCTCCACGGACAATTTGGGACCCACCGGACGGGCCACTGTATTTCGCATAAAAAACGTTTCCCCCTGACTGCCGGGACGCACCAGCTACATCTTCGCACGAAAGGAAGTGCGTCCGGGCAAAAAAAATTGATTCGCTCCCTGACTGCTGGGACCCACCAGCTACATCTTCGCAGGCAAGGAAGTGCCTGACAGTCGGGACCCACCTGGTCGAAGCGTACGCAGCGTTGTCATTCTGGTCGCGAACGTGTATGTACATATATACTGGTGGATGTAGAGGCGTGCACGTGTCGTAGCTGAGGCGCGTACGTGTCTTAGTAGAGGTGCGCACGTAGCATGTACACGTACGTACAGCGGCCAGGGTGCAAGAAAGAAAATACGGCCACGTATGTGTACATACGGGCTGGGTCTCGAACGCCTACTCGCGCATATGTACATCCAGGGCTCGTGTACACGGCTGGTCAGAACGGAGAAACAGCGTCGTCGTCGTGTTCATGGCGAGGCAACAGAACGGGTCGTGTTCATGGGGAGGCAACGAAATGCGTCGTGTTCATGGGGAGGCAACGGAATGCGCCCTGTTCATCGGGAGGCAACGGTATGCGTGGGAGCCAACCGGCTGGGTCGGAACGGAATGCGTGGCGTGTTCATCGGGAGGGCTTGGACGGAACAGGCGATGGTAACGAGGCTGGCGTGCCGCTGGCGGAGAAGCGGACCTCCCACGTTGAGCAGGGTCCTGTTGATCGGGAGGGGTGTGCCGTACCGCAAAACGGAGGAAACGGACCTCCTACGGTCGAAACGAGGGTCCTGTTGATCGGGAGGGGTGTGGCGTAGCACAAAATGGATGAAACATACCTCCTACGGTCTAAACCGGGGTCCTGTTGATCGGTAGGGGTGTGGTGTACCGCAAGACGGACGAAACGGACCTCCTACGGTCGAAACGGGTGTAACGCCCCGGATACAGCTTTCCATATTCATAACTCCAACTCTTGCCTTTTCCGGAGATGCGATATATTATTTCCTTCGTGGTTGGGTTTTGTCTTTTGTTTTGCATTTTGTTCATGTCTTGCATCTCATCTCATGGCGTCATGTGTGCATTGCATCCACATGTTTTCATAAAGCTTGCACCCGTTCGTAGTTGCCGTGTCCCCCTTGCTTTCGTTGACCGTTCCGAGACCAATCGGGTTTTTGCTTCCCTCTTGACCGTGACCACCTAACCTCTCTTGCCAGCTCACAGCCCCCTCGCGTGCGTCCGAAACTTGCTCCGAACCCGAACCGCTCAGTCATCACCATTGCATTCAGTTCATGTCCTAACATCTATAAAACAACTCTGTTTTCTCTGTTGGACTCTCTAACCCATTTATTCCGAACCAGCCGATTTCGATCGGATGATCCAAACTCGTCTCCCCTTTCCTATATATAAATCTCCTTGTCCATTTTTAGACCAAACCCTAAATCCTAGGACATTTGTCCCCCCTAGCCGCCACCCACTCACCAAATCCCCCTCGGGATCCATCCCTCCCCAAACATCGCTCGCCCCTACAGCCTCCGGATCCCCTCTTCCTCGGGATCTCCCCCGCTCCAAATCAGCAGCCACCACCTTCCCATCCTCGATTTTGCCACCGATCCAACCAGCCACTCCTCTCGATCCACCAACCACAGCGCCTGCAGCCTCCTCTGCCTCGTCCCCGCTGCCGGCAAGCAGCAACAGCAACCAGGCCGTCCCGCCTCCTCTTCCCCGACGTTGCTGCCTCGCAGGAGCATCCCGAGCCGGAGCTCATCCGTGAGCAGATCGAGTTGCCATCTCCCTCCTCCTCGTCGACCCGCCGATTCCCTGCAGATACTGCCGCGTGCCTCCTCTGCGCCAAGGCCGCGGCCTCACCTCGCGTCTCCCCGCTGCATCCGCTTCAATCCGGCGGGGAACGGGACCCCGCCGCCCTGAACCGGATCCCCACCGTCCCCGTTGTCTGCATCTCTTCCGGCGAGCACCACCAGGTTGTGGCGCCCCTGCCTTCCATCTCTCCCTTCCGCTCTCCTCTCTCGCTCATGTTTCTCTCTCTCCCTCTCTGTGTTCAGCGCCGGGCATGGAGTCCCGATGTAACGCCCCCGATGCGGCTATATCTCCCACGTGTCGAGGCACGACTTAGAGGCATAACCGCATTGAAAGCAATGTCGCAAGTGAGGTAATCTTCACACAACCCATGTAATAATTAAGGGAAAGATACATAGTTGGCTTACAGTCGCCACTTCACACAGTACATAAATAAACATCCATCATTGAGTACACTCAAGGTCCGACTACGGAACCAAAATAAAAGAAGATACCCCAAATGCTAACACAGATCCCGAATCGTCCCAACTGGGCACCACTCTGATCATCTGAAAAGACACATAGTAACGACCACGTTCCTCGTCGAACTCCCACTTGAGCTCGGTGGAATCACCTGCACTGGCCTCACCGGAACCTGCAACTGTGTTTGGAAGTATCTGTGAGTCACGGGGACTCAGCAATCTCACACCCGCGAGATCAAGACTATTTAAGCTTATAGGAAGGACAGAGTAGTAAAGTGGAGCTGCAGCAAGCGACTAGCATATATGGTGGCTACATCGCAAAAGAGAGCGAGAAGAGGAGCAAAGCAAGGTCGTGAAACTAGTAGTGATCAAGAAGTGATCCTGAACTACTAACGTCGAGACATAACTCCAACACCGTGTTCACTTCCCGGACTCCGCGAGAAGAGACCATCACGTAACACACGCGTTGATGTGTATTTTATTTGAGGTCAACTTTGGGTTTTCTACAACCGACATTAACAAATTCCCATCCGCCTCATAACCGCGGCACGGCTTTGAAAGATATTACCTGCGAGGGTGTCCCAACTTAGCCCATTATAAGCTCTCACGGTCAACGAAGGATATTCCTTCTACCGGAAGACCCGATCAATCTCGGAATCCCGGACTACAAGACATTTCGACAGCAATAAAACAAGACCAGCAAGACCACCCGATTGTGCCGACAAATCCCGATAGGAGCTGCACATATCTCGTTCTCGGGGCACACCGGATAAGCTAAGCGTCACGAGAACCGGCGTAATCCAAGTTGCCAAGGAATGGTCCCATACGGTGCTCTAGTTTGGACCAACGCTCGAAGGAGCACCGGCCGGGGTTTAAAATAAGATGACCCTCGGGCTCGCGAAAACCCGGGGAAAAGGCTTAGGTGGCAAATGGTAAAACCAATGTTGGGCCTTCTTTGGACGAGTCTTATTCAAAGCGAACTGTCAAGGGGTCCCATAAATCACCCAACCGTGTAAGGAGCATAAAATCAAGGAACATAACACCGGTATGACGGAAACTAGGGTGGCAAGAGTGGAACAAAACACCAGGCATAAGGCCGAGCCTTCCACCCTTTACCAAGTATATAGATGTTTTAATTATAGCAGATGAATATTGTGATATCCCCAACAAGTAAACATGTTCCAAATAGGAACAACATCTCCATGTTCAACAAGGAACAAACTTCACTTCACTGCAACTAGCAACGCTATAAGAGGGCTGAGCAAAGCGGTAACATAGCCAATCAACGGTTTGCTAGGAAAGGATGATTAGAGGCTGACATGGCAATATGGGTGGCATGATATAGCAAGTGGTAGGCATCGCAGCATAGGCATAGCAAAAGAGCGAGCAACTAGCATAGCAAAGATAGAAGTGATTTCGAGGTATGGTCATCTTGCACGCAATGTTCTCGAGTTGTCGAAAGCTTGATCCTCGAAACGTTCTCAACAGGCTCCTCGTTCACGTACTCGTCTCCGACTCTACCCAAAGCAACAACACAAACAAAGGAACCACAATAAATCACGGTGCAATGCACAATCAACATGATGCAAAACATGACATGATATGCGGGATGCGATATGCAATGCTTATGTGTGCTCGGAAGGTAAATGATGAACCAGGCATCAACTTGGAAAACCAAGTATGCCACTGGAAAGATGAGATGATTTCGTTGAAATCGATATAAAGATCACGGAATCGGATGCACGGTTTGCAAATGACAAGCAAAACAAGAATGGCGCAAATCTGCCATTAACAGCATGATGCCACTTAGCAAGCAACAATTAATTAAGCTACTGCACCCAAACGTACCAACAAAGCACATGGCAGTGATCTACACATGATGCTCGACAAAAGATGAGCACTGAGCTACGGCTAGTTCACATCATAACAGGTTCAAACAAGCATGGCAAAAGTGCAATAATAATCAGGCTGGACATGGCAAAAACAGCATCAGGTTGCAATGTTCAGAGCATCAAAACTACATGCTACAGGAACTTAAAATAGCAAAACAAGGCATGTCATGAATCTACTCAAAGCCTAGAACAAAAGTCCCTTACTGACCATAAGCCAAAAAGGACTAGAAAATATAGTAACACCCATGTAAAAATTGAAAGTTTTGTTAACAGATTCAGCAACATGACATGTCAAAAACTGATAACGAGATGACATGTTAACAAGCTCAATGCACTCACTACAGAGCCTCAAATGATAAACTAAGCCTACATACATCAAGAAGACATGACATAGAAGACATACATGGCAAGAACAATTACATAGCATATATGGATCAACCACAACAAGCTAGGCAAAATTGAATAACATGTATACAATCTGCCAGGAAACATTTGATAGCAAAAGTAGAGCTCGATTGACTCAAGCTATGGCATCCCATAATTGCAAAAAAAGGCATGGATGGATAGAGCAAGTCATGCTTTACAAAACACCCTTACTGAAGTATCTCAAAATATGCATAGATCTCTTGGTATCATCAAGTAAACATGGCATCAAAATCAGCTAAAACAGGGCTGAAATCAGCAACATTAGGACACCTACTTTGCATGCTTGTGCTAGTCACCACATAGATCACAAAAATACATGGCATACACCCCTGTAAAGATGACATGGCATTTTACAAAACACATGTAGGAATTAAATTCATAGGGTGCACATATTAATCATGGCAAAAATAACAAAAGTGCAAGTCTTGATAAAAATCAGAAACTAACAGCACATAGCACTCTTCCAACAGCATTTCGGGCATCAAGATGAGCTCAAATGAAAATGATGCAATGAGATGAAATGATCTACTCTTGAGACGAACATTTTGACATATTATACGCGAAAAATGGATCTACGGATGCGAAGATATAGCATGTTGAAAATGCACAAAATTACAAAGATGCAAAAAACTTGGAGAAAATAGGAGGGAGAAGAGGTCAGCGGCAGCGGCTCCCGAGGCGGATCGAGGCCCGACCGGATCGGCGGGCGGAGGCGGCGGAGGGGCTCGCCGGGAGGCGGAGGGAGGTCGCCGTG